>CALNVZ010003425.1:15167739-15191000 GCA_940671915.1 Paracentrotus lividus | reverse complement strand
ATTCTCCCCATTGTAATTGTAGCAGCGGCATGGTTCCGAACATAATCAAGTGAATACTTATTCTCAAAAAGGTTGTTTGACTACATTTAAGCTTCGATACATAACATCATCACGACAGAATGCGCAATTCACGAGTAGGTTCAAACTGTTTGTTCTCCTTCTTTAATTACAGGGCTAATTAATACCTCGTTACTATAGACCCAAGAATCTGTTATTCTTAGTAGATTACGGTGTATGCCCGGCTAAGCACGCAGGATACAAGGTGAATAGATCGATGTGAATAACATGCGCATGTGCGGAAAAGGACTCATCTATATTTGTATTATCTGTATTGTGAATGTTATTTAATGAGCAAACTGTAAGGAAGCAGATCGATATACCCGTAAAATGAAGATTTTGATTGATAATGCGATCTCCTTTTCATGTGATATGTGTAAGTACTCTTTTGAATTCCTTATTTTTTCAGTTCATTAGATATCGTTATTTTCACATGGATTAATAACTATAATCACCAACGCGAAACAAAGTTCTGTCTTGCCAAATGTATGTTCTGAATTGCGTGTGTGTTTACTGGCAACGATAATAGCAACAGTGTAAATATGAATTCAATTTATTCTAAAATTTATATGTTCCACTATTTCTTTTAGATTACTATCTGAAGACGAATATGGATTTAGAGGCGCGATTGCGGAGTTCAGTTCTGAGGTGGCTCGTCAAGAAAGATATGCGTAGAAAAGCAATAGGCAGGCCGTACAACACAAGCATGATGATGCAAGCCATTGGCGGGAAGCCCGAGGACAGGGGGACCGTGTTCCCCTCGATTTTTTGTTTCTGGGATCGTTCCCCCTAGATTTTAAAGTGATCAGCTAGGTGAGCTAATAAAAGGAGGCAAAATGTATGTTGATAAATGCTAATGCTATTTAAGCCCCCCCCCGTCGTGACATCAATCGCCGCACGGAGCAAGCAGTATAAAGTATAATTCAAAAATGCATAGTATTAGCGTTATGGAGTTGCATCTACTTGTTTGTTTGGCCGGGCTTTCAGTGTAATTATGTCACATTTGATTTTCCAAATTAAATCTCAACATTACATTATTTGTTATTGCCATTAATGTTAACTAATTGTGCCTCCTGTATTATTCCTGTATTCTGTATCATCTAATAAAATGATTTTGGCTTGAATTCTGAATTTTGTTGAAAAAAATTAATCGTATCTTTAAAATGTTTTCTCATATTTTCAGATTGACGTCCTTACAAGCTGATGAAGCCATAGTTAAGCTATTTCGTTTTTTAATTGCTAGTCGTCAAGACAGAAGTTAGAACATTGCGGGACAGGAGAAAGCGCGACGGACTAGTTTTGACACCTTGACGACTAGCGTGTAAAGCTAGTCCTGCATCAGCTCGGTCAGTCTGGGCATCACTACGATAGTTTATGCCTAGTCCATCATACTAGTCGGTCAAAACGGACGTGCTTTAAAGCTAGTCGTCGTGACCCGACGTAGCATTAAAACTAGTCCGCGTGACCGACTAACTTTACTGACTAGCTTTCAAGCTAGTCGTAGAGACGGACGAGCTTTAAAGCTAGTCCGTAATAAGCGGATTGTGTTGAAGGAAAACTAGTCCGTCGTGACTGACTAGCTTTAAAGCTAGTCAGTCTGGGAATCACTACGACTAGCTTTAAAGCTAGTCGGTCTACCCATTTAGGTTTTCAGTGTACCATGACTACTACTACTACTACTACAGTACTACTTCTACTACTACTACTACTACTATCATTAATTCTGCTTACAGGTAACTGCATGGCTGTGTGTCAAATGTGCATTGTAAGATAAAATCTTTGGCTTGATGTCCGAAGTCTCTCAACTCATCTATTGTTGGTCTGACAATGGCCTGGAAATCACTGAAGTCGCTTGCCGTCGATCTATCGTAGAACTGCTGCCAGTCGTTTGGATCCTTTATATCGTCCCATATGTCGTAGTCGTATTCAAAGCTTTCTGAGTAAGAAACTAGTTTAAAAGAAAGGAAATATCACGACGAGTGATGATTGATAATGGTAAAACTACAATTAATCACATGCTTGACTTTTTACCAATCCTGTTGCAAGATTCTTAGTATGTGGAATATAATATTTTTATATCATGTTTCCAATCTAATTTCGTTCTTCTAATTTCGCTGAAATCTTCCAAAAAATATATAAATATGAATCAAATTTTGACATGCCACCATACCGTGTGATTTATTTGATGGGAAGATGTCACGTCTCCAATACCTTAACCTTTTCGCGGACATCCGTGTAGAGCGTTATTTTATACCCCGCGGTATATATTGGGACTTTAGGAGGGGGAGGGGTTAAAGAAGTCATTTACAATTCTGATAATCTTCCTATACAGTGCGTACCATAAAAAGTAAACCCAACTTTAAGAGTATTATATTAGAAATGTATAACTTGTGGACATTAATTTTCATTTCATGTGAAACTTATATCTTATCTGGCAATACCAATGTGCTGTGACGGATGACTGAGCCATTAGGATTTAAAATGAAACAAGTGTCAAAATTACCCTTTACCAAGTTTTGGAAAAAGCAACCTTGCATTTTAATAGTTCAAGTTACCTTTTGTCCCTTATGAATGGACTCAGGAAGGCTTACCTCAGACAATGAATTAAAATTCAGAAAGCCAGGGTTGCTTCTGCCAAAACTTGGTACATGCAGAATTTGACAGAGGCTTTTAAAAACTCAAGTGCTCAATCATCCATGACAGTACATGTATGAGTTTGGTATGATCACTATATAGAGTATGTTTTACTTTTTGACATGAATAAATATAAATGTCACATAATCTTTAAAATTTTGATTTGATGCTCTCAAAGTTGGGTCTACTTTTTTTTCTGGGACGCACTGTATACCCGACACGGGGGAAATGGAAGGAAACTAGGGGGAAAAATGCAGATTCCGGGTAATTACTTACTGTCAGGAGAACTTGCACTCCTGCCGACTGCTCGACGGCGGCGACCATTCGGCTGTGGACTGGGTGAAACACCTTCTGCCATCTGAGGCGAAACAGGAGACGAAGAATCGCTGCTAAAAAACCAATCGTAATCGTCCTCGTCAACACCTATGCCATCGACTTGGTGATCCCGGTCTAAATCAGCTAGAGCTTGGAACCGGGTACCTGTTCCAATATTAAGAAGATATAGATGTTGTGCTGTGTATCATGTAGGAGCCTTTTAAATGTCTTTTTTGTTGTTGCAAGAGCTTATTAAAATGAAGATCTTTTTCATTTCATTGATTCCTTAATTCTCAGAATATATAAACTGATTATCAGTTATATATTATGCGATGGTCACAGTAGATCATGTGTGTATCTTTCACCGTATCAGGACAACTACCCCGGACATATCCTAGGACATGCCCCGATAATGTACCTAGGACAACGTGCCCCGGACATTACTCCAGGACAACTGCCCCCGGACAATTACCCAGGACAACCTGCCGCCCGGACAATTACCCCAGGACACTGCCCCGGACAATTAAAACTCCCGGACAACTGCCCCCGGGACATTACCAGCAGGACAACTACCCCGGACAATTACCCCGACAGTGTACCCCAGGGACAACCACACGGACGAATTACGCCAGGACAATCCCCGCGACAATTACCCCCGGACAACACCCCTGGACATTTACTCCAGGACACTGCCCGGAACAATTACGCCCGGACAACTGCCCCGGACAATTTACCCAGGACAACTGCCCCGGACAATTACTCCCAGGAAACTGCCCTGGACATTACCCCAGGACAATTACCCCGGGACCAATTACCCAGGTCAACCACCCGGACTTTACCCCAGGACAACTCCCCCGGCAATACCCCAGGAACACTACCCGGACAATTACCCCAGGACAACTGCCCCGGACAATTACCCAGGATAACTGCCCGTACATTACCCCTGGACAACTCCCCCGGACAATTACCCCAGGACAACTTTCCCCGGACAACTACCACCAGGACAACTACCCCCAGATATAGGGTTAGGGTTAGGTGTAGAGTTAGCTGGCAGAGTATTTGTGGGGTAGTTGTCCTTGAACCATCTTTCACCTCTCTGTAGCGGATTACTTATTGTTTCACGTCTTGCGGAGAACTAGGAGTTGACCATAAACGCGTCTACAATCGGTTGTGACAGACCACTGCATTATACAATCCATATATAAATTTATATACAACAAGAAAAATCAATTATTTGATATATGCATTACGTTTCCAGCAGTGTACATCTCGGACAGAGCGAAATACGTCACCATAATTTGGTATAACACTAATTAGGGTAAAATGTTTCCAATTGGCCGGTTCACTAAAACTACATGTAATACGCATATATTAATGCTGTTCTTGACAGCCCAAAAACTTGCCCATGTTTGCCCGGTATAACAACAACTAATGATGCAAACTGGATTCCAAACATTATAGTTCATTCTTTAATAACAGGTTGTTTGAATATATACCTGGTTACTATGTCCCCGAAAAAGAAACATGCATTCATGCTTGGTGAACCGGTCTATTAAATGAAAAAGCAAGCATCAAATAACAGCTACCAAAAAATTAAAAAATAAAAAAATAAATAAGACGCATTGATCTATTTTGAAAACTTCAAAATCATACACCAAAATATCTAAATGAAAGTATACCGTTTAGTTGCGACCGCCTCATCATGTTCAAGTTACATATCGTGACAGATGGGAATTCGAGCTTCGATTTGGTGACAATCGAGATCTTCGTCGTGGTCGGTCGGCCAATAAAAGCGATGACGAGCTTCGAACCCTGATAGAGAAGAGCACCCATGAGAGCTAAAGTGACCAGGCACCAGAATAGACGGGAGATTGACGACCGTGTCGAGTTTAGGACCCGAGGTACCCCATGCGTGGTCGTATTGTCGACGAAATCTTCTACGATCATCTTCGTGCTAACTTTCGGGGCGTCGTCGAACTCCGACATCTTGTGCGAGTTCGTCTTGGTATCGTTGTTTTGTGGATTCATGACAAAACTTTCATTCCCATACGCAATCCTGCAAGTGAATGTATTGTAAGTTTAATTCTTTGATAATTTACAAATTAACAAATTGTCTCGAGTGCCCTGTAACACAAAGACTTACGATTGATAAAAAGCCTCATTTGGAAGACAGGTTCTGTCATGGTATAGGATTAGGATATAATTAAGACTAGGATTAGGACTAGAGTTAGGATTAAGATCATCAACTTTGGAGCGGGGTCATCCCGATAGTCCGCAGGTCCAATAGTCAGCGGATCCGTTAGTCCGAGGGTCCGATAGTCTGCGGGGGGGGGGGGGTGATGTTCGTTATTCCGAAGGTTTGAATACTCCGAAGGTTCGTTAATCCGAAAATAGAACGAGGGTTCGTGATTCCGAAAATAGAATAAGGTTCGTTATTCCAAAGGTTCGTTAATCCGAAAACAGAAAATAATTCGTTTTTTCGAAGGTTCATTATAGAATGAGGTTCGTTAGTCCGAAAATGAAATAAGGTTCGTTAGCCGAAACTGAAATAATCTGTGGCGAAGCCGGGCAATCAAAAGGGCAGGCGTGGTGGAGTGGGAGGGTAGAATCACCCTTGCTGTTAAATTGTTATGAGGGTGGGGAGGGCGGATCTATCGTTACCATACAGGGGAGTATACGTACGCATTCATTTCATAGGCTTATGGGACTAGTTCATTTTATAAATAAATATAAATTGCGCTGGGGAGTATTCGTGCATTTTGAAATTGTTTTGTTCAAGTTCAAAATGTCTACTTAAAGATCCATTCTTGATTTAATGTTTACCACTTACAAACCTCTTATAAACCTTTAAAAAAAACACACAAAAAAACTATTGATTCCCCAAGTATATCCGCCCCATCTTTATTTCATGAAAAATTCTCCGAAAAATCAAAATTTAACAGCAGAAGCTGTTAAATAATGACACCCACTCTCCCCCAAAAATCCCCCTTATCTAATGGTTATTCACGGGTGACCAACACCTACTCCCCAACATAGCTCAGATAAATCAAAATCAAGATGCTTGATCCACGCCGCTTCTTGATGCAACACATGCTTTGCCCCCAAAATACACATGTATCATCATCCGCTGAGGCTATTGTTGCATAATATTCTTCTTCTTCTTTTTTTTTTTTTTGATTAGAAGACCGTTTTGTTTCTAAAATAAGTTTCTTTCATTTTCGGAAAAAACGGACCTTATTTCATTTTCGGATTAACGAACCTTCGGATTAACAAACCTTATTTCTTTTTTCGGACTTACGAAACTTCGGAAGAACGAACCTCATTCTATTTTTTGGAATAGCGAACCTTTTCTTTTTTTTCGGAATAACGAACCTTCGTAATAACGAACCTTATTCTATTTTCGGAATAACGAACCTTCGAAATAAGGAACTATTGTGTTTAAGGTTTGTTTACATATCAAACCAAAGTTTGCAATGAACTTTCTAGTCGATCCCTGCCCCCTAAATGTAATACAATGTAATACAATGCTTCCTGTTGTGTGTTCACAGTGAATGTATTGAGTTGGATCTTAATAAAGACACTTGATTGTTTGTCACCGGCAAGGCAAGTCATGTCTGTCTCCTCTGTATATGTATTGCACATAAATACATAAAAGTGGCGACGAGGATGAATGGGCTCAGCCAGCCCCCACCGTTCGCCGGCAGCTCAGCCCGAGGCAGTGCCTCGACCGCCTGGTCAACGTGGAAGAAATCGTTCGACTACTATGTACAGGCTTCACAGATAACTGATGGGGGAGTCAAGAGAGCGTTGTTACTACATAGTGCTGGCCTGGAAGTGCAGCAGCTGTTTGATACCCTTCCTGATACAGGGACTACTTATGAACAGGCAGTGTCAGCCCTGACGACACATTTCGAGCCCCAAACAAATGTGGCCTATCAGAGACATAAGTTCCGCCAGTGTATCCAGGACACTAATGAGACTGTTGACGAGTTTTATATTCGCCTTCGCTCTTCGTCTTCAACTTGTGCTTTTGGAGATCAACAGGATGATCATATTCGAGATCAGTTCATAGACAAGTGCATATCAAAGCCACTTCGTCGACGTCTTCTACGAGAGCCTAATTTGACACTTACCTCACTCTTATCCATTGCACGAGCAGCTGAAGCAGCCGATAATCAGGCATTGATGATTGAACAGTCTAATTCCTCATCTTCATCGGCAGTCAATAGCATGCAAACAAGGCGACCTGGCCAGACTAAGCCGGCATTTCGCAGAGATCGTCAGCAGCCACAAACTTCTCGCAACCCAGGACATTCTGCCCAAACTCACAGGCAGGCGTATCGCTCTACCACTGGACAGGATAACAATAGGCCTAAGTGTGGAAATTGTGGACTTGATGGTCATTGGGCACGTGATCCTAAATACCCTGCTCAAGGACAAATATGCCGAAAGTGCAACAAAAGGGGACATTACGCTCGAGTTTGCCGTGGTTCCAGTTCTACGTCCCATGTTCACCAGATTACTGAAGAGAGCAGTTCTCAGCCCGCTTTTCATGTTGCCGAGGATGATACACAGGAAATATTTGATGAATATATCTTCACAGTGGGACAATCACGACCCCAAACTCTCATCCGTGTTGCAGATGTGGACATCCACATGCTGATTGATTCAGGGTCTACAGCAAACATCATCGATTCGCCGACATATGATGCTATGAGGGACCAGCGCCCAGCTGCCAGTGAACTCCAGTTAGCCCCTAGTCATGTACGTCTTTTTCGTTATGGAGCTTCGTCTCCTCTTTCAGTGAAGGGGGAATTCACTGCTCCTGATTCCTGTTCAACCGGATCTACAACAACGGCTCGATTCTTTGTCGTGGAAGGAAGTTCTGGCTGTCTTCTCAGCAGAGCGACTTCAAAGTCCAGGACCATTCATCTTGACAGTGACGGGCCAGTCCACCATGTTCGTACGGACCCGTGCCTGTACTGATACTAGACTACGCGATCGCATAAAAGACGAGTACCCTGCTGTCTTCAATGGCTTCGGAAAACTTAAAGGACATCAGGTTCATATTCATATTGACCCACGCATTCAACCTGTCGCTCAACCTCCTCGCAGGATCCCGTACCACCTTAGAAGAAGGTGGAAGAGAAACTCCAGGAACTACTTGACAAGGACATTATCAAGAGTTGCACGTCCGACATCATGGGCTAGTCCGTTGGTTGTTGTTCCAAAGCCAACGGTGAAGTCCGAGTGTGTGTGGACATGAGGCAGCAAATGAAGCGGTTCTGAGGAGCGCCACCCCATCCCCCACTGGAAGAAACTCTTGAGGCCCTCAACGGAGCGACAGTGTCAGCAAATGGACCTCAAGGGGTTATCACCAGGTAGAGATTGATAGTGACTCAAGAGACATTACGACTTTCGTCACGCTATAGAGGGCGTTATGAGATATCAAACGCGCTGATCTTCGGTTTGTCTTCTGCATCAGAGGTTGTATCAGTTGCCATACAGCGGCCTTGACTGGTCTAGAAGGGGTCCGCAACATTTCGGATGAATCATGTCTTCGCCGACAATCCCAGGGAGCACGACCGGCGGCTCGCCAAAGTGCTTGAGAGACTTCAGGACAGTAACCTGACGCTGAACGCAGCGAAGTGTATGTTTCGAGTAGAACGCCTTTCATTCTTCGGCTTCACCATAGGAACGGATCTCACCAGATGCGAAAAAGTGGATGCGATCCGAAACGCCAGAAACCAACCACACCTAGCGAAGTCAGGTCATTCTAGGGCTAGTGAATTATTGTGGTAGATTCATCGAAAATCTAACTACGACCACTGAGCGCCTGAGAGAGCTGACCCGTCAGACACACCATGGTCTTGGGTCAACGCCAGGAGAAAGCTTAACCAGCTATGTACGCACATCACAAGCGACACGGTAATGGCCATTTAACCGGAGCTGAGATGGAGCTTAGAGTTGACGCGAGCCCTTTGGTCTTGGAGCTATCCTCTCGCAAGAATACAACGGTGAACCGTCCCGTCGCTTACGCTAGTCGGTCTCTTACAGATGTAGAGTGCAGTATTCGCAACGGAAAGAGAAGCGTAGCGGTGTATGGGCTGTGAGAGTTCCATCTTTATCTACTTGGAGCGAGCTTCACCCTGTTAACGGATCATAAGCCCTGCGTGGTCATTTATAGTCCTCGTGGAAAGCACACCCTAGGATTTAGAGTGGCTTTACGTCTACAGCAGTATAAGTTCGCACTCCGTCATTCCGGGAAGTACAATCCGGCCGATTTTTGTCGCGTTTGCCACTTCCGTCGCAAAGTGATCTACCTAGCGTTGCAGAAGAGTATGTGGAGCAATCATCACGTACGCAGTACCCGAGCCTTTTTCGCGATGAAATTAAGCAAGCATCAGAGGAGAAATGCAGAAATCGAGATGTCATTGAGGCTGTTCGCTCAGGCAAGTGGCCTGAAGACAAGCTGAGTGCCATCGTAAGCGTTCGCGAATGAGCTTACTTCTTCAGATGGAATCCACTTACGCGGACACGAATCGTGATTCCGAATGAGAGTAAGAAGCTACCTTAGAAATCGCCCACGAATCACATCAGGCATTGTACGTCTAAACAATATGCGTACAAAAGTATGTGGGCCCCACATTGAGACAGCAAGAGAAATGTTTGGTGAAAGCGTGCAAAATCTGTCAGGCAGAAATGCCTACCCTCCGCCAGTACCTCTTTGTCCATCGCCTATGCGCCAGACCCATGGAGCCGTGTTCATGTTATTTGTGTGGCTTCCCACAGAGTTAGCCCCTTACTTATGTTAAATTGATGCAGCAGCTCGATGGCTGAGGTGGAAATATTGCGCTCGACTACTTTCAACTTTACGATCATTCGCGATTGGAAATTCGTATCACTTTGCCCAGCACGGATACCAAGAGGACAGTTGTCCGGATAACGGCGCACAGGTTCAATCTTCTGCGAATTCGCAGAATACATGGACAGCGTCAGGTATTTCAAACACCGTCAGACCGTAACACCATCCACCGCAAGGCTAATGCAGAATGGAAAGGTTCAAGTTCCACTCTCATGAAAGCGATCCGGCACAGCAAGAAATAGTGGCCATGATTGGCATCAAGCAGTCTTCAACTTCTTGTTGACATATCGCTCTACGCCTCACCCGGCAACGGGAGTTACCCCAGCAAAGCTTCTCTACAATCGCGAAATACGCAATAAGCTACCATCGCTGTCACGCCCAAAATCGCGAAGAGAGTTCGAAAGAGCACGAGATCATGATGGTAAATACAAAGCACGCATGAAGTCATATCATGATGGTAGGAAGCGGTTCCAGAAGCGAAATATCGTTCAGGGAGATCATGTGTTGATTTTGCAGAGGAAAAGTGATAAGTTCTCTAGTAGATATGATCCAAACCCTTGGCTTGTTACAGCTGTCAAGGGAGGTAGTGTAAAGCTTAAGCGTGGAAATGAGAAAACCATGCGCTACATGTCTCAAGTCCGGAAAATACCATATTCGCAACGCGACTATGATCTCGCGAATGATCTCGACGACGACTTCGAACACAATCGCGAACAGCGTAACAACGATCACCACGAGAATGACCTACGCAGATCATAGCGAAACACACGACCACCAGACAGACTCACATATTATCACTTAGGAATTATTACCTAAGGATATGAACAGATAACATAAAGAGAATTTCAGAGTGAATTTAAAACTTTGACTGGAAGTTAAGAAACTGTCTACAACTAGCCATGTAGAAAATCAAAAGAACTCAGTTAAGGACTGGACTGAACTCAGTAAACCTTGTGGTTGCATTATGTGTCAAATCATTTCATGATCATTGAATTTACCAAGTGAATTTTGTCATTTTGACTACAGCAAATGTTGAAATTTGTGTGTATTATCGGTTATAATTTTATTCTAATGTCCAGTTTTGTGAAACTCTAATGCTTTGCATTGTTTACTAAGATATCAGAAATGATTAGTTGAGTGATCAGGAAAAGTTGTCATTCGAAAAGGAAAATATTCGTTAATCACATTGTAAAAAAAAAAAAAAAAAAAAAAAAAAAAAAAAAAAAAAAAAAAAAAAAAAAAAAAAAAAAAATTGAATTGTGAAACCTATTATTTGATATTCTAATTTCTAAGTATATTCTGATTGTATGATGTTATCTTTAGTTTCCTCATTGAAAAAAAAAAGGAAAAGAGAAGATAATTGGAAAACCGTGATTTACCAAAGTATGAGAGACAATAATTGTACAAATTAAGTGACTTTAAGGAGTCAGAACCTTATGCCAGTCTACTGTTTAATTTTGGTTGTGAATCAGGATAAGTGCATTTTTGCAAGATTGCATAATTTCATTTGTGTTAAAAATGTATTCCAATGTGCACAGAACCTACATCATTGTGCTTAATGATTCATGTGATTAATGGGTCATGCATAACAAATATCAGTCATGTATTGGTAAAAGTTGGCTATTTTAATATGCAGTTGAAGAGATACATTAATAATGCTTATGAGTTAGTTTCACTTGTTGAAGTTAGGAATGTTTTCAGAGCTGTGCTCTAGTTTGACCATTCAGTGTTTTTAAAAAAAAGATGCCAGAAAGAGTGACGTATTTTGTTTTGAACAGAATAACTTTATTAAAAAGAAGTATTCATTGACATAGTAATAACAGGTAGAAAAAAAAAATCTGATCTGAAAATAAACCTTTCGTTTATTTCTTTCATCTAAGAAGAAAAGGGATATTGTGTTTAAAGGGATTAAGTAGCTTTCAAAAACAAGAGCAATTATACCAAGATTAATAAATTATATTGCTCCAACAGTAAAAACAAACTACTGAAAGTTTCAGATCAAATGGAAGTCATTTACTACCTTAAAACAGTGTAACAAACAATGCCCAGCATACAGCCCGAACCCAGTGCCTCATGTCTGATCAGCGCACAGGCCGCTAGAGACCGCCGGGCCGGAATCTTGACATCACCGCAAAATGCAGGTGTGTGGAAACACGCACACATCCGGTATTTATAAACCGCACTCACCGATCGCGTGCGGATTCCAGTACTGTTTACTCACGCAGAATCCTTTGCGATGTCATGAACATCTACTTGCCTATCTCGAAGGTAAAGTCAACAATTAGCTTTGCAAGCTTTGCCAGGAGATACCAGGACTGACCTAAGGCTTCTTAATACGCATCTATGTCTGGCAGCAAACTAGACGTACCAACACTCAACACTAATCCGCACCATCACTAAGTGATCGTTGACATATCGATTCAATGGTTACTGCATCCCTTTAAGGTTGCTTACATAACCAAAACCAGACAGTTGCAATGAAACTTTCTAGTCCGATCCTGCCCCTAACTGCTAACATGATATCACAATGCTCCTGTTGTCTTCACAGTGAATGTATGAGGTTGGATTCTTAATAAGGACACTTGATTGCTTGCCACGGGCACGGCCAAGCACGTCAATGTCTGTCTCCTACTGTAATATTGTATCACACATAACGCAACGCACTAACAAGGCACTCTAATCATTATATCCTACGAATAACAAAACTTTCGCGTAATTGCAATCTTCGGCAAGTAAACGAACATCCACACCTCCCCCCCCCGCGGAGCCTATCCGACCGACGAGCTAACGGACCCGATGGCATTCCTATCGCGCCTGCGATAAGCCGGACCGCGGCACTATCGGACCTGCGGACTATCGGACCCGGACTTATCGGACCCAGGCACTACGCTTTGGAGCACACAGCCTGGTCCCATGATGAGGCATACACGCGAGAAGACAAAAAAATTATAACTTTTTAATCAATCGCCTTAAGTATTTGTGTTGACAGTCACCATAGTTAGCCTCTATTTTTTTTTTAAATTAATAAAGTGAGCCCTACAACTGCAAATTATAAAAACAATAAGGGGGATTGAAGCGTCAACATAATCCCAACTGTTATTATTTCCAACGGATACTTATACACACGTACGTAGGTCAGTCACCCTACATCTGGTATGGGTCCCCGTCACTGTCAGTGAACCGAAATGGATCGATTTTAAATTTTAATACACATTTTCTCATGTTAGTCCTTAATATCTAAGTTTGACAGCAAAAACGGTCCAACTTGGAAACGTACAGTTTTCTATCCAATAAATATATCAGTCGCCTATTTCGTATCGCTGTGATATGGCAAGAGTAGTCTAAATATCGTTCCGATTTCAGTACTTCCAGTGTTAGCCATAAAGTGTTTGAAAAACTATAAATGTGAGATGCTAAACTATTTTGAACACAAAATGACATACTTTACCAAGCAACAGTTACGGTTTTACGTATAAAAATGCAGTCACAAAATTATCTTTGATTGATCTGACGAATGACCTGATCAAACTCACCTTGATGAACAAGAAGATACACAATGGGTCGTTTATTGATTCCTAGAATAGCTTTCTTCGAATACAATAAATCCAAATATCCTATATGCCGGTAAATTAGACACTATGGTGTTCGACGCGATAACTCATGTGGTTATAAAAATTACCTCTCAGACAGATATCAATATATTAATTATGGAGGCCATAATTCTTGTAAAAAACGTACAACCTGTGGTGTCCCCCTGGGGTCTGTTTTAGGGCCCACATTGTTTCTAATATCAGTTCAGTTCAGTTCAGTTCAGTTTATTTACATATTCCAATCAAACAATAATAAAAACAACAATTTTATGTCATTTCAATACTATACATTATTTGATAAATCATAAAACGAATGACATCAGTAGCATAAGAAAGAAAGAAATATGAAGGAGCCTAAGTTAAAAGCTAAGCTTGTTACATTATAGGCTCCTTTGTGAAAATGATGTATAAGAATACATAAAGAAATAAATAAATACAAAGATGTATAAATAGGAGTAACTGAAGAATGTGCATTAACATATCTCTCTTTTTTCTTTTTCCTTTTTTTTTTCATTGAACTACCTATCTGTACGCAATGGTAATAGTGAGGTTTACCGGGATGACGTCATCATTATTTTTATTTTTTTATTTTTTATTTTTTATTTTTTTTTGATGTGTAATGACGACATCATCCCGGCACTACATTATAATCATACATTAATAATATTATACGCAATGGAAAAAGTGAGGAGTACCGAGATGATGTCGTAATTTGTTGTAGAATGACGACAGCATCTCGGCACTGCCGAACTCAACAAATTATTTCAACTTTCGACTCTTTGCTGATGCCTCAAATTTATTCCATACTTTCCCTCCTGGTAAAAGAAATATTAATTTAGAAGAAGTTACTGTGCAACTGGAAAAGGTATCTAAATGGTGCAACGCAAACAAACTTACTATAAATCTATCCAAAACAAACTATATGCTTATTACAGGGAGAAGACAAACAATTGAAACACATGGTGATGTAATCATAGGGAATACAATTATTAAGGAAGTTGAAGCTGCATCATTTATTGGAGTCATTATTGACAAACACCTGACCTGGAAAGAACATATTCAAAAAGTCAACAAATGCATTAGAAGAAAAATTGGTATTTTGTACAGACTCAGGTTTTTTATTCCTAGACAAGTGTTAGTAATGCTGTATAAATCACTTATACAACCCCATATCACTTATGGTATTGAGGTATGGGGTAGCACTTATCACATTAACCTACAATGCTTATTCCTAAGTTAAAAAATGGCGGTACGTGCAATCACATTTAGTACATTTGACGCAAATTCTAAAATGCTTTTTAAACAACTTAACCTATTGAACATTTTCCAGTTGCACAAGATATCTATTTGTACCTTCATGCATGACCTTGTTTATAATAATCTACCATATACACTTACCAGATATTGTTCTTTAATACAACATGGGCATAGCACGAGACAAAAAGAAAATGAGAAACTTCATATACCTAAATTCAGATCAAAGCAGGGACAATTTTCCTTAACGTATACAGGTACGAGCTTTTGGAATGATTTACCATTGGTATTAAGGAAAACAGTATAAAGATTTTATTTTCGCAAACTTTTGAAAGAATATTTACTCGAAGAATAAATCAATCATGAATAAACAGGTAATTTTGCACCTGCAGTTACAAATTATTGCTGCAAAGTTTAGGGACTTATATAACATTTAGTACCCTATTAGACTACAAATTAATCATGATTATAATGACATGTTTTACCATTGCATGTATCTTATATTGTAAATACCTTCTGTTTAACCATTGTAAATATCTCATTATTGTATTCTGTAAGAACATCAGGTATCAGACTCGATTAGCATAGTCATGCTATTTTCTGATCCCCTTTTTATCCTTATATTACATCTCTGTATATCAAATGCCATGTAAAAATGTGAATATATTTTGATGATGTTAATTGAATGGATAAATAAAGTTCAAGTATCAAGTATCAAGTAATAATAATTTTCTCTATTTATGTTGTGCCATGCACGTTTCAGCAGTCCAACGATACTGAACACAGCGCATCTGACCAGTTTGGACGGATTGACAATAAGAGGGGGGGGGGGGGTTAATCAACTGCTAAAAAAAAAAAAAAAAAAAAAAACACACACAAGTCACGTGATTTTTCACAGTATTGAAACACCCACGGGATCTCCATGGAAACAAAACAAACTCAACAAACACAATAATTATGAAGTATTAAGAGGTGCATCATACCATTTTTGATAATTTGTTAATGACATGTCATGCATAAGGTATAAATAGAACCAATTCCACACCCCATAAAGAATATCCATTTTTATAATTGACTATCGAGGCATCATCTACAGATCACCTCTTTCCGAATAATTGACAGCAGTGACATCTCTATGGAAACACAATATAAACAACCCTTACATCCACGTCTAAACTTCTTGGAAGTCGACACAACTTTCAATGTTAATGGTTATTATAGCTACTTTTCTGATAATTTGACTAATGAAAATGTCATAAAACCAAAAATCACGCCCCATAAACATGATAAGGAATATACATGTATATTTATTTTTCTAACTATCGTTGCATCTATACCGTGCCTACTATTATAGATCACCCTATTCCTAAAAATTTACAGCAGTGACATCTCCATAGAAACAATATAAACAATCTTTAAATCCTTTGTAAAATTTCTTTGAAGGTGACACAACCTTGAATGTTCATAGTCATAAATAGCTGGATATATATTTTTTTTTTCAAGCAAAAGATTAAGATAATGAGAGAGGAGCGCAATCTCTTACTGATTATTGGTAATCGCACGATCTTGACGGATTTATATCATCCTAAACGCCATGATATTCTTAGGCCTACCCATCCTGGCGTTTTAGTCAAATTAACACAATAATGATATCAGCACCAACGAGCAACAGTAGATGAAAGTCAAACAGATTAATATTTACTCAAATGCTAATAGACTATCCCCGAAGCAATTACTAAACTCCCTTTTAAACTCTCGAGGTTAGGTGCTTTGCATGTACTATCATCATCATCGATGTCAACCTCACAAATAAAGTCACGTTTGCTTTTAGGCACCTCTGATTTTTGTGATTATGGTTTTAAGACTTCTGCATTGCTTTAAAATCAAAGAAATATTTCAAAAAGTATATGTTTTTTTATACATACATGCAGGTAGTATCGTATTGCCAAAATCCAAGTAGAGACCGACGTTACTCCAGCAGCGGATGCAGCCTGACGTCAGAAAATTGAAAGTATCGGTCCATGCCCAAACATAATAGAACTGCTATTGTCACAAGATAATAAGGCCTGAACAATCTACTGAAATTGGGAACCCTGGATCCGCGCCTGGACACACTGATCCGAAAGAAATGTGGAAGAAAGCAACTCCTTATAAATTGAACGAGATAGCATAAAGCCTCCGCCGAAATTCGAACTCAGGGGGGCATTTCATCAAAGGACTTGTCGGACATTTTATCCGACAAATTTGCTCTCAGCCAATCAGATGCAAGCATTTCAGTAGCTTATAACAGTTTGTCGGATAAAACGTCCGACAAGTCCTTTGATGAAACGCTCCCCAGGTCACCAAGTTTAGTTTAGAACACAGAGGGTGGGCTAGGCAGGAACAGAAAATCGAGATATCTTTCAACATGAATCTTACCTCTTCTGAGCACTGATGTACATGACTGCATAAATCGAAGCAAGATGAAGCACGTCCCAAGAGTCCTTAACAGACAATTTAGACCTCAACTATTGTATTAATTAATACATGATCCATTTCTCAGGGTGTCTTCCAGTCTCCATCAGGAAAATGCAGGAAACAATAATCTAGGTACTAGAATCAGTAGTGGATCCAGGGTTTCATAAGAGGGGGGGGGGAACTGGAATGTAAGATTTTCGTACACCTAAATTTTTCCAGTTATATCGTACAAGTAAAATAGGACATCAAAATGTTTTAGCGGGGGGGGGGTGGGGTAGGTGTTAACTTCTTTCGGCTATCAAGGAAGTCATCAAGTATCGGCCATAAGGGTAAGGTTCAGTTGGTCAATCGGGTCGATCGTCCATTGTCCCCCTTCCCCTTTTCCACTTTTTGTGGTGAGGGGGGCCCTCTCGCCCCCCCCCCTGGATCCGTGCCTGAGAATGGTTTGAGAAGGAAGACAGGAGTTCACACCTATCTGTGAAACTTAAGCCTACAGTACTTTGTGTTACGGAAACCTGGTTCCAGGAGCACACTATACACCCGCTGTGTAATGTAGATGGTTAGAAAATTTGAACGGTACGTTAGTACGCTTTCAAGAAGAGGGGAGGAGTTGGAATTTTTATAAATATAATGTGCAATATATAAGACTCCCGACTTGGACAGAATGAGTAGTTGTATCGAAAGTGTATTATTGAAATTGTCAATTATAATTCTGGTATTATTGTTGGTTCAATCTATAGGCCCCCGCGATCAGTCAATTGATGAGTTTTTAGAGAAATACTCAGATATTTTAAGACATTGTAAATAATGAAAAATAAATGATCTATTTATCAGGTGATTACAATATTAATTTATTAAAGTGGGTAAAGTGCAATATGTTGATAATTTATTAATTTATTATTATCATATCATATGTATCCGTTGATTGCATCCTACCAGAATAACTGATGACACAATTCTTTAATGATAATATAATCACTAACGATATAGACAAAGTTGAATCAGGAATATTTCATAACTGACATCAGTGATCATTTACCTTGTATACTCTATCAGTTGGTGAAACCAAGCTCAGCAAATTGTAGACAAACCACTTCGAATAATCAATGATAATAGTATTAAGTGTTTCTTGAGATCCCTTCAAATGGTCAATTGGTCTTGCCACAATAACAATCCAAATGTAAATTATGTGCAATTTTTAGAGAAATTTTTAAAGTGTATATAACTATGCTTTCCCCTTAATATTAAAGAAAAACCTAAAAAAAATAAACCATGGATCAATTATGATATTCGAAATTGTCGAAGAAAAAATGTCGCTTATATCGACTTTATTTAAGAAATCCAACACCATATCGAAAAGAAGTGTACAGAAAATGTCGAAATAAAGTCAGTAATATGATTAAACAAGCTAAGAAAAATATTTCAAGGAGAGTTTTGCAACAGCCAAAGAAATATGAAAAAACTTGGAACATAGTAAATTGTGCATGGCCGTACAATAAAAAGTGCAATATTGATTTTTGAAATCTAATGATCTGGTATTACATGATACTCTGAAATATTGCAATGTATTCAATGAATTTTATCAATATTGCAACTGAATGAAATCTATTGATCAGGGCAATAAACTTAAATTTGATTACTTGTCTATATTGGACAGAAATCCTAAACTTGTTATTTTAACCAATTACATGTACTGAGATCATTGATATTGTGTCAAACATAAAAAGTGATTGCAGTCCTGGGTATGATGAAATAAGTATTAAGGTTATAAAGAAAATCAATACATATTTTTGCGCAACCTCTTGTGCAATATTCAATCAAGATGTAAGACCTAGGTATATTTCCTGATGAATTAAAGAGATTGCTCGTGTGTTCCCGTATATAAATGTGCCGAAGTGAAAATGTTTCAAATTACAGACCTATTTCAGTCTTGCCAATTTTTCAAAAATTTTAGAAAAATGTATGTATAATAGTTATATTGATTTTATAAATAAGTGCAATATATTACTTTAAATCAATATGGTTTTCGACCAGGCCACTCAACATCTTCGGCTCTATTGATTTTGTTCACACTGTTGTAATACTCTTGATAATAAGAAATATATGATTGCAATGTTTTAGATTTGAAGAAGGCTTTGATACAGTTGATCACACTAATTATTGAAAAAACTTGAATATTGTATGGCATAAGAGGTATTGTACTTAAATTATTTCAAAGTATTTATCAAACAGAAAACAATATGTCGAAATATCCAAATGCAAATCACAGCAAAATACTATCTCATGTGGTTCCCAGGGTTCTATTTTAGGGCCGCTATTGTTCTTCTTTATTATATGACCTTTGTAAAGTATCCAATATATTGCATTGTATTATGTTTGCCGACGACACTAGCCTGTTTATTCTCACTCAAACTATCATGTTTTACACATTTATTCAATTCCGAACTTGATTAATATCTGATGGTTTTTGCAAACAAAATGATAATTAATCTTACAAAAACAAATTATATTTCTGTATAGTAATTTATTAACTGTCAATCTTCCGGTTAGAATGTGCAATACAGATATTAAGTGTGTAACGTCAGTGAAATTTTAGGCATAACAATAGATCATAAGTTTACATGGAAAAATCACATTGATAGTATGTGCAATTAGCTGGCCAAAAATATAGGAATTATGTATCGTTTACGATCATTTCCTAAGAGGATTTTAAAACTAATGTAATGCCATTGTATACCATACCTAATTACGGTATTCTTGCCTGGAAGTGCAAAGTAGCAGTCACATCAATAGATTATATATTTTACAAAAACGTGCAATACGAATTATGTCTCATGCCCCTTACCTTGCCCATACCAATTCTCTATTTATTGAATTAGGTGTACTGAGATTTAATGATATTCATGTATTTCCAGTTCTTATATTTATGTATTTATGTAACAATAAACCTCTTGCCAGATTATATCAAAACATTCTTTAAGTCCAAAATGAATTTCATGATTATTAATACAAGAAATGCAAACGATTTTTCATTACCAAAACCAGGCTCTCATCTTTAAAAACTCAATCTTATCTTCGAAGCCTCAAATTTGGAATTCAATTACTATAAATATCAAGCAATCAGTCTCATTAAATGTTTTTAAGTCAAAATCTAGGAATTTCATTTTAAATAAATATTCATCAAGTGTGTTTATTTGAATTTTTAGGCATTATAGGCATACCCCCTCCCTTTACGTTGTAGTTAAGTTTATTTGTTGTTGTTGTTATTGTTGTTATGAAATCTGTATAATTATGTTATAGGGTCAGCTATTACAAGGCTCGTTCCTTTCTTGCTGTCCCTCTCATATTTAATTCAATGTATTTTGTGTTTTGTTTTTCATTTGTGAATTTGACTGTTTGTATTTATTGTATATCTTATGGATTTTTTATGAGAAAATAAATTGAAATTGAAATTGAATTGAATCTAGATCCGGCCATGCCTTTTGTATTCCAGGTATCCCTGGATACATCGTATTTCATTCATTCGGATTAAATCCATCTTGCAACATCATGGTGGTATCTCTCTTGCCATGAGACGGATTTGAGACGGATTTGGTACTACTTTGAGAAGGGTTTGGAACGGTTTTGAACGGAACGGAAAAAAAGTATCGGATTCGTCTCTGAGTGTCCGCATCGCAGAGACGTCTCTACGAACGATAGATAATATGATGGTACATTCCATTTATGTTACCAAAACTAAAAGTTATAAAATGATATTTCACACATAATTATATTACTACGATCATATCTAAACCTTGTGCCAAATCTGAGAGAAATCGGTGCTGCTTTCCAAAGAGGGTTACTGCCTTTATCATAATTATGACGAGGAGAACAATTCCACCTCATTATGTTCATGGTCAAAAGGAGACAATCAGAAATATAAGAAATAAAAGGTGAAATGGGAAAATCTGTAAAATAAACAAATGAAGAGTTGTCAACGAAATCAGCCACTTTGAAACAATTTTGCCAATATAGTAAATTGTCATCTTATTTCTCAGTCAGAATTATGACAAGATTTTGATAAGTGTTTTGAAAGCCTTTGTCATAAGCATAATTAAAGTTCATTGTCAGTTGGTCAGCGATGTGTATATCATTAATATATACCAAACAAACGAAGGTCAAATTGACCCATGGCTAATGAACCACTCTGCTACCCAACCGGTGAATATGCAGTAATTAAACGGCTGGGGAAAATAAATAAACTTATAGACGTTCGGGGAACATGTCTGGAAACTAATATTAAGCACTGTGTAATAGAAGCCGTCTTTCCGATCTGAAACAATTTCAAAAGCTTTTGTTGTTCGGTCAAGTTCAACTGATATGAAAATGCAGTAAAGCATAATCGATCTCATTGTAAGGAGGCATATTTGCTTAATCCCCTTCAGACTGTCGACGGCAATTATAAATGTCATCAATTTCATTGCATTTCTAGCCCCTCTCAGTTCCTATATAGGCAAAAGCATTATTGGTAATTGAGCGTCGCTTTTATTACTCCTTTTTTCCCCGCGTAGTCCCACCTACTTCATTATTATTTGTAATGATGTACACTGTAATGGGTGAAAGCCACTAATATAAAAAGCCTTAAATTGCTTGTAGCGGTCAGGGACACGTTTGGAAAACCATATAGCCGGCAATATTAATTTGTAAAAGTCTCTTTTTAGTCTATTTGCTTGTCTGGATATTAATCATGACTCGTATAAGAAAAAAAAAATTCTCAACAATTACAGCATTTCCACTTGGTCAACATCCACTTTGACGAATACCTTTTGGTCTTATATCCCACTGGTCTAATACCGTTTCGTCTACAACCAGTTCGTCTAACTATCTTTTGGTCTAATTCCTAATTTGCCTAATTACCATTTTGTCAAAAAGTCAATTTTTTTACAATGCCCACTAGGTATAACTCATTGTATCAATTACCTGTAACAGACTGGTAATAAACTAATTTATTCATTCTATGGGAACTGACAAAAATGCAATTACAAATTTTAATTATTATACGAATTGGCAATAAGATGGATTGGAAGTTAGACCAAGTATGTATTTGGAGCACGCGAAAATTAGACCACAGTGTTAGTGGACCAAGTGTGATTCATTATGTTAAAATGAGACGCAAGTCGAGCAAAGAGTCAAGAAGATCGGCAAAATAATTTTTCTAAATTAAAAAAAAAAAAAAAAAAAAAAAAAAAATCTAAATCAAATTTTGGGGTAGATATTTGTTGATTTCCTGAATTTCCAATGTTTCATGATTGTGTGCTATGTAAAAAAAAGGAAAAAAAAGAAGAAAAAAAAGAATTGAATGTATTTAAAGATTTATCATTTATCCTTACTTCTAAGCCTATATCCTTGATTATGTTTACTTTCTATTTGCGACTTGTGTCTCATTTCGATATGATTAATCACATGTGATGTATCATATCAAAATGAGACACAAGTCGCAAGAAAAGAGTCAAAGAAATCAGCAAAAAATATCAATCTATAAATGCTTCCTCTTTATTGTTTTTTACTAATTTCTTTACAGGGAAATTAGTCCATTTTTAATTTTTACTTGTGTTTTATGTTTTGTTATATTTATTTTGGACCATTTTTGTATATCTGGATGACCAGACCCGGTAATTTCTGAAAGAAAGGGAGGAACGCAGGAACAAAGCCCCCAGAATTAAATTTTGGTAGGAGGGCCTTATCAGAGAATAAAACAAAGATGCATGTTTCATATTTCTCCGAAAACTGTTTACACTTTATAGGTTATACCTCTGTATATTGAATAATGGCCAACAAGTTATAAGTATAGGGGCAGACAATAAAAGCAGTACCCAAAGAAAATAAATTTATTTCTGCCGCTGTCAGTGAAAAATATAGTCTTGCATTGCAAAAACGATTCATACAACTTTGATCTACCAAATTATCAAATTATATCCAATTTTATTGTATTTTACTAAAGCAATCGCATTTTCACACTTTCGTATACCATTTTGCTGGATAATCACGACCTCTGATTTTGACACGCACAATCCTTAGCAACTGCGCAAATGCTTTTGTTCTTTGAGTGA
>CALNVZ010003425.1:15138588-15153967 GCA_940671915.1 Paracentrotus lividus | reverse complement strand
CCCTGCATCTGCTATCAAGTCATGAATGTGAAGTCTAATTAGTTGGAGAGTGGTTTTTGATAAACATTAATTTTGTGAGTGTATATATAAAGAGAGAGTGTGATGGTATTTGATTGATTGGCGCCATAATGTAAGTTTGAGTTATGAGGATAATCGATCAAACTGGTTCGCGGATTTGTTGTCCTTGAGTTGTTGACTAAAAAGATATCTAATTTGTTAGTGAATCATGATAAATATCCTGTCTTTTTAATAAGCAATCAGGTAACTTTATGGAACCTTAAAAATTTTGTAGGTCAAAGCCATTCATTCCATTAGTGTATGTAATATTTAAGATGAAGCCCAGGAATATTTATTAGAAGCATCAGCACAGTCATGTTCAGGCGCGGATCCAGGGAAAGGGGGGGGGGGGCTGGCGGGCCGATCCCCATCCGATTTTAGGTCTTTGCCCCGGCACCGCAGCCCTTGAAAGAAAAAAAAATGGATGGCCGACCGACCCAAGTGACAATTCACCCCCGTTTGCCTCTAATTTTGATATTGATGAAATATTGGATGGCCGTAAGTCGAAACAAATTTCACTCCTAGTCCCCCCCCCCATTCCCACTCAGAGCAATTTTGAGCCAGCGTGACGCAAAATAAAAAAAAAAGTTGACTGTGCGTTTTTGTTCGGAAGAAGTGATAAAAAATTGGGGTGTACAAAAATCTGACATTCCAAATTTGGCCCCACCCTCCCTTGACATCCTATGTCCCAGAAATATACTATATACTATGGACCAGGAATACTATACTTTTTTCTTCGGTAGGCTAAAGCAGAGCAAGGTAAGGTTTGGTAATTGGAGAAAATTTTGTCATTAATTGCAAAAACGTTGGTGTTAAATTAATGTTAAATCAACACTACTGGTGTTTATATAGGTCAACACCACCATGACAGTTTGCCTATATAAACAGCAGAGGTGTTAATTCAACACCAATTCAACACCGCCATTTTTGCAGTGTTGAAATCATCGATAATAACATCATAGTCTGTATAAATTCTTAGGATTCTTGGCTATTTATTCACCCTTCTCAACACGATTACATAAAATTACCAAATTCCTTTAACGACATCCATCAACTATAATCATGGAAACATTTATTTAAAAAAATGCAATTCACTAACAAACAAAGAACAATCATTATTATAAATGTACATGGAATTTTACCAAATTCGATGCCAAAGTCCCAACTAATACTTCATGCTTGGCATCTTAACTTTCATCATTAGCACAGCTCCTTATTACAGGTTTTGCCATAAATAATATCAAGCCAAAAGAGTTCGCCTCATATTGTCCTGCGTTTTTCTCTCATTTTTATAAAACATATCCATGAAGAATGAATGGATAAATGCATAACCATGCATATAGTATTTCTCATTAGATGTGTATATTGACAGTATCGCAGAAAATGTCTTAATTGAGTTGATTAATTCATGCGTGGAAATTAGACTACACTGACGATCAAAAGGTGAATTTGGCTGATTGAAAAGCGGTTTGTGTATGAATCGACCAATGATAGTAATACTTCGTTTGGAGTAATCGCACAGCGGACCCGGCGGCACCATTGGACACGAAGAAGATCATGTTAAATAAAAAAACCTAAAAAAAAAAAAAAACAAACAAAACAAAAATATCTGCTAACATTCGTCTTTATGCTAGGCCTCTATTAAAAAGACGCTTAGCTACCCAATCACTAGCAAATAGTTTATTTCTATTTTTATTGTCGCGAGAATTTTTACTTCAAAATTCCTGAAAGATTGTTCTTATAAACAGTCCTCAAAACACATTTGCAAGAGCGAACAGACCAACACTCTCATTGACTATGTGTTTTAAATAGCTAGTTTTTAAACCTTTTGAGATAAATTTCAGTAATACAGTGAATACATTATATAGCCTACAGTGTAATTTCATTTGTACGTGGAAACTAAAATAATATTATTTAGAGGGGAAAAGTACGTTTTGATACTTGGTAACGTTATTATTGCAGTATTAATGTGTTGAGTTGTGAATTAGTTTGTTTGCATTTAAGTGGGTCTCATTACTAGACTACACTGCTCAGAATGTTGCATTATGGGTTAGGACTTGGGTCAGATATGAGTAGCTAAGGACTTGAGTTGGTGCTATATAAGGCTCCTGATTCGAATTGGCTTTAAATCCTTTTTTTTTTACCCTTCCCATTACTAATAATTATAATCAAATCCAATTGATATAATATAACAAAACTTAGTATCACAATATAGCAAATAAATAATGCATCATGATTTCGGTAGAAATACGCAAACATTTTAAATATATTATTAGTACAATTTGCACTTATTCTTTATAGCATGGATAATAATATATTTAAAAAAATATATTATCCAAATATATTTATATAAATATATATATCCCGACAACTCTTTTGGTGTTCCCAATTTGTTGAACTCCACCCCCGAATACGCTGTAATATTTATTTTCAATAGTGAGTGGAAATTCATCAAAGAGTAACCTTACACTATACCCGCACATATTGGAGCGCAAAAGACGGATTATACTTCAAAGAAGAGACTAAATATAATCACAATGCCATGAACGAATCCATTCTGTGGGATGGCCGTAAATATAATATTAATTTGTCGTTAAGTTTAGTCAGTCCGGCAAAGACAACGCGTTCCAGAATAAGTCTTCCAGATTTTCCCCTTCTTATTTGAATAAAATGTATTATTTTGATCATGTTAAAATGTTATGTTGGTAAATACATGTATATCATAGGTTAAAAAGCCCCTACTCCTGTTTTATGTAGACATTATACTACAACAGTATAGTGGCCGAAGATATAAGTTACAGTTATTACACCCCACCGCTGTATACCCTCATTTGCCATGAGTATTGAAACATGATATACAGTCTGTGTCAAATAAAATGGTACAGTTGGAAAACATTTTTTTTATAGTGTGAAGGTTAATATCAACGTGGTATTGTTTGTTATTTTCATAAAGCAGGAATATCACTCTCTTTCTTCTGCAATTTTTTTCATCACATTTGGTGCAGAATTTTTTGAGATATGACTAATTTTCTACAATCAAGAAAAATCCATTTTCGCAAGCCGTCCCATGCCTTTGTGTACGATTTCGCATAATGACAGTCAATTCAGCGCTCCAGAACAATAGAAGTGCGTAATTTCGATTTGTCCGGGTCGCACAAAACTTAGCATAACTTTTGTTTCACGAAAGCAAATTATACAGGACAAAGCGCATCAGCAAGAAAAATCTTTGGCTTTAAATCTGGTACCAACAAACACACATTATATGAAAAGATTTACACCCTAATGATTTTTTCCCCGACTGTACCATTTTTTTTGACACAGACTGGTATAGCTAAAATTGGTGCATATTTTTGTTATAGTCTTGTATATGTTGTTCTATTTCATTTATGGCCTGACTACTGTCGACATTTTTTGGGGTATATTCTGAAAGAGGGGACATGTCCCTTTTTGTCCTGAGAAGCGGTAGATGAATAGACCCTGCCATTTCTGAAACAAAGGGGAAAACAGTAGAACAGCCCCCCGCCAAAAAAAAAAAAAAAAACAAACAAACAAAAAATGAAATAAATAAATAAAAATAAATGAATAAAAAAATAAAAATAATAATAATAAGATAAAAAATGAAATTCTGAGAGGTAGAAATATGAGTGAAAAAAATGATGTATAAATGTTTCAGATTTCTTCGAAAACTGTTTCATGTTTCGTTTATCCCTGTTACAAAGTATAATAATGGCCATAAAAAAACCATTACAAGGGCAAATGAAAAAAAAAAATAATCATGACCCATAGAAAAAAAGGTGATTTTTTTTAGCACCATTGCTAAGGAGAATCAGTACAAACATTCAAAGATCGTGATTTCGAGCAATATAAAAGTATGAAAATTCGGTTGCTGTTTTAAACTAAATTCAATTAGTGACAAGAAAATGGCTATAATTTGAAAATTTACTGTAATAAAGGTGCATTAAACCATTTTTTCAATACAGGACAAAATATTTCTAGGAACGGAAGACATAGATTTATGTTCTCTGGGTGTTGCTTTTTTGTTTCACATTGCTCCCCTCTTGGCCATTATCAATTTTCTAAGGTATAAACGAATCATGTAAACAGTTTTTGGAAAAGATGAAACATTCTTTCATTCATTTCAAATAAACTAGAAATATTTCAAATATTTAATAAATCAAATCTGCTCTTGGCAGATACTCACCCCCCCCCCCCATTTTTCTTGTCAGTGCCCCTAAAACAACGACCAGGTTTAATCATGATCCCAGGGATGAAAAGGAACAGGTCTCTTCTTTCAGAATATACAAAAATGGTGGACAATACTCTGGCCATGAATGAAATATAACAACAAGTATAAAAAGAATTAAAATTAAAAAAATGCACGAATTATGCAAAGTGAGGGGTAGGTTATGACACTTTATACAATAAATTAAGCCAGTGAAAAAATTTAATGTTTAATAACTAACGACCCTCAGTGGGGCAATGTGGTTTTGTGCTAAAAAAATCTTTTGTGGGATTTTGCAGGATTCATTGATCAAAAATCTGTAATACCAAGGGGATATTACTGTATTATCTCCTTGATTATACGTGGTATGCGCCCAGGTAATCAGATTATCCTTTAACGATATTTAGAATTGCAAGTTCTAAAATATATACATGTATATAAATTCAGTTTTAAAAAATGGATCTGAAAGAATTGATACGTTTCGGCAGGTGTAGTTTGCCGAAATTGTATCAATGTTATATTTAGTTATTAAAGAATGAAGGAAAAACACAAAACAATGTCTCTCGATTTTTGTTTAACATCAGTCCACGTCTCAATGAATTCATGCATTTGTCTTGATTAGTCGTTTATTTAATTCATAGTTTTTTTCCCAGGAAATTAGAATGGAAAGCACTGAACTTAATAACGTTCACTTTGCAATGAAGGAGATAAAGTGATATCATAATGAAACATAAAACAAATGAACATGTTGCCCCTACCTTTCATCCGACAAAGCTGAACCACGCAACATGTAGACCTACTTCGACAACCAGAAAATCGAATGAAAACTTTTATACAACGTACACAAAGATTAAATATCAAATGCGTCTTGGAATTTCTTCGGTATGTACGTAGATAAACATTCATCAATACTAAACGCACTGGGCGTGTTTGAGATGAGCTCTAATTATGAAATAACTTGGTGACTCCTTCACAATGTCATATTGATTGAGGCTCACACCAATATGAAATACAAAGATCAGCTCCAATTATGAAATAACTTGTGTGAGTGACTCCTGCCTTCACAATGTCAATGATATTATAGAGTATACCAATTAAAAATGGATCATAACCGGGTAGAGACGACCCCAGAATGTCAAACGTGCCACTGCCACAATGCACAAAGACAATTTGTGACGTGTTCTACCGCCCGCAAGTGAAAGTGATGGAGTTTCTGTAGGCAGTGAAAAGTTCATGACGTACCGTTTTTTTCTTATTTCAGTCCATTACCAAGTGGAGTTTGTTTGCTGAACTGTCTGCTAGCATTCTGAATGGTGTAGGTGCATCGATTTAACTTTCAGAGTGCTATAATGATCAGGCGAAGATCGGGGACGGGGGCAACGGACCGGGGGCCCCCTAGCGTGTTTTTTTTTTTCACGCCTACCCCCACCCCACCCCGCTTATCGCTCAGGCGGCGTGACGTGAAAAAAATTACTGTGCCTTTATGCTCAGCCAGCATGACATTAAAAAATCGACTGTACAAAATTCTGCAATTCCAGTTTTGGCCCCCATGATATCATGGATTTGCCACTGATGATACAAATATGCATTGCGTGTCATTTTGAATGAAAACAACGCGTTTGAAATGTGTAATTAGAATGAATGCAATGTATTTTTATTGAGCAAACCCTTCCTCACTCACCTCCTTCATCTCTCCCTCTATTCGCTCTGATTGCGTTAATGATAAATTGGTTAATTATTTATCATGGTTTTAAAGGGATGATTTGAAATGCTCCACCCGCTGTCTGGATATGCTCAACAAGCGGAAAGTAAAAAGATAAAGATAAAAATAAAATAATCGAAAAAAAAAAAAATCCCCGGTAGAAATTAAATGATTACAAGGATCTCAAGAGACCGCCATTACATCACTATAGATGCTCCATAAAGGGCCAGTATGAGCAGCAAAATTGCTATTCGCGAACATTCGACATGTTCGATAAGGTTTGCTAAGGTTCTATATTCTATAGACTGTGCAGGCCTATTTGTTTTGGGACAATAGCAGTTCTATTATGTTTGGGCATGGGCCGATACTTTTAATTGTGTGACGTATGCAGGTGCGGATCTAGGATTTTCCAGAGGGGGAGCCCAACTTTAAAAAAAAAAATCTTGCGAGCGGACCGAGCAAACGAGCGCGAAGCGCGAGTTTAAAACATTCTCCGATATATAGGCCTATACTGACCTAAAACGAGGAATTGAAACAATTTCATTTTTACTCCTATGAAAACAAAATAATTACCAGCAACAAACAAAAAAAAACAAAAAAAAAAAAGATTCGGAATATTTTGAATAAAACTTTAGTGGTTTGAATATGTATTTTAAATTGCCACCATGAATACGATTATTACCCCCATTATAATTACATCAGGCGCTGCGAGTGCAAAATATTTGATTACCTGGAAGAACGCATGTTATACCCAAGTTGTTATGCCAGAGGCGGTGGAACGAAGGTGAAAGTGGGGGGTCGAGATGGAAAAGGGGCATTTTTTTCCTGAAAAGGGGGCAATTGAGACCAGAGGCATAAAGAAAAATGTATTCGGATGAATAGGGGGTATGCCCCCCAAAATTGCATTTTAATTGATGCTTTTAAGAGTGTGTTTGGTATTTCATTAATGAAAAAAAAAAACAAAGCGAGCGCGAAGCGCGAGCCGAAAATTTTGATGTAAAAATTTGAGTTATTTGTGCACCATGATTTAGTATCAGCGAGTGCGAAGCGCGAGCCGAAAATTTGGGGTTTTAAAAGATATATGGAATAAATAAAGGGGCATTTCTAGCATAAAAAATTGTAGATAATTGTGTATCATAGACCCTATTTAATATCCGCGAGCGCGAAGCGCGAGCTGAAAAATTTAAGTTAATTGTGCATTATATGCCCTACTGAATTGGTATCTGCGAGCGCGAAGCGCGAGCCGAAAATTTTGAGCTAAAAATTTGAGTTATGTGTGTATTATGGTTTAGTATCCGCGAGCGCGAAGCGCGAGCTGAAAATTTGGGTTTTTAAAAGATATATGGAATAAATAAAGGGGCATTTCTAGCATTAAAAAATTGCAGATATTTGTGTATCATCGATCCTATTTAATAACCGCGAGCGCGAACCGCGAGCTGAAAATTTTGTGTTCATTGTGCATTATATACCCTACTGAATTGGCATCTGCGAGCCGAAAATTTTGAGCTAAAACTTGAAGTTATTTGAGCATTATGGTTTGGTATCCGCGAGCGCGAAGCGCGAGCCGAAAATTTGGGGTTTTAAAAGATATATAGGCCTAGAATAAATAAAGGCGCCTTTTCTAGCATAAAAAATTGTAGATAATTGTGTATCATAGACCCTATTTAGTATCCGCGAGCGCGAAGAGCGAGCTGAAAATTTTGAGTTATTGTGCATTATATACCCTTCTGAATTTGTATCTGCGAGCGCGAAGCGCAAGCCGAAAATTTTGGGGTCTTAAAAGTTATATGGAATAAATAAAGGGGCATTTTCTAGTACTAGAAATGGTAGATAATTGTGTATTATAGATTATATTTAGTATCCGCGAGCTGAACAATTTTTAAGGTAAAATTGGAGTTATTTGTGCATTATGATTTAGTATCAGCGAGCGCGAAGCACGAGCCGAAAATTTGGGGTTTCAAAAAAGATATTGAATAAATAAAGGGGCACTTTCTAATATTCACACAACTATTTTTCATAGGAGGCCGAGGTTCCACGAGGCCTCTTTTCTTTGTGAAATGTTGAAGCTTTAGTTTTAAATATTTTCCTTATTTTGACCTTTCGTCACTAATGTATGTCCTTTTCTTTAAAAAAAAGGCGTTCGAGCAGTATATTGCAAAATGCAATATCAGAAAAATCGGCCACGTGGGCCCTCCCCACATTAAAGGCCTTAGTTATGGTCGTTTAGAACCCAATAAAGCCTATTTCGCGCTTCTCATTGAATAAAGTTAGGCGAAAATTGTACAAGCATCGGGCCTTATTCCCTTCTCTTTCTTTCTTTTTCTTCTTTTCTTTTTTTTTTTGGGGGGGGGGGGTGGGGGACCGGGCCCGGGCCCGCCGCCCCCCCCCCCTGGATCCGCGCCTGCTGAGCAGCAAAATTGCTTTCGAACGTAACAATCGCGAACATTCGATAAGGTTCGCTGAAGGGTTTTTTACGTTCGCTAAATATTGAGGCAGGCGAGGATCCAAGTTTTCCAAATTCTATAGATTCTGCAGGCCTAATATTATTGTTTCGGGACAATAGCAGTTCTATTTGGGCATGGGCCGATACTTTATTTGTGTGACGTATGACTGGGTCCACTACTGTGAGGTCACTGGTGCACCCCGATTTCGCCATCATTCGTCGAAAAACCCCTGGCAAATGGAATAATAAACTGTTTGCAAACGCTTGCAACGGCAGCGAAATAATCTGTTAACGAACTTTATAAAACTTTATTTGACGAAATCCCCAAATTGGTACTTTCGCAAAAGTTTACCTCTCAGTACCCTTTTGGTGAAACGATTGAGAGATTGAGAGTATACCGAGTGAGTCAGAAAAAACTAGACACCTAGAAAAATGTCAATAAACCCCAAATTATTATACATATTCCGAAAGAGTAACTCTTTCCGCATCTTTTGTTACCGATTTTGCGTGTTGTATCTTTACGCTTTGATAAACACGGCGCATTGTGTGCAAACATGTAAATTTCGATTTGTGCAAAAGTGGGAGTAAAATCAAAACAACAAAAAGCTATAAAAAAGCAAATCCATCCTGATAAAAAATAGATAAATTTTAAACGAAAATGTCTCACGCTTAATAACTTGACAGGGGTGTTGTTACACATATTGAATACATTTTGTGCGAATATGATATTCATGTATGTAGAGTCGGGCATGAGAGAGCACACGTCAAAGACATAATCACTTTTCAAAAGTATTAATAGGCCTCTTTAGGTCTGTCAGTGACAATTTACGCTTTGATGTTTACTCATTCATGGAGTACTTGACGAATCGCTCTAATTTTAACACAGAATTGAGTCGATACCTGTAACAACACACTTGCCGAATTATTTGGCTTAAAACATTTTCCTTGAAAAGTTATGCTATTTTATTCAGGATGGAGTTGCTTTTTTGTCCGCTTTTGTAGTTTCAATCTTATCCCCACTCTTGCACAATTCGAAATTGACATATTTGCAAACAATGCGTCGCGTTTGTCCAAGCGTAAAGATACAACATGCAAAATAATTGGTACCAAAAGATGCGAGAAGAGTTACTCTTTTAGAATATGTATAATAATTTGGGGTTCATTAATCGGTTTTCTTTTTATTGACATTTTTCTAGGTGTCTAGTTTTTTTCTGACTCACTCGGTAGAATTTCAATAAAAAATTAATCATCAGAATCAACAATTTCAATTCAGCAAATTTGATACGCGTGGTTATACATGCATGACGAATAGCACTTACGATGATTACTGTCTACTCCACCCCAGTCTCACATGACCCGATGAACCCAACGTACAATAAAATATTTTAGCATGTTTTTATGTATCGATTAAATTTTGAAAAAAAAAAAAAAGTTACATACAGTCTGTATCACTAAAACGGTACAAGTGGAAACCATTTTTTTTTTTAGTATGAAAATTAATGACAAACTTGTAGTGTTTGATATATCCATGAAGTAGGGAAATCAGGCTATCTTCTGTAATTTTTTTTTCATCTCATTTGGTGGTGTAGATCTTGAGATTTGATCAGTTTTCTATAATCAAGAAAAAGCTATTTGCGCACGCTTTTCTATGGCATTATAGGTTTCGCACATAATGGCCGGATCAACAGTTGCGTGTAATTTTTATTAGCTCCTCGTCGCACAAAATTTAGCATAAGTTTTGTTTTACAAAAGTAAATTATACAAAACAAAGCATCAGCCATAAACATTTTCTAGCTTTAATTTGATACCACATACACACATCGTTTGAGAATCTAAATTATGTTTTCCCCGACTGTACCATTTTTTTTACACAGATTGTATACACGTTAACAGATTCCCTTTTTTTCCTTTTCCAGCATATGACGCAAAAGAATCAGTAAAATAACAATTCCCATTAAACGTGACACATTAGATGAGCAACTGGATAATATTTTTAACCATGAGTGCTTTTTAATTAAGCTATACAAGTATGAAATTAGATTTAAATATGCATGAAGTTTCATTGTACTATATGTAAATTATTCCCGCAGACCGTTGCCAACTATATACACATCATCACCTATACAGTGTGTCCCAAAAAGAACTATACACTTTTGAAATGGCTACCAAATAAAAATTACTAGATTCTTGGATAAAACGGTTTGTATGTATATAAGACTCATATCCTCAACTATCATTATGACACCAAAAATTCCGAAAATAACGCATGCTTCAGTGAGTAATGCCCACTTTTGTAAAGGACACAAAAATTAGCCTGCGCAGGAATTCAGTCTTCATTTTGCACCTGGTTATGGAACGCCATGAATAAGTCAAAAATAACGATGGAATAAATCAGCCAACAGAGTCAAAGATGAACCAAAAGTCAGAAAAAAACAATTAATATTATGCAAAAATGTAATGTTTCACCGTTTGTTTCCAAATCATTGATTTATGCTTTGACTTCAATTAATTTTTATCTTTGTTGGCCGATCGATTCCATCATTAGTTTTGACTCCTTCATGGCGTTCCATAACCAGGTGCAAAATGAACAGTGAATTCCTGCGCAGGCTAATTTTGATGTCCTTTACAAAAGTGGGCATTACTCACTGAAGCATGGGTTATTTTTGGAATTTTTGGTGTCATAATGATAGTTGAGGATATGAGCCTTATATACATATAAATCTTTCCCCCAAGAATCATATATTTTTCTATTTGGTAGCTATTTTAAAAAGTGTATAGTTCTTTTGGGACGCACTGTAAGCATGAACGCATCCGTTAAGGGCGAGGGGTCACTTACATACAACGGTGTTCGATTTGTTTTTGGCGATGGGGGGGGAATGATCGTACGATTTTCCTCTTTTCCTCATGTGACAACATATAAGATGTATATGTTGGTGGGGTATGCTTGTATAGACACATGCCATATATATGCAAAAAAAATGTATTGTATAATGCGAGCGCGAAGCGCGAGTTGAATTTCTCAATAATAGTGACATAATGGGGCATTTGTAGCATAATGCGATCGCGAAACGAGGAAGGGGCTTTAACTGGTTTGTTAAACGGGGACCATGATGATGTAATGGTTACAGATATATGCATTCGAGTATCTACGAGTACATATATTTCAAATTCATTATGCGAGCGCGAAGCGCGAGCTGAAAATTTTCTCAATAATAGTGACATGAAATGGGACATATATTTTAGAACAATGGAAGCGCGAAACGGGGGAAGGGGCTTTATCTGGTTTATTAAAGGGGGCCATCATGATGGTATGTCTATAGATATACACACGTGCACATTATTATGCATATGAATATTAGTATATATCGTCGAATTCTAATGGGGTTTAATGTGAGCGCGAAGCGCGAGCTTAAAATTTTCTCAATAATATTGAACTCAAACATGGTGTTTGTAGCGTTACATGACTATAAGCGCAAAATGGATGGAGGGCTAGGGGGCTTTAACTGGTGATTAGAAGCGGAGCATCATGACGTAATGCCAACAAACGCAAATCTCTATAAATATGGACGAATTCCAATTCGGGCAATATTGTGCGAGCGCGAAGCGCGAGCTGAAAATTTTCTCAATATAGTGACCTGATGAAACAAGATACTTGTAGCCGCATGGGAGCACGAAACGGGGAGGGAGTTGGTGTTTTAAACGTATACATGCATAAAAGATAAACAAAGTCAATTGCAGTATCTTAATATTATGCGAGCGCGAAGCGCGAGCTGAAAAATTTTAGGCAATTTGTAACAGTTATCTGAAATTTAACAGAACCTATTCATTATTTACTTTATTAAAACCATCGTGGATTTTTGAGGGGAATACTAAACTAATGCCTTCAGTTTTACTTATCGAGGCGCCTCACCTGTCCCCTATGCACCCTGGGATCGGTGCCCCTGATTACCATCGATTAGATTTTTTTTTTTTTTTTTTTTTTTAATCGTGAACAGTAAAACATCTGCGCTTCCATTATCTACACGGTGTATTGTGTATTACGTGATTACTAAAGTATATCAGGCACATACGAGGAAGATTAACGAAAGAGTGAGAAAATTTTAGATTTTTAAATGTCAGAAATATGCATTTTAGACTGCAAAATGATATAATAATGTCATAAAAGTGTTTTATATGATAACAAATTTGTAATGGGTAGATTTATATGCATATAATAATATATTTTTCATTTTCTTGATATCAAAATATTGGGGGGGGGGGTGATTGTACACACCATCCCCCCACTGAAATTATTGGGGGATCCATCCCCCACCCCCCCCCCCCACAATCGACACCCATGAACTTACATATGCTACTATGTCTCATTGATATTTTCAATAAAACACAAAATGAAATAAATAAATAAATAAAAAAATCAATAGAGTACTTGTACCTCTCTTTCGAAAAATCCAGACGATGAATGATTCGGTTACGTCGGTGTTAACTCTTTGCCTGCCAAATTCGACTATAGTCACAATTGTACAATTATAATAATTCATTTTCTCTGTAATAGCTGGGCTAAAAGATCTGAAAATCACTGATAATGCTAGGACCAGGTCTGCAGCATAATTTCTTGTAGTTCATACAAAGCAAATTTTGTTATATAACAACTCATTAGCATCACTTGAAATGAGGAGGGAAAACGTATCTTTAAAATATCGATCTAAACATACATTGTGTATAATGGAAGAGCAGTCTTTATATTTTCTGTAGCTAATATGGCAAAATCAATATTTGAAAATTTGCACTTACTATTTTCTTCAAATCTGTTTATTCACCGACTTTTCTTACGACGACTACAAGTAAGCCTCGTTTGGCAGCTTTTGGCCCATGGGACAACACCGGCGACACATCGGACAATCAGAAGTTGATTTCCAGCAGCTAGCTGTAGCAGTTCTCCCCGAACTATGAACCGGGTAATTGATCCAATTATTTATCAATAAATTGACATCAAATTGAAAACGCATTAGACATGTCAAATGTGTATTTCATATAGCGTAAATGGTAGTCATATTATTCTGGCTGAAAGTAAAAAACTAAATCTCTATCCGCAGAGTATAGATATTATCATGAAAGAGGGGAAATGGAAAACACGGCCTAATCCGATGAGGTATAAATTGATATGAAATTACAAGTGAATCGATCACGGAATTTTCTTACGCTGCTGACAAGCATAATGGCTACTTATGTACAATGTGTCCAAGAAAAAAAAGGAAGTCGGATTTCAGGGCAGACATATTCTGTCACAAACCTCTCACTATGATGAACTCTCCTTCTCTATACTCATTATTCATATTGCTAACGCGATTAAAAAATTAAAAAAAAATCAAACTATTATAATTTTGTTATCACAATATTTTGATAATCCATGCATGTTATGTTTGTTTTGTTTGTACTTTAAATGTATTTAATTATTCCATTCTTGGCAACTGCAGCAATGGTATATTTGGTAATAAACCATTTCAATAAAGACAGGGGGAAAGGGGCAAAAACAAAATGCGTGTCGCATTTTTTAACGCGGTTTTAGACCATTAACAGGCTCATAAACATGGTAACTAATATTTTTATAATGGGATCGACACTAGAAATAGCGGAGCTTTCTGAAGCCTAAGTGACATATCACATATCATAAACATAAGCTTTACGGGTATATAATAATGTATTTCAAATTGTCTTGAATTACCGTATTTAGGGACCCTCGCCGCCTTTTTTCAAATTCTTGAAATTGAAGAAGTTTATTTGCATTCAATTGAACTGAATCACCCCTATAGGCATGTCCGGTGTATATTAAAAAGGAACTTCAAATGCGGACAGATACTCATTCAATATTATTATTTTGTACCATTTTGATATATAAAAACAATAAAATATTATATATAAGCCATCAATAGATGAACTTGATAAAGGTTTATCAATACATTGAATCAAACCCCAAGGGGTATCGTTTAATTCATAAATGGACCAACGGGGTCACAGATGATATCCTTTGTTATGGTATCGCAATTTTGAATGCAAAGGGGCATAACTATACACCATTTACACAGCCTTCATAAAAATCAAGAGACCTAGCAAGCAATTCCATCATAATTCAATGAAGCTTTATGATTTTGGTCGATCTTGCAAGGAGTGGGGTGAAGAACCCCTAACATAAAAAGGAACAAATCTGTAGCCCAAAAGGTTTGCCACAATATATTTATAAAAAAAATGTATTTATAAAAATGAGGCGTGTTAGGTCTATAGGACCGATTTTTTCCCCTTCCAATCGATCGGTCAAAATGCAAAATAAAAAATAAAAATAAATTAAAATAAGAGATAGCCCTAATTTGCTTATGAACAATTAGACATCTGACGCACCATTATAATAAAGGTTAGACTAGCCATGATAATACTAATAAAACATGTCGACCGAAAACCCCATAAATCATGCAGTTTTGGTTTGTAATGCCATTGTGAGTATGATAATCGCTCGAAAAATTAGTTGATTAACTTATTCACACTGAACGTTTTACAGCAAGGACCACGAGATAATTAATCCATTATGAAATTAGAAGAGTATAACAATCAAACTGAGATATGGCAATTAATGGCGGTTTTGGTGACGTGATAAAACGTTAATCATTCAAATTTTTAATCATACTAATTTAGCTGTAATAATGGTAATTATAACGGCACTTTTCTTGAATAGACAAGCACTTTTGTTAAAATAAAAAAATTGACGATGCGATTGGAGATAATTACATGTACGGTATACCATGCAAGTTAAAAGAATATAAACATTACCAGAACAAATAATAATTATGATACAATAGAAAATAATTTCGCCAATGATAATTACTCGTATTCAAATTATAACGTCGTATATTTTGATTTTGTGATACCCCAACTCCCATATGCAAAGCATTGTTTTCAACATGTG
>CALNVZ010003425.1:15098702-15138288 GCA_940671915.1 Paracentrotus lividus | reverse complement strand
GAGAGAAAGGGGTCGGGAATTAAGCAATTAATGTGAAGACTTCCATTTTTGTTACGTAATGCACTCGCTGCATGATCGACGAACAAGAGCCAAAATCAATATATTTCTGTCGCATGTACACATACCAAACACTGTAATAATGTCGAATATGAATGATTTTCGAATACACATGTTACTTTATTTCAAGTTATGATCTATGATTTCTTAATTTCTTGATTTAAAATTTTCAGACGAATTCTCCGTTAAAATAAAGGTACATTATTCGGTTAACGTGATAATGCGCAAACTGCAGCGCAAAATACTCATGACCATTGTTTCTCATCAACCGGAGTGCGCATACACCATCACAACCACAAATGAAAGTGATCTTTAAAAACAATCGATGTAAACAAAACAGATGGGTTAATTAGTTAAATCGATATAGCACCAAAATATCCTAACATATGTTAGACCCACACTTAGAAACAGTAAACAAAATTTGTATCTCACTTGTGAGAAATTGCGTTGAGGATGTATGCATTTGTTCTCTTCATACCAAGAGAATTTGTAGTGACCATCTTCTACGCTTTCTGATATTACCCATTGTGAAGTTGTGATGTATTCAATAAGGAACCGAGAAGGTAGTTTATGTTTGGAAGTTTATAATATTCTACAGAGCAGGAACAAGGCATTAAATGCGTACTTGATGAATATTTAGGTCATTTTAACCACCTTGTCTTGTGATCTATGGAACCAATGAAGATAAGGTGACTATGACAATGATAGAGAATAGAAAGGACACCGTGATTTCTGTAACTTGGACATTTAATTGGTTTTTTCCGGAATGACTCTGGAGCTGAGTTAATTCTGATAGTGTACCCTATTTATTTTTAATATCTATACTGAATGTTGGTATCGCGATTTCACTTTCCGGTTGGTGGCATTTTTATCACGCATCAACGTTAATTGAGATAGGAAGGGATCCACTGCGATATTTGAAGTTCACGAACATCATTTTGCTTCATATCAAAAGCATCATGTCTGTGTTTTTTCCAAACAGTTCTAACTCATTTCCCAACAACAGACCAACCGTGATAGTCCAAGAAAGCGACGCCGTCCAATTCGTCGCACCATGCGTTGTCGGGCTCGTCATCCTGATCGGAGTGATAGGAAACATCTTCATCATCCTCGGTCTCCTGTCTGACAAGAACAGGGCGAACAGTCCACCATGCTTCCTCCACTGGGTCATACAGAACCTAACTGCCTGCGATCTAACCCTCCTCTTCTTCGTTTGTCCCATTTTCGCGGCCGAGTTTGCAGGAGGCAGTTGGACTTTCGGACAGTCCCTCTGTTCCGTTATGCGCCCTCTGGACTTTACCAACATGGTAGTATCTTTCTATAGTCTGTGCTTCATCGGGATCGATACGTGTTTCGCCGTTGCAGATCCTCGGAGTTATCAGCAGAAGCGAAACTCAAAGACGACTGGAGGATGTATCCTCGGGATTTGGGCAGTGGCCATTGCGTTGACTCTTCCAGTATGGGTCTTCGCTCGCGTCCGCACCACCTCAGCGAGTGGTGAAATCTGCACCGTGGCATGGCCTGAGCACTTTCCCATGTCCTTTCCTCTCTATGGCCTGTTATTGGTCATCGGGCTGCCATTGGTGACCACAATATGTTGCATCACTGGCATCTGCGTCAACTCTCGAGGTAAGCTCTGGAGACCAACCTCGGCAGAAAGCGTCAAGAAGACCAAGGAGTTGGTGAACTTAATCATTGCTCTTGCTGTTACGGGTGGCGGTCTATGTGCTCCGTATTTCATCGTGCCTTTCTACAGAGATATTTACACTGACGCACAGGTCTCAAGGAAATCTGCAGAGTCATTTTTCACCGTCACCTGCTTCGTCTACGCATACAGCTGCATCAAACCCATGCTTTACATTTTCTTCTACAGCGAGATCTGCAACATGGTGACGGATCTGCTTCCAAGCCGGACGTCGAATATAAAATCCATCAGAAACGGGTTTAAAACCGACAGGAGCCAGAGATCAAATCCCACCAAGCCGGCTCGGGGTCAGCAGCACTACGTCGACCACCGTTTCCCAGATACGCCCATTTCCACCAGGTCGTTTCCAGGCTCTCGATCGCGAACAGACTCGGGCATTAATCTCCAGAATATTTTCGCGCTTCAATTTACTGAGGATGGATGGAGAAGGAAGACACTTTAATCTCTTTATTTTAATTTCATCCACAGCATTTTTTCTTCTTTCCAAGACAGTCGAGTCAACATTTCCTGTTCAAAACAATAACTGACCTATTAAATTCGGCTCATTTTCATCACGTACTAAACTAATTTATCTATAATATTTAACACATTATCAAACTTGGTAAGAATTATCAAGAGTATATCGAAAGGATCTACGGTATCTATTTCGATAATCTTCGTGAATTCGGATCTATCAATGTTTTTCAAAAAGTATTATGTTCAAGTTACCTGGCTGAAATGTATTATTAAAGAAGTTGTGTAATACTTTTTTTTTATTGTTGGTTCAGCATCCCCCATTCGTACATCCCTAACCATTGATAAAATTATCTTATCACAATTTACCTATTAGATTATATTGAAGTGGAGGAAAATGTAGGCGTCCAATTTATTAGCAACATATGAATAATGAGCTAAATAATGTATAAAAGTGACAAAAAATGTTACAAAGTAACGTTGTGTTTTGTTAGGTCATTGCGAGTATTATAAGCTAAAAATGTAAGAAAGTATCATTATTTTTAATGACTGTGCTTATTGATATACCACTCTTTCTGCAGTTAAAGTTTCAATTTTTTGGTCTTTCTTGGCAAGTAATTTACAATTTTGTTTAATTTCACTTGGAACTACCCTCCTTGTTAACTCTTTGCCTGCCAAATTCGACTATAGTCACAATTGTACTTATTAACTATACAATCGTAATAATTCATTTCTCTGTAATGGCTGGGCTAAAAGATCTGAAAATCACTGAGAATGCTAGGAACAGGTCTGCAGCATAATTTATCGTAGTTCATACTAAGCAAATGTTGTTATACTATTTTTAGTAATTAAAGAGAAAAGTCTTCTTTTTTCTGCTTAAAATTAATGTGGCAGGCAAAGAGTTAAATAGGCAATCCTGATAAATAGATACATTATTTAATCTAATGGGTTTTAGGTGAAAGGTTTCATGATGCATATATCTTGTAGTATAATAAACATAATATTGTGTATGGTATGTAACATAATTTGAATTCAACTCTTAAAAATCATACAAAGCTTTTTAGTAATTTTCAACAGAAGCTAGACCGACCACCACAAGAGGGCGTAATTGCACCTCCGCTTCGCATGTTTTGATTTAAATGCTTAATTTTACCTATATTGCACTTTATTTAAGATTTCCCTGACATGATATCCCATTTAATGTTGTGTTATAATTAAATACACAAGATCTAATATTATTGGCTTCATTGAGAGGTATTTAATTGGTATAAAAAAAACTTGGCTGAACTGCTTGACTCATAGACTAAATTGTAATAAAAAATAATGCAGATGTTAAGGGGATTGTGATTCTTATTCGATAACTAAATTCCAAGAAAATAATAAATGTATTTATTTATGTATCTCAGATTGTGGGTTTAATTCCTAGACTTACAATTATTAAATCATCAGCAGATTTAAAACAAAGAAACGGACAAATACTCCAGACATGAATGATCAGAAATAAAACCGGACCAAGTTTTGTCTCTTGCAAAACACCAGCATGATAGTTTTTTTGTTTTTTTAATATATATCAGAAATGTAAGTTATTGTTTTGTGGTGCTGAAAAAAAAATAATAGGAGAATGATACAACGACGAACAGTTAGGCCCGTATCAATTATTGTTAGGGACAATACGGTCAACGATGTTTGAAAACTTTCTCCAGAATCACTCCTGATTTATTTATTTTTTAATTTTTTTTTAATCATTTTTTTTTTTTTTTGATCATCGACATTTTAAGGTAATTTTTTAAAGTATTGAAATGAGATTATCAGATTAATTACTTTCTATTTGATCACTTGTTTCTTTCAACAACTATTCAACTATAACGAATTCAGCAGTTCTCGTAAGATGTAAGAGCTACTAGTCTTATAAATTCAGACACTTCTGATGGAAAGGATTTGGGGATGGATAAAATTGAGTCTTTCGGAAGAAACCTGGTTGAAAAGCAGTATTAATTAATGAAAAGGGTGCTTCATAAACAAACTTCCCGATTATTCTTAAAGACGGATCAACCTTTTACACAAATAGACACAAACGCACATACGCTCCCCTACCCACACACATGCACACGCACACAACCACACACATACACCCCCACACACACACACCCTTAAATCACACATCATGCGCAAACTCTACGCAAGCTGATCAGAAATAATGGCGGTAAGAGTAATAATCAATACCGAAAGACCACTGTCAATAGGAATATGGATAGTTACGTAATCACGTATTAAATATGACAATGGCTGCTCACAATCAATTAATGTCAGGCAATATTTTTTTTTCAGAGCAAACAAACATAATCAGTCGCTTTACTATTTAAAAGGGCGATAAGCCTCTCGCAGTTACAAATACACTGTCCGTCATAATGGTGTAATATTTTTTGGCACTCTAGCAACATGGTATTTAGTGCGATTTGTTATGTCATCTCGTGCAATATGATTGCCAAAATTGATTTTTTGATTGTTTTGGCTTCTATAGGGTCGATCATACTAAGCAAAAACCGTCGGGGGTCAAATTTTCAGACCCCTCCTTCATTTCCTGGGGAGTCGTTTGGGGGCGCCATATTGGCCCAATATGTAAAATAAGTGTCTTCCTCCCTAATTAAAATTGTTTTCACCAATTTTTGCGCAAAGTTGTCAAATATGAAAGAGAGATTCATACTAAGTAATATACCATAATTAACATTAAACCCCCTTCCTGTTTAGGGGTCCCAAATTGCAAAAGAATGGTAAAAATAAAGGGTGAAAATATAAAATCCAGACAAATGTGGACGTTTTTCTCTCTCTTTTGTACTAGAATGTCAGAATAATGGGTTGAAATGGTATTATATAATGGAATAAATAAGGAACAAACATCACATACAATTCAGGTGGCTATTCTATTGTTTAAATGTAAAAATCTACCCCAAATTTGTCTTTAAATCAGATATACTATGACAGTTCAACAACAGATGGCGCCAACACATCTTGATAATTTTTCAGACTATTATCTTAAATATCAAATTTTAGACACTATAAAGGTATTAATAATTCAAAATAAAGAAACATCTTGAAATGTAATAATTTAACAAACAAGTTTAAGAAAAATTGTAGTTTTTCTTTTGTTAAGAATGGTTTTACCACCCACTCACAGCCCACTAAAAATAACAGATTAAAAGTTTTTATTTTTTCTTTTTCTTTACAAATAGTTTTGTTACCCACTGCCCAACTGCAATGAATTAAAAGTAATAATGATAAAACAAATTGAAGCTGTGATATCATCGTTGACCAACGCTTGACACATAACACAATCTCTATCTATATAAATTATTTTTAAAAAATACGAGAATACATTTTCCGAGTTATGAAAGAGAGAGAGAGAGAGAGAGAGAGAGAGAGAACAGGGAAAACTACATATTTTGTGCTTACCGTGATAACAGGGAAAATAAATGAGGCTGCCAATAATATTGTTTGCTATAATTGGAAAATCTTTCCTTGTCCGGCTAGCCGTCCCTATATTTGCAGGAATACATGGCAAATTTTGAGCCCTTGTAACAGAAGCAATTATTAGATTGTAATAGAGGGAAGGGTATCCTAAACGAATAGGAAAAGGGGTTGGTTACTTGTAATACCTAAAATATATAAAGCTGCATGCAAAGAGTTGTATATATTTATATAATTGAGTTAACAGGTAGGGTTTTTTTCTTCCCGTTGAACTTCTGCAAATGCTTTTAAACTAAGATAAATGCGAGCGTGAAGCGCGAGCTAAAATTTTGAGCTCCATAGGAACAAATACATCAGGAGAGCAGGCCATACCATCTTGGACCAAACGAAATGGGGGGGGGGTGGCGGATGAGATAAAAAATACCCAATCAAACCCCATCAAAAATACTTTATGCCTTATTTATAAATTCAGGCTAGTTGTGAGTAAAATTGGTGCGAAAGTCAATTTGACCTCTTTGCGCCTTAGAAGGAATGATGTATTTCCTAGGGACCAGAGTTAAAAAAAAATTAAACAGTTGGAAACGTCTATTCTAGAACACTTAAATCTTCGATTAAACGTCATGAAGTTCCCCAGCTCACACCCCCCCCCCCTCGGTCCCGCAGCCCGTGTGTTAGGTCACTTTGGGTGTGTTTTTGCTTTTAGCTTGGAAAGGGCGGCAACTTCATGTGCCTCCCGTGGGGGGGGGGGAGGGGTGGCTGCAAGGGCACCCAGCCCACACCCGGCCTCGTTTAAGCATAGAAATGCATCATCATCATCATCATCCTCATCATCCTTCTCCTCATCATCATCATCATCGAGCTCAAGTAGGCATTGATTGATCAATGCCTTTTTGGAATTCCCAATCAGCTCCATTAAAATTATATATATAGTCAAAGGAAGCCTTTACATAATTTTTTCCTGTTAATTACCCACTTGACTACATCCATTTCTCGTTTCCCTTGTCTGTAAAGAAAATAGATAAGCAAAATAAAGGGAGTGGACACCGATTCTTTTATCGATAATACTAGGCAGATACCAATGTCTGGTGACAGACCAGCCTTTCAATTCTTGGACACTCGAGCAGTGGGGCAAAAACTTGATTAGTAATCATGATTATCATCTTGTGCGCACGCCCTGGCCTTTAAAAACATGCCCCTTAGCTCCCCTTGACCATGTGCTATACCTTGAAAGAGGTATATCGAATTGTGGAAGCCATGAGGAGCATTGGCGGCGATACAGGGGACGGGGGTGTGTTCCCCCTCGATTTTTTTTTCTGGGGATCGTCCCCCCCCCCCGTCGATTTTTACAGCTTAACATTTTTTGTCAAGTGGTCAGCTAATGAAGCTAGTGAAGAAGCAAAATTTATGTCCAATACAATGCTAAATGTTATTATAGGGCACAATTTCGCAAACAAAACACAAGACAATGATTAAATGAAATGCTCTTTTTAATACCTCAAGTCGCTATATATGTATTCTTGGAATATATTTTATTTGTTAAAATGCTTTATTCTTTAAATTGTCATAAGTTTCTGCATAATTTGAAAAGTAGGTCATTCTATTTCGAATTTTGGATATGCAAATATATCTTTGGGAAGCTTTATTCCGCTTGAGCGTATTATCAATTCCCTTTCCGGGATTTTCGTCTCACCACCCCCCCCCCCCCCCCCCCCCCCCCCCCGCCCCCAGTCGTGACATGAAATTGCTGCCCTTGGTGAGGAGTATAATATGAAGTAACTTTTTTCCTTGGTTGATGGTGAAGATGAAGATCGACTTGATAGGCAATGTGAGCTTAAAGGGGAATTATCCCCTCAGAGAAATTTAGCTTCTGTGAATGGAGACAAACCCCCAAAACATATTGGGAAAGTTTCAGAAAAATCAGGCAATGAATAAGAGAGATATGAATTTTTAGATTTTGAGATCACTTATGATATGGAGATCCTCCAATTGGCAACGTGACCTTGATGTGTGATGTAATGCAGGGAGATCTTTCCCATATCTATTGTACACATTGTACTAAAATCCTCTTTTTTCTTGATTCTAAAGGGAGAATAAAGAATCTTTTTATGGGATGACTTGTAAATATATGAAAGTCATAATATATCATGAAAAGAAAAGCTGTTCTATCATTAGAATGAAAATAAAGAGACATTTTGAATAGTTTTTGTGCACACCATATGGGGAGTTCTCCCTTTGTGACATCACAAATGGTGACCGCGTTGCCAATGGGAGATTTCCTATGTCATTAGAGATCTCAGTATTCAAATACTCATAACTTTCTTATCATTTTATCCGATTTTCACCAAATCTTCACTAATGTGATTTTCATCAAATCTTCACTAATGTGCTTATTTGATTTTTTGCATCCACAGTAAGCCAACTATCTACAAAGGGACAATTCTCCTTTAATGCTTCTTATATATACATGTATATGGTATAGTGGATGCAGTAGCTCTCTAGTGTCGAGTCTTGTCTCTTGATTTATGATGACACTGGATAAAATTATGAATATTATGTCCTTAAATAGCCTAAGCAATATAATACTGGAGAATGATTATAAACAAAAGGTACAGATGAAATTCATAAGTGAAAAACACAAGAATAGAAATAGAAATAGACATTGATAATGCTCTATTTGATAATACCCAATATAGACATTTCAGATCATTATTTCTTGTCATAAAATTTAGGCCTATAATGTTAAAACTTTTTATTCTTTGATAATAACCAATTATCGCTATATCATGCAAAAACTATTATACTCTATTAACAAACAAAACAAATGAAACGAACAATTTCCTGCTCTATTAGAATATTCCGGCGAGGTCTCCTATTAGATAGATCCCTGAAGTGCATGTAAAATTTCATCGCAATCTGATGCTCTGGGACAAACGAAGAGCATTGCTTAGCTTCAATGAATGTAGGGGGTCAATGTGAAAGTAACAAACGAGAATGCATGATATTGTCTACAACCATGTGAAAAGTATTATATATCAAATTTATCTTGCTTCTGATCCATTCATGCCATCAGAGTGCCCAGAACATGATATTTGATAGAATTTTTAATAAAAAAAAAAAAAAAAGTGTGTTTGGCGCCATCTGGTGTTCGCGTAAGATTTTAGGGCTAATTAGGGTATTTTTTTACATTAAAAAAGCTAAAAATGGCTGTTTTGATGATATGTGATACGTGCACTTCAACTCTTCCACTGTATGATACCAAATAATACCTTATAATTTGTAAATTTTAGCCATAATTAATGAAAATAGACGAATTTCTTAACATTTTCATTTATAAATTTTTTTTTTTGTGTGTAATTCTTCACAATTTGGGCCTCATATGGTAAGAAAAATTCAACTTTTAAGATGGAATGCGACTGAAAATGAACTACTACGACATGTCTGGTAGCTTTAGATGAAAAAAAGATATTTCAAAGTTGATTGGAGGAGGAATGCACCCGATTTTATTATTGGGTCAATATGGCGCCCCTAAAGGGCCCCCAGAAAGTTAAGGAGGGGTCTGAAAATTTGACCCCCTTCAATTTTTAATACCTCGGACCCTAATGGACCCAAAAATGCCCCAAAAAATGAAATTTGGCGTTGATATTGCACTGGAGATGTTTTTGTGACATACCGTACCGCACTACATTGCCCCGGCTTTAATTTCTTGAATGTGTTTGTCCCTGCTTTTAAAACTCTAGCTATATATAGTGCATTCTAGCTCCCAACCCTTCACAGAGATTTGTGTTCTAAAAAAAATTTCAACCCCTATCACGCCCATTTTTGTCATTTTTTCTCATTTCGGGGCCCTTCTTTGTTTACCTGACCGATCAAGCCCCCTCAGTCCTATCCCAGGAAACACGTATGATGTGTTGTTATTGTTCTTTAATTTAAAGGGGTTAAGGGGAGGGGTTGAAGTAAAAAGTGTGATTGGTGAAAATTCGGAATAATTCATTCCACCGTTATGCTAAAAACACATGAAATAAAAACAATCTTAAACACTTAATTATCATCATTTGCCTTTAATCTATTTTAGCCTTGATGACAATGTTGTACATGGTGGTTATAGGTAACTTTTCATTGTAAATTATTTTTTGGCAGAGATTCTACAATAATTTTTGGAAAGATATATATACATTTTCCATGTTGCAAAAATGAATAAAATCAATGTTGAACCCTAATCAAAATTTCTTCAGCAAATATACAAGGCGAGCGCAAAGCGCGAGCGGAAAATTTTGAGGTTAAATAAACCAAAATTTTGCATAATAAAAATCGTAAATATAGAATTGATTTCCCCCCCCCCCAAAAAAAAAAAAGGAAATAAACAAACATGCCGTACCATAAGGATTTATGTGAAAACTTTTTATTTCCTCTAAGCCTATTAGGCCTATTTAATTCTAAGCGAGCGCAAAGCGCGAGCAAAAAAAAGGCAATTTAGGGGCCTGAGCCCGATATCGTCTCCACAAAACTAAAATTCCATGCGAGCAGAAAATTTTGAGGCTAAATGAACATAATCTTGCACTATAAGAATCATATATTATGTTATATAAATAGTGCATGCTCTACAATGCAACATACTAGATTATGTGCACGACAAATACTAAATTATCCCGAGGGCACATTTATTTCACCGAGGCCGTAGGCCGAGTTGAAACAGATGTGCACGAGGGATAATTTAGTATTTGGAGTTCACATAGTTAGTAATGTTGCATTAATAGAGCATGCACTATTTATTATAGTAAATAGACCCCTAGATATTTGACCTTGCCTAATCTGGTTTTATCTTTGCCAATGTTTGCCAAACTTTTGGTGGTAATTAAGCTATTGTGACGTATATTGTTGCTCCGCGTATTTATTGTTGTGCGCACCATTTTACTGTTATTACGCGCTACCGCAACAAAGCAATCGATTTCGCCATTCATTTTAACACAGGATAAAACCGTTCAATATAACAAAAAACCCGTTCAATATAACAAAAACCGTTCACTATAACAAAAACGTGAATGACACGTGACATCATTTCAACCAATCACAGCTCGTAAAATACTACCACTATTTATATAAATTAAATTATTGACGATTATTGATGAAGGTAAACAACAAACATGTGGGACCCGAAGGGTAGGGGGTGGGAGGGGAGAGGTTATTCTGCAAAATATGAATAGAGCTATATATATATATATACACACCTCTAGTAGATAATGCTAAATATTTGTTCACTCTGCAAATATCATTTTATTAAATATACAATTATAAGTATAAATACAATTAAAAAACAAGTAAGGTAGATACTAGTAGTAGGTAAATAAACTAATACAAATAGAGGGAATCTAGGAAGATAATCAAAATAATTTCCCCGGAAATAATAAAATAAGTAAAAAATAAAAAATAAAATATAAATAAAAATATAATAGAAATAATCGAAATAATTAATCTGGATTGAATAATAATAATAATAATAAGTGAGAGCGAATAATTTTAGAGCTCAATGGAAGAAAAACGAGCGTGGAAAGCCTATTTCAGCTTTAAAAAATACATATCACCCGTGTAAGGTGGGGGATGATTGTACATGCCACGTCCGCCTTTTGAGTTGAGGCATGCATCCCCCCCCCCCCCCCCCCCCCCGCTGTCTACGCCCATGCTTGAAGCAATAATTTCCTAGATTTGCGCAATAATTGACCAGAATTGTGAATCCACCAAAATTACCCCAAATTTTAAGTGTCCGACTACCAATGCAAGGATTTTCTGCGAAGCGCAGACAAAACGAAAAAACGAAAAAAATGTAGGCCTAGATGTCAACGCTCGACTAAGCCTATATGGCTTTTGGATGTATCCAAAGTGATTTTTACTTTCGTATTTATGTCTTAATACGCTTGCCTTTTGGAATTTTGGATTTGATTGAGAGCTCAAACAAAGACCTAAAGATAATGGGGTTTTGTCAATTAAATGCTCACTAATTGACATGTTCAAATTGAAAGAGAAATATTTGCCAAGTTAAGCTCAATTTTAATTAATGACACTTCTTTAATGGTCTAAGAACTAGAAATTAATTATGTTAGTACTTTTCTCTCTCTCTCTCTCTCTCTCTCTCTCTCTCTCTCTCTCTCTCTCTCTCACTCACTATGTCTCTCTCTCTCTCTTTCTCTCTCTGAAGTTTCTCTGTGACTTTATCTTTATACGTCCTGCTAATTAATATGAGCAAATGTACATTAGGTGACAATGTCACTTGGTTCCATTGACATTACTAACGATGGAATTATCTGAGTAAACTTTCACTCTCATATTTCATAAGAGCAGGCGCCTTCTTACGTCTATACTTTGATGCTCTTTATTAGCAATCGAAATTTGCCAACATCTTAATTTCACCATTTTACCACTTCGAAGACTTATATTCAAGTTGCCTTCTTATTTTACCACGATTTCAGTAATTGACGTATAACCGAATCATTTGTGTGGTAACTATTAAGGGTAACTATCATAAACGGATACAGACAGGCGACCAGTTGACTATTCGAGGGATCTGATAATAATGATTTATACCTTACAATTAAAGGATCTACATAGTACATCAACTTATTTTCGAAGTAAGAACATCCCAGTGAATGGATCAGCACGCGATCTTCATTTAGTGCTCCCAAGGCGTTGCAGGTTATTAGGCTAGACATATATAAAATAGAAGCAAAACGAATGTTCAACATTAAACACATAAAAAAAAGTTTTGACGTTTGACATTTGAGCCCACGTTCATTTTCATCCTTTATAAATACGGAAAATTTATGAATACATTTAAAAATCAAACTTAACCTTATTGCAATTAGAAAGGGATCCATACAAAAGATACTAATTCGGATTTTTACGTGAAATATACACAAACTTGACGACAAAGCAGCGAGAACATGGTCTCTGACGATCACACAAACGACACCGTAATGGACTCGGTGCACGCATTCGGTGATGACACCACGGTGCATGGGATGCGGTACTTGATCGCCCGCGGTCACTTTCTTTTTCGTCTGTGCTGGCTAGCCATCATCATGCTCGCGTTCGTCCTCTTCGGCATACAGGCCGTCGGCGTCTATTTTGATTACAGAAGTACTCCGTACGCCACAAAGATCGACGTCGTCCAGCGGAACATCAAGCCGTTCCCTGCCGTCACGATCTGCAATGCGAACAGGTTACGGAGATCGGCGCTCTACGATACGTATTACCATGGGCTGATTGACATCGATGATGGTGAACTTTTTGGTTCATCTGAATCATCTTACAGTAAATCGTAAGTCATTTCTATATCATTATTTCAAGTGTGAATAATAGCTAATATGATATGTGAACTTTGATGAACCTTGATATAATGATAATAACTACGTAAAATATATTCCAGAAAAGTTTGATATAAGTCGTAAAATGTGTGTGAAAAAAATATATGATTATGAGTTGCTCTTTGTCATGATATAAAAATTATCATTAATAATTATCATTGTCATGATATAAAAATTAATTACACATAAGTTATACAATTTTAATACGAGGCTCTCAAAGATGGGTTTACTTTTATCTGGGACGCACTGTACAGTATAAGCCATTCACTAAAAAAAAAAAAAAAAAAAAAAAAAAAAAAAAAAAAAAAAAAAAAAAAAAAAAAAAAAAAATCAATAGATGTCTTTAAAAATACAAGACGGGGAAAGTGAAAAGGATATTTTTTCTTCAAAACAGCGTTCCACGGTAGGTTGGATGACTTTAAGGGTGAGACGCAAATATTACGATTTTGGAAAAGAAATCGTGAGAAATTACCTTTCTTGAAATGTGTTGTTCACGGAGCTGACCCAGGACTCATGACAAATCGAAACCAAAATAGATTTGACAAGGAATAGTAGATTTATGTTGTTGAAAGTAATTTTCAAATATTATTGATAATGACCAAACAACAGTTATGATGTCTCTGCTCACGGCCAATTTAGTGTAAAATTACTGGCTCTAACCGCGTATATTTTAAGATAGGGGAGAGTGGGGTTAGTTGAAACATTGCAATTTTCTTTAACGGCTATAAATATATTCATGTAAATGTACCCTCAGGTTGTTGCTATTAGTAACTGCCATCCACCACATTTTAGACAGCACATACACATGCTTCAAGCCTCATGAAGTTAGAAAGCAATGTTTGTATTTTCACCTTCCGAGTTAATTTTGTCACTTTTACAAATGTTTTATTATCTCAGAGAAGATCATAAATTAAGTTGGCCAGTTTTTGAGTATAACAAACAGTTATACCAAGCTACGAAACAGGGTTAAAGAAACGGCATGTTGTTGTCCGTCTTTTGTGCTGTAAGCTTACAAATGTCAAATGGGCCTCTGGGGTTAGTTGGAACATTTTGAACGGGGTTAGTTAGAACATGTATTAAGTAAATAGGTTTCACCTGAATGAAAAAATAAAAATCATATAATTCAGTGTAGGGTTAGTTGGAACACTTGACATGGTCCTGTTGAAGATGGATATTTTCCGGAACCATCACTAAGTTTAAGAATTTTATGGGGTACATTTGTAGCATACAGATATACACTCCAGCTGATTGTTTGTTGTTTCTTGAAAAAAAAAAAATCCGCTTTTGTTTTACGGCCATTTTTGTGAAAAATGTTCCATATAACCCCGCTCTCCCCTATGCTATTAACATGACATGATTACTGTGTCTAAATGGTCGTTCAATACTTTTTAACAATGTTGCACATACGATGGTATATGATCGCAGTGTACATTGTTGGGGATGGGGTAATACTTGTATACACTTATGCATATAAATGTGGGGGGGGGAATCCAGTTAGTATTCTATAGTGCGAGCGCGAAGCGCGAGCTGAAAACAATTCCCGGTTATAGTGACATCAAATGGGGCATTTATAGCGTAATGCGAGAGCAAAACGAGAAAGGGGCTTTAACTGGTTTGTTCAAGGGGGAACCGTCATGATCATGATGATGTAATGGCTAGATATGCACACATGCATGCATACAATTATCTACTAGTACAAAGGGCCATTATGCGAGCGCGAAGAGCGAGCTGAAATTTTCTCATTTGTAGTGACATGAAATGGGACATTTATTGTAGAATAAATAAATGCGAACGCGAAACAGGGAAGGGGCTTTATCTGGTTTATTTACGGGGGGACCATCATGATGTAATGCCTATAGATATACACACATGCATATTATTATGCATATGAGTACTAGTATATGAATATCGTCGAATTCATAGGGCTGTAATAATGCGAGCGCAAAGCGCGAGCTTAAAATTTTCTCAATAATATTGAACTGATACATGGTATTTGTTGCGTTACATGTAAGCGCGAAATTAATGGATGGCTGGGGGCTTTAACTGGTGATTAAAAAGCGGACCATCATGATGTCATGCCAAAAATATATGGACGAATTCCAGTTACGGCCATATTGTGCGAGCGCGAAGCGCGAGCTGAAAATTTTCTTTAAAATAGTGACCTGATGAAAGGGGATACTTGTAGCGAAACGGAGAGGGAGCCTAAAATGTTCTCAATAATTTTGAACTGATACATGGTATATGTTGCGTTTCATGTAAGCGCGAAACGGTGTATTGTGTTTTACATGATTACTGAAGTATATCGGGCATACATGTGGAAGATTAACTATTAAGTGAGAAAATTTTTGGATTTTTTTATATGTCAGAAATATGCATTTTAGACTGCAAAATAATATAATAATGTCATAAAAATGACGAATTTGTAATGGGTAGATTTATATGCAACATGATATGATACTTTCATTTTCTTGATATCAAAATGTTGGGGATGATTGTAAACACCATCCCCCCGCCGAAATTATAGGGAGATGCATCCCCCACCCCCCCCCCCCACCCATCGACACCAATGGTGAATGTGTCAGAAAAGGGTAGAATTTTCGACACTTAATTATCCAAATAATATATTTTTCTCGTTTCATTTTCAATTTTCACCCCCCCCGCCCTCCAAAAAAAAAAAAAATAGATCCGCTTTAGAAGCAGCCGAAGAAATATGGGAGAGGGTCAGTGACAAATACGACTGGGTGGGATTTTATCTGGCGTCCAAGTCAGACGATTTTAGTGACTTGATTAACGTCATCAATCCATCTCAACGAGAGCTCGCAGAATATGGCCACCAACTTGACGAGTTTGTGATCCAATGTACCTACAATCAGATCACATGTAACGTATCGTAAGTAAATCAATAAAGCCCGCGTCACACTGTCCCGATGGTTAGGAGCGATGGACACACGATGGCGGAAAACCCCAAATTTTGCTCTGAACACGATGGCATTACGAAAGCATCGCAAAAGCATCGGGCCATTTTGGAGTACTACAGACTGTTTCAAAAAGAATGGAACAATGGGGGAAAGTAATTAAATTACGACATCTTCTGAAATAATGTCTGTATGTGGTACTACATTTTAAAAAAAAAGTGTGCGGAGAGGAGCTGATCGATATTACACACATTTATTTTCCGGAGCAATGAATTCGTGGCCACTATGCGCAAAACCTAAATATAGACCATGGAAAAGCATGCCCAAAATAGATTTCTTGATTATAGAAAAGTGATCATATCTCAAGATCTACAACACCAAATGAGATTTTTTTTTTTTTAAGTAAATGCTAAAGAATGTCTGATGTTCCCCTTTTATAGGAATATTGAATACTATTAGATTGTGATGAATTTTTATAATTAAACAAAATGTTTTCCAACTTTACCATTTTATTTGATACAGCCTGTATAATTAGCAATCTTAAAACCACCATGACCATCGGTGGAGTTTTTTCAGGCTTCGGCAGCAACTTCCGATGCATCGGCAAAATCTTTGGCAGCCAAAAAAAAAACTCCCGATGGAGTTGCGAAGGTTCACTTCGTTTGAGCATCGCAGCAGGCAATGCGAATGCAATGCGAGGGAAAGGCGAACCCGCCCGATGATCTGTTGAAGGTAACACGACGTCGTGACGCCTTCTGAATGCCATCATGTAGCCATCGCAGCATAGTATGATGACACAGAATTGTCTTGTGGAATGAAAGAAGAATTTAGTGTTCCGCTCTGTATTCTTTGCCCTGGCCATCCATATCATTGTATATTGTTTGATTTTTAAAGTGTCATCTTTCCAATCTCATTTCTTTCGAGACCTGTAATGAAAATGAAATGGAAATTTGTAATTCCAAAATCCTTTCTATCGAAGCTATCGAAGGCAAAATAATTTTCTCCCCAGAAAAGGCTTCATTTCATCCATCTTTGAAACTTTAACGTTAACTTGATAATAAAAACATGATTATGACAATCATATTCATGATGATACTGATGAAGGTGATGGTCATGATGGTGATGGCAGTTGTGAGATATGTCGGTGATGGCGGTGATGAAGATAACATTTTTTTAAATCTTAGTGGAGGATGGGGATTAGTAATAAGTTGGTAGGGGTTGGTAGATTTGCTGGTGATGATGATGATGATGATGATGGCGATGGTGATGCAGGTGGTGGTTGTGATTATGCACGATGTTAATGAAGATGACGAGGATTATTATTGTAAGGGTGGTGAACAGCACCACCATCGCCACCGCCATCATCATCATTAATATCATTGCCATTCGTTCTCTTTATACCATGATTTAAGTTAAAGTCAAGTTCTAAAATAAACATATTTTTTTCACATATTTTCTCTAATCTGTCCAAAGTAACATTGACAAAATTGATTTTGACACAAAATTGTCAATTTTATTTTCTCTTAAAAAGAAAACTAAGTAAATTGGGTGACATTCTAAACATAACAAAATTAATGTACAATATCTGTGTTGTTGCTCCCCCCCCCCCCCCCGATTTTCACTGGAACTGTTTCCGATCAATCTGAAACTGTCTCTGGTTGCTGTATGTTATTAGAGTCTTCTTTTCTCAATTCTGTGTTTACCAGCTGTCTTCTTCCCCCTGCCTCTCCCTACCTTGTGGGGGGGGGGGATGTTTAATAACAATTTGAGTCAAAGACAATACAAATATAGCTCTACAGTACAGTGTGTTTTGCTCTCGATGAATTACACTTTTCGTCATAAAGGTGGAATATTTTGTTCTGGCTCCAACGATGCTATGTTGCTCCGGCTTGAATTTCTTGAATATGTTGGTCACCGCTTTCACTCTTTCGGGGTCCCGGCTATATCTTGGACGTTCCCTCAATACTTTCCAGGGACTTTTCCTCAAAATAGTTTGCAACCCCCAGAAGATGGCCATTTTCGTCATTTTATTTTTATTTTGGGGCCCCTTTTTGTTTGCGCGACCCACCAAGGCACCCTCGGTCCTACTCCAAGTAAACACGTCTGAGGTGTAGATTTGTTATTGTTTTTTAAGTTAAATCTAATTATATGGTTACAGGCTTGACTCGTTTGTCTAGGGGAGGGGTCAAAGTTTATTTTGTTTGGGGTTCAACATTGATTTTAACCATTTTTACACCATGAAAATTTCTATCTTCCCTAAATTTTATAGTAAAATATCAGCAAAACATAAACCAAAAAGGGGTCCCAAAATGAGAAGGAAAAAAAATGACCAAAAATGAGCATCATGGGGGTTGACAAAACTTTTTTCGGAAGAAAAAATCTTCGTGAAGGGTTTGGAGAATGTTAAAAATATAGCCAGGGTCCCGAAAAGTAAAAGCAGGGACAAAGATATTCAAGAGCAAAATCATGTCGCTATAGCGGCAAAATAAATAAATAAATAAATAAATAAAATAATAATATTTCATCTTTATGACGGACAGTGTATGATCAGCTTTTGAATTCCCCGTGGTCTGCATCTGGTGAAGATTTTTATACAATAAGGTCACGTGATGCTTTCTTCAATAAAACGTATTAGCCCATGCGCAAACATAATAAAGTTTCTATTGTCCCAAGACAATTAGCCCCACAAAATGTATTCAATTCGGCAATCTTGGATTCGCGCTGGCGATGCCCAAACGACGTCGGTTGACATTCGTGTGTCCTTCGGGTAAACTTCATATTACCTTCGCGTATGATTCATAGTGCCATCGTGTAACCTTCTAAACTTTGCCCGAACCCTAAAAATGACCCCTTCGTACAACCATCGCACCTAAACATCGGGACAGTGTGACGCCACCTTAAATGAATACGTAGACGTTGTTGATGTTGTTGTTGTTGTTTTGTTGTTGTTGTTGTTGTTGTTGTTGTTTGTTGTTGTTTTTTTTTTTGGGGGGGGTGTCTATGAACCAGTCAAAGTTTTGTCTATTGTCACCAAATTAAAAAAAAAAATATTTTTAAAAAGTTTGACTTCTTGTCATTTTCTTTCAATTTGGTTATTACATTCTTCGACACAATGAGCTTTTACATCGATAATGAAGGCAGAGTGACTAATGCCCTCAAAACAAACAAATATATCCAGGGATTCCCTCTTATTTTCAATCCAATATTGTCTCAATATCTCTTTCTTGTTACTTTGGGATTTTCGAGAGCTTTATGCATGTTGATATAAAAATATTATAATACAAACATGCAAAAGGCATGGACGGATACACACAGAAGAACGATTTGTTGTTTAAATATAATTTTTTATGCGGATTATTTTCGTACTGGGCAAGCTTGATTATATTATATTTGAATGTATGTTTGGATGTGTTTATATTCAATGTTTATGTCGTTATGTTTATAAACCGAACTAAATTGAATCTTGAATGTCCTGAATCTATTTAAAAGATGTATAAAGCTATGTGAAATATATCTCTTATGTTTATACTTATTTTCAGGAAAGACTTCATTGTTTGGCAAAATCGGTATTATGGAAACTGTTTCACTTTCAATTTTGGAATTCAAGAAACCGAAGCAGAAGGAGTGACTACCAGTAAGACAGGCGCTTTAAATGGTAAACATGCCATAGGAAGAAAGTATAACAATGATAGTTACATTTATATGGCGCGTAATACATAATCCACATTGGTATTTACATTTCTAAGCGAATAGCGTTAACTAGTTATTACCCGGATTAGCTAGGCTACCCCGAAAGGTGCTCACATCATTCAAGGAATTGCTTCCTACCGATACCGATTCACCTCACCTGGGTCGAGTGCAGCACATCGTGGATGAATTTCTTGCTGAAGGAAATTTACACCAGGTGTGGGATTCGAACCTGCGACCCTCTTATTGAAAGGCGCCAGTCAGAACCGCTACACCAAAGGACCCCACCCGACCGAACAATTACAAGAATATGGTATTAATACATTGGAATGTATTTTGCCGTATTGATAGTGATTGTTAAACTTATGATGATGATAATGATGATGATGGCTTCTTGAATAGCGCCGGTATCCGCCTATGATGGGCGCTCATAGCACTTGCTCTAATTGTCTCACAAATTCAAACTTGTTATTGTCGGTGCTCTTGTAAATGTAACTGAATTCATTATCACTCTCTGTTTGCCACTCTCTCATCTCTTCGCTTCCCATCCCTCTTTGGTTGTTCTCCCCTTTCTCCCCTCCCTGCGCTCTCATCTTCCATATCAAACAAGCCCCCCCCGCCTCTCACCCACTCTGACTCTCTCCCTCTATTTTTCTTAACAACTTGTTCCTTATAGGCTTACATCTTACCCTGGCGGTGGAGGAGGAGGAGTACCTGGGGCTTTTATCCCCTAATCGAGGGGCAAAGGTCACCATTCATGCTCCAAATACACTTCCGTTTCCGGAAGATGAAGGAATCCACGTTGCAACAGGAAGGGCGACCGCTATCGGCATTCGACAGGTGAGTAATCTATGTAGTGGAGACCGGGTATGGAAGTTACACGGGTCAGTTGTTACAGTTCTCAGTGTGCTAAGTTGGAACAAGAGAGTTCGTGCTAACTGGGCAATTCTATTATACAGCCTACACATTAGCTGTGATGATACTGCTCAGGTCGTGGGTTTCTCCGTTGTGTTCATTAAAAAGTAGAATCAACGAAAAAACCATTTTTTTACGTTCCAACGTGAATTTTTGACAAAAATTAAAAATTAATAGTTCTTACAACTGAAGGCACATGATGATAGTCTGGTATTGTGAATATAGTACATGTATGTCACTAATATACCCCTGAGCCATGCCCTGCATTTCTGCCTAATGGCTTTGCTACAGGTTGATTTTATGTGTAAAATCCCCTGGGGTAGGTCGTTACGACATACCTACACCACAGATCGAAATGTGAACAACCTTACCCCAATTACATTAACATCATGTAAAAGTTAATTTTGTTTCAATTTTCAGTGCTAATGTTTCGATATTTCTATTATTACTTTAGTCTATTCTAGAGCTCTATCTTGATCTTACTGTTAACGATACCAAGAAACTGAAAAGTTAGAACAAAAGTATGGTATAAGAGATTACACATTGTAACAAATTATCCCGTATGGTTACATAGTAGGGTAGATGTAGGGAATAGCGGACAGTGGGAATATCGGACGGTCACCACATGTCAGCCCTAGCTGCCAACATAAGATCAACTTGAGTTGAAATACCGCATCTATTGGTCAGGTGGTCTGTCTGGGAAGGTTGAATGCTGTATTCGACAACAAACAAGTGAGAAATCTCCGATGAAAAACTACCAAAATCTGTCAAGGTAGAAATTTGCAGCCTGAAAAATGGCCTGATGTAAAAAATGACATTTTAGAGAATGTGATGGGTATAAAAAGAATTGGGGCATGACCTATTTTCAATGCATTATGGACATGTGTGGAGGGTGGGCCAACGTGTTATGGTGTGTGTGCACTGTACAAAGCCTGTGTATTGGGGTGCAGTATGTTGAAAAGTGCTAGTCGAGTCATTTTTTTGTGTAGGGAATACCGGACACCACATTGACGGTTGTTTGTTTTTACTTCCGGGTGAGTTGACTAAGCATATTAGATCAAATAGTATTGCATATATAATGTTTTATATTATATTTATTAAATTGTTTGACAATTTTGAAATGTCTATTTATTCTTTATTATTATTGTGATTATGTCATGATCTACATGAGATATAAATTATTCTGAGTGTTTGAAATTTTGTAGTAAAATGCATATAATCTTCTAAAAATGAATAAATGTTATAGAAATCAATACAAATGCATTAAGTTGATGGTTTACATTCATCATGCTTCCAGACAGATCTTTATACAAAAAGAGGGTACAAACATATTGTCCGGTATTTCCTTACACTGTTAGGAATGCCGGACAATTTACCATGACGTCATTATTCTGATATAACTGCCTCAACAAATATTTGATTACCTCAATTTTTTGGAAAATAAAGTTGAATGATGTAGCTAAGCAATGAGAATCTTTTTCTTTTGTGATTTTATTGTTTTCATGTCCTAATTAAGCAAATGAGCTTAAGTGGCCGGTATTCCTACATCTACCCTAACAATTTACCCCGGATAGTGTGTTAACAACCTACCCCGTATACGGGTATGGTTGTTACAAAAAAAATGTCTTCATTAATTAAGCTGTAGTTAATTAGTTTTGTAATGTTTATTCAGTTATGTGCCTCAGGTTTTAGCCAAGATAATAGGCAACTACAGACCCAAAACGGAGTGTGTGAGTACCAGGGGCGGATCTAGGTTTTTTCCAAGGGGGGGGTGAAGGGTGATGAAAAAAAAATCTTGCGAGCGGAGCGAGCAAACGAGCGCGGAGCGCGGTTTTAGAAAATCCCGATTTATAGGCCTATACTGACCTAAAACGAGGAATTATTTAAACAATTTTAGAGTTGGAGTTATTTTGTGCATTATGATAGGCAGCGAGCGCGGAAGCGCGAGCCGAAAATTTTGGGTTATAAAAGATATATGGAATAAATAAGAGGGGCACTTTTTTAGTATTAAATTAATTTTTAAAAAGATAAATTGTGTATTGTAGACCCTATTAGTATCTGCGAGCGCGAAGCGCGAGCTGAAAATTTGAACTCAAAATTGAAGTTATTGGTGCATTATGATTTAGTATCAGCGAGCGCGAAGCGGAGCGAGCCAAAATATTGGGTTTTAAAAGAATATATGAAATAAATAAAGGGGCATTTCTAGTATTAATTAATTTTTTTTTAGTATATGTGTATTGTAGACCCTATTAAGTATCTGGCGAGCGGCGAAGCGCGAGAGCCGAAAATTTTGAGCTCAAAATTTGAGTTATTTGTGCATTATAATTTAGTATCCGCGAGCGCGAAGCGCGAGCCGAAAATATTGGTTTTAAAAGATTATGGAATTAATAAATCAGGCACTTTTCTAGTACTTTCTATTTGTTCGCCCAACCCTCCTCTCCTCCCCCCCCAAAAAAGAAATAATAATAATATAATAATGATGATGTAATGATAAATAAAATAATACATAAATAAAATAAAATTAAATTACAAGGGTTAAGGAAAAGATTAAGATTTAAAAAAAAAAAATGGTCCCCGGATTTTTTTTTGGGGGGGTTGCAACCCCCCCAACCCCCCCTCTAGATCCGCTTCTGAGTACTTTCATTAGAATTATCTGACCCAAAATGTGAATTTTGTAACGTCCATACCCGGTCTCCCCTATTGTACAAAACTGAGGTTTTTATAATTGATTCATTCTTGTAGATAAGGAGCATATAATAAACACCACCTGGGAAAGCGAGACACAAGTGCTCCTCCCTATACTACAAGCACGTGTGCTATAATGTATGGTCGTTTTGAAATTAATAGAAGAGGGTCAATAACCTATCCCTGTGGTAGACCATAAAAGTATCATAATCATGATCGTGATCTGATAAGACCAAAATGATACAGACTATAAATTATACACATAGCGAAAGACAATGCCTGAGAGAGAATAATTGTGATGTAGCTTAACCCAATGACCCCAAGAGCTGTCATCCATTTTGAATCATTAAATAAATGAAAGAAGGCAAAGTTAATATTAAACTCATGTGTTTTTAATTGATGATCTTCCATTGTGGTTTTCCATAGGAGATTATACAGCGTCTGTCAGGGTATACCTGTGTGGATGAAAGTAGTGTGAATACTACTACGAACTTTACTGATACAAGCACAAGTTACACTGTGACGTATTGTCTTAAGTTGTGCTTCCAACAAAGCTTGATTGACAGATGTGGCTGTGTGGACGGAATCCTTCTTGATCGTGAGCACTGCGATGTTCTCAATGCTACTCAACGTAAGTTATGGTCATTTCCTAATTGGACAGAGGCTTGATAAACTGCCGCCAGGAATTCAAGAATTTTGCAAAATATGACACTTTTCACGACTTAACCCTTTGAACCCTGAATTATTTGGACATTTTGTGAAATCCACAATGTACAAGTTTTATTCAGTAGGTTGAAACAGGTATGCGTTATTAAACTGCGTACTAAAGGTGCTCTTATACGTGATTTGGAATAGCGTCATCTTTCGGTGAAAGACTCGCAAAAATTTTAGACCGTGAATCCTAATTTAAAACAAATCTGAAGGGGAAATGGAAAGGGATGGAAAGTGGCCTTTGGAGGTAATTTACGATCTCTGCTGGCCGGTAAACCGGCCTGATGGGTTCAAAAGTTTAATAGCCTCATTTTCCGAACCGCGCCTGCGTATTGGACTTGTCTAGCACTTCGACGAAAAATAATTCAGCATTTTCGGTCACTTCTACACATACCACCATGCTACTATACTCAATAGGCCTACCACTAAAAAATCATGAAAAAGCGCTGAATTTAGGCCCCCCCCCCCAAAAAAAAAAGGCTATGTATAAGAAAATAATACCATAGGCTAATGCCGAAATTTGGAGTAAAGAGCAATTTTCACAAGTGGCATCTCTGGTTATGTTATGTAAAGCATGTGCGTGATATGCTTCTAAAATAATTTTTTCATGTCGCTCTATGTTACACAATATTCACTGAATTGAAAACATTGAAAAGGATTGAGAAGCATTAAAAACAAATACTGCCATCAGCAGCTGAGGTATTTGTAAACGTCTGCACCTAATGCAGTCACACAGACGCTTACGTTGAGTTACGTCAAAGTTGTGTCCAAAAATTGCTTCTTTTTTTTTACTGCTGATCCCGAAAGATGCCTTCCTGTTAAAGTCAGCAGTGGAATAGTGATAATTTATAGTTCATTCAATAAAACAAAGAAATACATAAGAAATGATAGAAAAGAAGATGAAACAAGGATAAAAACAACAAAACGTAACTCAACGTAAGTGTCTGTGTGAGCATTAATTTCGTGTTTTTTTTTATTTGTTTTGTTTTGTTTTGTAGGAAGATGCGTTCTTCGGGTAAATGTACTTTATATTAACAACGAGCTGAACTGTAACTGTCCATTGCCATGCAGGTAAAATATTATGTTCTATCTCCGGTTAATTTTAGACCCCATCATGGGTATGAGAACTATACTGACATGGTCCATTTTAAATTCAAGTTGAAAATTTAAACAGATTTTTAAAATGAATTTCATGGAAATCAGACAAATTGGCCTAACAAAGGTTTTCCCTGTCAAGTTGAAACTATCTGCTTTCAATTTGATATTTCCCTCAATCAATTTCGTTAGAAAAAATCTGCAATCAAATTCGTTTATGAACAGCCCCCCCCCCCCATAAAAAAGTTCAATCCAATCGAAAATTGCGCCGATCAAATTGATTTGGTGAACAGTCGTAATCTTTTTTCAATGGTCATTCACATTCGTCCATTAATGCACATTGAAAATACTCATTCGCATAATTATAATCAGTTTTTATCACTCAAAAACGAAATTGAGAGCTCATTAATGAATATGAAAGAACAAGAACAATGATTACCGCTTGCTGTAAGCGTTAATTCAATTGACCGAAAGCTCCGCTCGACCACGTATCGTTTAAATTAATGGAACATTTTTAATCCGATTGCTAAGAGTTTAAAATTGACCTGGGGGGTGTTTCACAAAGAGTTAAGTAGACTTAAAGTCGCACTTAACTTCTACGCGCATCTTGTTTTATAACGAGCAATTTAATTAATAGATTTCACAATGGCGCACATCCCCTGAGCATGCTCTGACCAATGAAGTGAAGCGTAATATAACGCACAAAAATAACGAGTTAAGTGCGATTTTAAAGTCTACTTAACTCTTTGTGAAACACCCCATGGACACCTATAATAAAATTAGGAATATCTAAGAGAATGAGCAATAATATATTCCCATTAAGAATATTTGGGAAACAGTTTCTTAAACATAAAGTAAATATTTATAATAAAGCAGTGTATAAGTTTGGTAAGTACGGCCCCTTTGATCTCACAGTTGTTTTATTGCGTTGTCAATTTGTAATATTGATCATCAATTTTAGCATTATAAAGATTTTCATAAGTTTCTTATTACATGTATTTGTCTGATTTTTATTTCTATCAAACCAACTTATTATGGGTCTGGACATTTTATTTGTATAAATTAATTCAGAAATATGCGATATTGAAGATAATAGTAATAAATCCTAATCACCTCAATGTAAACTTTAAAATATATATAATAGAATTTATTTTCATTAATCACTAAAACAGAGAGAGGAACTTCAAGAAAACAATATCATCCATAGACTGGCCGTCAGAGAAATACCTGGTAGGAATGTTTGATTAATATGTAACTTTATTATTAAAAGGAAAGCCAGGGCTAGCTGGGTCTTATGTTTATTAAATAGGACGTAACGTAAGGAATAATTTGACACCACATTTGTCAAGTTTGTTTATTTGGTTATTGAGAAAATTGAATTTTATTGCAGCCATATCAACCATGAAGAGAGCGCCGGAGGTCGCCATTCCGCAGCGTATGGTGACGTATTCACGGACCACCTGAATGCGGCCTCCTCATTGGATGATGGTCTGACTACATTTTATGGAACATTATTGATTATTGATATTGACTACAGTGCAGGCCAAAAGTTTTGGGTCACCCTAAGATTTAAAAGAAAATCATACAATTCACTGCATTCTGCATTCATTCAAATGTACTGATATAGAACGATCGTTTTTTGGGAGTACCTGTAATTCTATCTTCACAAAAATCCCGATGTTTCACGCCTCAGTGGGCACAAAATGCAAGAAAATCTTGCAAATGAGAAGAAAGTTTACTAAACTTTTTTCTCATTTGCAAGATATGTTCAAGCTTATTGTCGTAAACGTAATTTGGCATTTGGTATTACCATATTGGAGATCAGTTGAAGCTGTATGCCAAGTTTCATGAAATATCTCGCAGTCAAATGGACAAAAATTAACAATGAAAATATGCCAAATTTTACTTTTTGTTAAACCTCTGGCTGTGTTCATAAAGTCGATGCAGGAGGCCAATCAATGCCTGACAAAATTAATAAGGCCTAATTAATTGATGAATATTGTTTATTCTACCATGAGTTATTCCGTGAAACTTGACACACAGCTCCAGATAGTTCACTAACTAACATGATCGTTGATTCAATTGCGTATCAGGAAAGTCACTGAACATGAAAGAGCCTAAACTTTCTTCTCATATGCTGATTTTTCTGTATACTGTACCCACTGAAGCGTGAAACATCTGAATTTTGTGAAAATAAAATCAGTGGTACTCCCCAGAAACAATCGCTGTATCAGTATATTTTGAATGAATGCAGAATGCAGTGTAATGTGTATGATTTCTTTTAAATCTGAGGTGACCCCAAACTTTTGGCCTTGTACTTTATAGTCGAACCAGCGTATTAGATACTGCTTAAAATCATATGATTTACATACTTAATCCACTTTGTTTTAATTATAATTATATAACCCCAAATTTACTTAATCTTTGGAATTGCTCACAATGATACACAATAAGCTCGCCAAGACTATTTTTTTTACGTTTCAAGTTTTCCCTCAGTAAAAAAAATAAATGAAAAGAACCCACCAAATCGATGGCCGTCAAAGACCGGCGAGAGACCACCCCTCCCCTCTGAAGCTGTTAATACTTACGAAGTTCAGTGTAATAAGAAAAACTTATCTAGTATGCTTTTTAATCTGTTTGATCATTGTTTCTGCTCTTAACATGAGCAACGGATTTATTTTTGACAACACATCGGTTATACCAAAAAACTAGGTGTCTCCTATTATTTCTAGCAGACCTCATCTTATTACTAAGTTTTTCTGGTCATCCTCATCATACAACAGTCGTTAAGCGAGGATTCATCTAAATCTAGGAAGTCTGCAACTAAAGTCGATTATAAGCGTTTGCCGTCTGTCCAGTGAAGCAGATTTGTTGTTTGATCTCATTTTCAATTGAAATGAAATATATATATAGGTATATATATATTATATAAATAGGCCATGTCTCTACACATGCAACATAACTAGATTATAAGTGCACGACAATATAAATAATATCCGACGGCACATTACTCTTTCACCGAGCGAAGGCCGAGTTGAAAACAGATGATCACAGAGGATACAATTTAGACATTTGGAGTTCACCATAGTTAGCTAATTATGCATTTAATAGCATGCACAGTATTATATTATAGTTAACAATGACCCCTAGATATTTACCTTCGCCTGAATCTGGTTTTATTTCTTTGCCAATGTTTGCCAAACTTTTTGTGCTAATTAAGGCTACTTGTGACGTATAGGGTACAGCGCAACGGTAAATGATAGCACGCAACGGTTTTTGGAAAGGCTCCTACCACAAGATGAGGTCATTCTATCGATGGAAATGTCATATAACAAATTTAAATGGTTTTATGTTGCTATTTAATGAATAAATAATATGTGCTATAAAGTCGCTACTCTTTCTCATAATTTGACCATTTAGTTGAACAGAATGAGGCACGTATTGGCGATTTTTATGAAATCTTTTTCGCCAAATTATCGATAATCTACTAAATCACCGCGTACAGAAGTCGTCATCTCTATTTGATATAGTCTGCCGCTCAAGGATCTGATTTTTTGTTTGAGAGCTGACAAAATTTCTTAAGTCCCTTAACTACCGAGTCCGTTAAAATTTTAAATTTGCTGTGATAATTCGTAACACGTATATCCATCGACAGAATTTGGGAATGTCTGTTTTTGAAAGAGCGTTAATTATTTAACACGTGAGCACTATTGGGCTCTATTTACTCGTGTGCGCCTTGTATTGTCTTGCTCGCGCTATCTATTCGTTGTGTCGGCACCATTTTACTGTATTACAGCGCTAGCGCGAACAAAAAGCAATCGATTTTCACCATTCATTATAACCACCAGAGATTAAACCGTTCAACATAAAAAAAAGCGTTCAACATTACCGAAATGGTTGAACGACACGTGACACCCTTTCAACCAATCACAGCTCGTAAAATACTACCACTATTTACTATATATATATATACAGAAATGAATTCTGCGTTGGTTTTATGTTACCAAACTAAAAAGAAATACAATTTGAATGAAAAACCGTAGAGACAAAATATTTTCCGATATTTCGGACATAGCCCTTTGTCAAGGAATGACAAATTTATAACTTCATAATCACAAAATGCAAAAACGCGCCAAAAAAAGGTCGCGTAGCAACAAAATAGGGTACGCCCCAAACGTGACGTAACAATACATCAGAGGAAAGAGAAGGGGAAATAGAAGGGGGAAAAGAGAAAAAGGACAGGGAGGCAAAATGAAAGAGAAAAGAAAAAGAAACGAGAGGGGAAAGAGAGGGGGGGGGGTGTCCGGGAGAGGAGAGGGGGAGAGGAATATATATATATATATATATATATATATATATATATATATATATATATATATATTACATAGAAATCAAAACATAAACACGTTAAGATACAACAAGATTGTTATTTGCCAATTTTCAGTTCCAACTATTGCTGTGCCCTGCATGTAACGCAAAGACTTACGAATTAATAAACGATTTTTTTTTCCTCTGAATCCTCATATTGAAAGCAGGTACTGTCATGGATTAGGATTAAGATATGATTAAGATTAGGGATAGAGCTAGGGTTAGGATTAAGATTTATCACCTTTCGAGCACCCTGTCCATGACAAGGCTACTGAGAAAAAAAAATCAATCGTATCTTTTCATAAATCGTAAGTCTTTGTTATACCGTACTGGTCTTCCATCATGTCCATAAGGCTAAGTTGTGAAAACCCAACTACCAACCCCATTCAAATTCAGCGAATTTCAAGGTGTGTAAATTTCTTTAATACTTTAACATGATTTGATGACAGATGGAAAATTACTGCAGATAAATCAAATATTTTGGAGATTCAAGTCAAGACATTAATTTGGAAATAACTTGGCCTAGAGGAGGTTGATTTTGATATCGGTCGTGAAAATATTTTACTCTTGATACTGATAAATAGTTTTGAAAAGAGGTCTAACTGTTATTTTATCTCATCTATTTTTGTTAATTACAGGCGCAATCTAATCCGCCTCCAGATATACTACGAAACACTTAACGACGAGGTAGTCGAACAAATACCACGATACACCGTAAGTCTTTGGTAATACCCCATGAAATGCAATAGAGATTAAACATCTTTGATAATCATATAGGGAGGCTTATTAGATCACTTATCCATTCATTTTTTTAAAATTTGCAATATTTATTTTGTAATTTTGTACAATTGCATGGGGAGTGCAAATTCGATTCGAGTTAGTTTTATGGGGTGGATTTTTCTCTGCCGTAAACTAATCCTCAATATAACGCATTTAAAAAAAACCGACAACTTTGAAAAAAATAAACTGTTTTCTTGAGGAAATATTTTGAGAATTATTTTATTTTACTCCCCGCAGATACTCTTAAAATTATACATTTATGATTTTTTTTTCTTTGTTTCTTCTTCATTGTTTCTTTTCTTACCCCTTTTCGTTTATAACTCTTCCCAATTCTCTATTTCCAATTCCCTTCTTTCCTTCTCTCTTAATTTCATTCTTTCTCTTCATCTCAATTTTATCTTCCAGATTCCCAACATTCTCGGTAATCTTGGTGGATTGATGGGTCTCTTCACGGGGATGTCATTCGTCAGTATCTTTGAGATTTGCTTTCTACTGTTACGAGTTACGAAAATATCAGTCAAAAATGTTTGCTGTGGTAATCGCGTACAGCCCTTAAAAACGGGATTATAATCATTGATTACTCTAGGTTTTCCCGGTCAATTTCAAACTCTTTGCAATCGAATTCGTTTATGTTCATTCAATTTAAACGATATCTCATGGCGCGGAGCTATCGGTCAATTGAATTAACGTTTAGATTTATAATCGCGAAAGGGACGAAAGTGTTCGTAAGTAATGTCAAATTGATCGGAAATAGTTTAATCTTGACCGGGAAAACCTATATTATTACACAACATGGCACTTTTCTTTTTGATTACCTTACGAGACTAAAGCTGTATACCCTGTTATTATGTCCAGATGGGTTGTGTGTACGGTCACACGATTTTAACTAGCTATTTGAAAGTGTTCACAAACAATGTTTATTATTGTTTTTATTTTTTTTTAATTTTTATTTTTTAGCACAGAATGTTAGAAAATGTTAGAGACCATTTATGTTGATGAGTAGTGTATTCAACCTATATTTTTGGATAATAAAAAGACGAAGAACAAGGCTTCTTTTTGTCCGGACACCCATCCCCCATCATATTGGTTAAAGGCTTCTTCAGATTTGTAATCATAGTAAAACAAAATTCCACCATAGATGGGGGTATAGTTGGCAGTGTCAATTTTACACTCTGAAAACATATGGATTGACCAGGGGATGCGGGATGTTGCGATGTTTGCCTTGATTTATTTTTAATCCATTCGTTCATTTTCACATTAAAACGTATTTAAAACAATCTGATAATATAGGTTTTCCCAGCCAAATTCATACATTTATCATCCGTTTTCATTTAATGTGTATTCAAATTCGTGTGTTTGATGCGACAGACTGATTTAAGTCAATTAATTTCGTGTTCATGCTCTCAAGTTCGCTTTTAGGCACACAAAGTAATGGTTGCAAAGTTCAAATTCGGATATATATCATTTAAGTTCATTCTTTGTACATTTAAATTAGTGCGAATTTGAGTATACGGAATGAAATGTCGACGAAATTGAATAGGTATTACCGAATGTATATGCTTATTATGTGAAGTAGAATGCGCAAATACGAAATTAATCACAATAATCGTTAATTTTGATGATTGAATATGATTATGACTGGTAACATTTCGATGTATCAGCGTTTTTCCCGAAAATGAATGCCTCTAACATGCAATTGATTGACAAAACAATGAAATTGACCGGGAAAACCTATAATAATAATAATAATGGTATTTTATTCAGATATCAAAATCGTAGCCACATGGCCAAATCGCAAATACGAAGTCAATATATAGGCTTATGGTAATTAACATGCTCGTTATGAGCATAGCACCAAAAACAGATAAGGAAGGTATGATAGTCTGATCATGTTGATCTTTTTATTTTACATAGTACTGTTGTGTCGCATGTTTTAAGTACCCTCGTCCTCGAGTTCGCTGCATCGCTACTGACACACTCATAACAGTACATTATTTCTGTAATATATTATTTTTATTATTAAACACTCTTGTATGATTAGATAATTATATATTTTACAATGATTGTGTGTACTTAAATATACTTCTATACATCGAACTGACTTGAACCGTGTCTTTATTATTGTAAAAACTATAATGGGATCAATATACCCCTTATGTACAAAGTCGTCACCAAACTATAGTCTTATTAAAAAAAAAAAAAAAAAAAAAAAAAAAAAAAAAAAAAAAAAAAAGCAAGCAGGTCGTGTGCCCGACGAAGTTTAGATTTCGGTGCCCCCGACGAGTAAAGACGGTCAACATTGTCTCGGTGATGGGGGTAGTCAAGAAACATCTCTGAACTGATCGTTGTAGGCCTAAACACTTTTTAGTCCATATAGCTCCCTCTAGACCCGCACCTCTCCAAATTTACATAATCGATAAAATCCTGAGTCATGCACTGTAATGTAAACGCAATTCATTTATTGGTACATGGGTCGTAATAAGAACCCATAAGTGGTCTAAATGTGGAAATTGCTTGATCAGACTGATTAAACGATTTTTTCCCCCTCGATTAATAGTTGGTTGAGATGTAATAATTATGGTGTTGGTCTAGCAGTGTTACTGGGTGTAGTAGAATAATGTTCATGTTCACAACCGTAGCCAACTCCAGTTATTTTTCCTTTTTTTTGTGGATAATTCTTATGGCAAAAGCACGGACAATTTGATCATTGGTGTCGTGAAAGGAAATAAAATACAGATCAAACGTACACCTACTTGCCTTCGACGCAAGTATTTTCTGCGATATTAGACGTAGACCTAGTGCAGGTAGGTGCACGCCCGGTTGTGGCCAAGGCAAAATAGTCGTGTTTCAAGACAAGTGGTATGTCAACATCTCCATACCACGTTAGGAAGGAACTGTTTATCTTCAGTCTCATGATTATATCACTAACTCCTCTCTACTTTTCAAATCTTTTTGTAATCAGTTGATGGTAGATGGAACATCTTCACTAGTTGTTACGCCAATGAACTGTATAATCATAACTCGTTATTTGAAAACATTAGCAGTTAATCTTATTTCAAATCGTCTAAAGACCAAAGTGTGTCATATTATATATACCAAAATTAAAGTTTATAGAAAGAGACCAACTAAAAAGTACCACATAACGGTAATCAATATGAAAAGCTAGGGTATCTATAATAAGACAAAAACAGATACAAATCGATTAGAACTGGACACGCATTGAACATGCATGATGTCACGGCAACAATGATACGGCCTAACCACTAACAGACCCTGAGAACTGAGGAGGGACAATAGGAGACCTTTCAAGGGGTGTCCCCCATCCCAAATTCTCTTTCCATGACAAGAGGGGACGACAAAGTTGGGCAAACACTGGTGATGCAAGACCAATGCGCATTATGCATTTCTGGGACAAACTGTTTGGACCAGTCGGGACAAAATACCATTCTTCATGCCTTTCTTACAAGTACATGATTTCTAGAATGCCCGCAGCGTACCCAGGTTTATATTGACACCGATGGATGAATAAAAATGGATTATTCTACAACTTTTAGAGTGAGTATAAATTATACTATAATTTATTGTTGATTATATCATAGATAATAACAAATATGGGTCAACAACTCAACTTTCGTCTGTGCGCAGAAAATATAAATATCATACAAGTTGAGTCTAACAAATGGTTACCTATAATGTTACCTGTAGTCAGCCTGTATGTTGTCCGAATGGTTTAACTACCTTACATATAATGTTGATACTTATGGCAAGGGATAGTACACTCATTTATTATATCAACTATTTGCCAAATTTACCAATTTTTTTATAAATACAAATTAATGAAAAAGAATAATGATAGCCATAATAATTATACTGGTAACATTGTCATTGATAATAAAGACTGTACTGATTAAATTAATAGTTTGAATATATTTTTTTAATAATGTGTTTTTTTTGTTTTTGTTTTTTTTAACGTTACATCTACTATTACAGTACGATAACGACATAATAAGAATTCCATGTTATTATGGACAATAAAATGAACTGTATGAACTTCAAGCAGTAGTTTTTCTAGTACTTTTGTAAGACTTTTGTCTTCATCATCGTTCTTGTTATCTGTGTGTTTGCAGGCTTCTGCTTTATACACCTAAAAACTCGTCAGGATGAAGGGGAAAGAGAAAGACACTTTGGGCAAATCCCTGACTGACTTCGGGAACGAAACGACGATCCACGGTGTTCAGTACATCGTCAACAAAGAGAACATATTCTACCGGTTATGCTGGCTGGCTATATGTGTCGGGTTCTTTGTCGTATTCATCATCCAAGGCACCGACATCATTGAGGACTTCATTAAATGGCCGTACTCGACGAAGATCGACATAGTAGGAAGACCAAGCCTAACCTTCCCGGCGGTGACGGTGTGCAATGCGAATATGATGAGGAGATCGAAACTGATTAACACGCGATTCGAAGGCCTGATCGAACTTGATGGTGGCGTCAGCGGAGCCGACTACGACTATTCATGGTGGTTTTCTTCTGGGTTTGCCAACGGGTATGGAGCGTCATCATCAGGGGCGTCATCACCGGGAGCCAGTGAGTCTGCGCGTCGGAAGAAGCGGAGCCAGCCCGATTCCATCAACTACGACGCGTGGTCGTGGTACGACCCCTCGGATGAGTCGGACTTTGAGTACTACGCAGACAACTGGGATAATATTGCTGGTGCTGATGACTGGGCTGGGTTTTATAGTGCATCAAGGGCTGATGATTACAGCGACTTCGTGGACGTGGTTAACCCGACGAGGGAGGAGCTGAATGAATATGGGCACCAACTGAATGATTTTATTCTGCAATGTACATTTGATCGACGTGAATGTAATATAAGGTAAACTTATTCGCAAAACTAAATGTTTAAGGTAGATATTGTGTCTGATATGACCCAGCGAAAGGGCCCTCAGCATTTCAGGTTCTAGATTATTTAAAACCTCCTCTCATTTTCATGTCGGCATCAAAGTTGGAGTTTAAGAGGGTCCTTCTGTATGGTGCTGTTTACGTAAAGGCCACCGCACACCTTACGATTGGTCTGCGACCCGATTTTGGAATAAAACGTCATAAACATTGATGTGAATATTTAGACAAAGAACATCCTATTGTGCAGAGTTCTTAATCATCGCAGGAATACTTATATGATCAAATCAGTGACCATGTTACCATCCTTATTGAATAAAAGCAAATTCAATATCTAATCGTAATGACGTCATAGTAATCGCACGATTGGCTACGATTTCAAATCAATTTGGCCTTTACTCCTAAATAAAGGATGGCAATTTCCGAAATTCGATATCACTATTCTTACAGTTAATTTGAACCTCTAACAATACGATCCTATTCATTTATACTTTCGGAAAATAAGCAAAGTGCGATTTGTTACAAAATCGGATCGTAGACCCGTCGTAAGGTGTGCGGTGGCCTTAACACATCTGGTAAGAAAAATCAATGCTAACCATTTTCCCCAATCCAAAACTAAATTGCCATTTGATTTCATTAGAAATAATATTTAGAACGGGTTTTATTTTCAAGAGTAGAAACAAAACTTTGTTGGGGAGATTAGCAGGGGGATTCCGTGTAAGGCTCTCATTCACCCCACATTTCGTTTGCGTTTAAAATCTTCAACTTTGAATAATCACTACCCTTTTTATTTATTGGTTCCAGCCAAGATTTCTACGTGTGGCAGAATCGGTATTTTGGTAACTGTTTCACTTTCAACTCGGCCCTGTCTCCTAGCAACCAGACCAAAACAACGGGTAAAACAGGCGGTCTCAGTGGTAAGGAAATTAATAATATAACGTACAAGCGAGGTCGACACCAATCCAGGATCGATCTAGCCCCCCCCCCCCCCTCACCTTGCAAAGAAAAAAAAAATCCCAAATAGCTATAGACAACATAACAGAGGGGCTAAAAGTGCAGTATTTTTTAAATAGTTTAACAAAAAATATCGAATTGTCCACCCAGCCCTTACTGAAAGCTGATTTTGACCCCCCCCCAAAAAAAAAAGTTTATTTCGAACAACGTTCGATCCCCAAAAGTTATAAGCAAGTTATTAATCTTTCAACCCCTCCCCAAGACAAAGTGGCAAATTGAGTCATTTTAATAAAAGCATAGGTTGGAGAAAAATATATTAAAAATTAATAAATAAATAAAACCTCAAATTTTATGCCAAACATGATTTTTCTTTATGAAGAATAACATCTCCATCCATTTATATCTCTTATTGATTTTGCTCTCTCTCTCTTCTTCTTCTTCTTCTTCTTCTTCTTCTTCTTCTCCTTTCTCTAGGTTTACATATGACTCTTTTCGTCGAGCAGCCCGAGTATTTGGGAATACTTTCTCCTGGTACGGGCGCAAAGGTTAGCATCCACCATCCTGACGTAAATCCCTTTCCGGAAGACGACGCGTTCGAATTGTCAACGGGACACGAGACATCGATATCAGTTCGTCAGGTATTTCTGAGGAATCTCATCTAGAAAATTTTATTTATTTATTTTTTTTTTTTTTAATGTCATTACATTTATTTATCAAATATTAACACATATAACATGATATAAGCCGAGTGAAAAACTGAATGCGAATTAAAAAGCATATCCACTTTAAAGGTTTCGGACGTCCCACATACAAACTTTGCCGTGAACTTTTCCTCGTCATTCTGATATGTAAGTCGTGACCCCTTTTCTTTCGTAAGTTTTGAATGTCATGGAATAATTGCCAAAACTTCGGAGAATTGAAATAATTTATTTGTGAAATTGTAACAATTAAAAAAAACTGTGTGAGAATGCGACTTCTTGCGAACCATGACGAACCCTGGCGAAACCCCCTAATTCGCTACGCTCGCAAGTATTCAACGGTCAAATACCCGTTAATCTTCATCTCTCTTTAACCTTCAAAGAGCAACAGTGACATCTTATGCTCCTATTTTTTATATACTTATAAAGGAATTCATCAAGCGTTTGGGAGGCTACTACACGAACTGCACTTTCAGTGGTCAAAATACCAACTTCACTTCATCTAATTACACCTACTCCAAGCCTGCGTGTAACAAGATTTGCTATCAGCAATACTTGATCCAATACTGTGGATGCGTCGATGATCCATTCTTCTTTGATAACCCCATTACATGTGAAGTGCTGAATGCTACACAACGTAAGTATGAATTCAATTATATTTTGACTTAACATTACAATTATATATTCAGTCGTATTTTAATCAAACTTTTATCAATCTTTATCTTTTAACCCCCCCCCCCCCGTAATCACATAGTTCGACTTTTTTTAACGAAGATTGTGATTCACTTTCAAGCCAAGAGTGTAGCACTGCGCACACAATAGGCACTGCTAAAAAGTGCGATTTTTTTTTTCCTTTTTTTTTTAGTTTTTAATTTTGTTGTTTATTTGTTTGTTTCTTTGTTTTTTTTTAAACTGTTAATAGCTTTCTGTAATATACAATATTATCATGATTATCACAATGGTATGCATGACAGGCCGACGTGATATTTCAAAGTAGAATTGAAGAATTTACAATTGAGAGATATATTTTTGCATATGGATATAAACACAACACAAAAAAGTGACGATTTTGCATTAGGACATGTTCACTGAATAGTGACTGAAGGTTTGTTTTGAATTCTACGTGGAATATATAGGTTCATGGATCTGATTTTAGATTTCTCCAAAGGCTCCTAAATACAAAAACTTACTTTTAGGGGGAACGTACTCTCTGAGCTTCTCTGTGATTTGTTTAGTTTGCATAAAACATAAAGATATACATTTCACTAAAATTCTACCGCATTCATCTGAAACTTCAAACTGTTTCTCGGAATGTCCTTAACGAGCTATACGATTTTATTTCTTCTTGTTTTTCATATTGCAGAGTTCTGTCGGCAATACGTAGAAAACCTGTATCTCAGCGATTCATTAACGTGTACATGTCCCTCACCATGCCAGTAAGTCCGTTTGTAAAAAGATGCGTCACAGTGACGTACTGATTAAACGTCATTGGTTGTTAACACTATACTGAAGAAAAAAAAATATTCATCAACCTGATTATTTACCGAATTTGTCTTTTTGGTTGATGTTGTTGTTGTTTTTTTTTTAATAGTTTTTACGGCGCTTTTCCATGAAATAGAATTTAATGTAACATAACCTTTAAAATGTTAATAGCCTATGAGAATCTTAAAGTTGGGTTTGCTTTTTTCTGTATTTTTTTTGTGTATGACAACGATCGCAATTGCTGCACTTCGTGAAATTGTCCCATATTCTTGTGTCCCAATGAAATCGGGCGCATTGTGAGCGCACTTCCATAGTAAAATATTGATCGGTTGATCATAGCACAAATAAATAGTGGTTGTTATTTGCGTTGACTGCTGTGCTCGTTTCTTTGTTAAAACTTTCATGGACATGCTGGATGTGATTATATAATATCATAACCCTAACCATCGATCTGATGAATAATGACATCGATTATGCGGATCACTTCATTTATCAAGTAGGATGTATACTAGTACCTGTTTTGAGTTTCCAAATGACCCTCGAATTATGGTATATCTGTTAAACTTGAGTAGATGAACAGAATGCAATTTTAATTATCACTCCAAAAGTAATTTCATCAAAAGGATGCACAGGCATTTGCCCTTTAGGCCAGCTCACATACCTTTTCAAACCTTATCATTCGTGAAATGACCTCATGTTTTTCATTGGCGCATAGGAAGGGGAAATGTGCAAAACGTCAACAACAAAAAAAAAACAACAAAAAAAAATCGACTTACATGTATATAGGGTACATGCAGGTAATATGGGTCAGCAGGTAATATGGGCCACCTGAAGCAAATCATGTCGTGACCGTCGACCGGGGACCGATGACCGGTGTGAGCACCATAATGTTGTTCATATGAACTGTATACGAAAATATATCGTCGTGAGAGCATCTGATGGCGAAATTTCTCTGAGAAAATTGCTGAAAACCAACAAGGTACGTAAAACATACGGCATTTTTTACCCTGATGTAAAATTTGATATTTCACAGAATGTGATGGTGAAAGAGTGTTTGAGGGGGTAACCGAAATTGTTTTGTATATTTAGTAAGCTTATAGTTTCATTTTGATCATACTAGCGTGTACAGGTCAATTTGTCGTAATGAAGGGGTGCAATGCGGCATTGAATGCTTGCCTGACACAGCAACATGAGTGCAGGTAATATGGGCCATCCAAAATGGCGGAAATGATTCTGGTACTCAGTATTGGGATGAGGCATCAACCTCTCTGCTACGATTTTTTGGGGTATATTCACAGTATATAATTAATATAAATAACTTATTGTAGGCCTATATTGACTTGTATAATGAAAATAATA
>CALNVZ010003425.1:15039925-15097534 GCA_940671915.1 Paracentrotus lividus | reverse complement strand
GGGGGGGGGGGTCTACAAGCCACTCTGGCCGCATCCCATTCAACTCCATCTTATCCTCATCTCGAGTGGCCGAATGGGGAAAAAATCTACTCTTCATCCCGCATCCTGCCACTATAGAAGTACTACGTCTTCTTCATTATATACAACTCATAATTTTTTCTCAAAGAAATGCAATCTCTTTCAAAATACAGTGAACTTTAAGAAGTTCGGGCTTGAAGAGCGCCATCTACATTGCGTATCAAAACAGTGTAATCCAACCATTTTTTCCAGCTCATCTATTTTGGATATTTATTTATTAATTTCAAATGAACGTACACAATCCATTCTTCCAAGTTTTCGTCAAAAGATGAAATACAGAGTGGATACTTTCAAACGAGTCACACATCATCACACGCAATCCTATTCAATGCTCTGGGCCAGCAGAGACAGCGTTCACTGTTCACTCAGTCTTCGTTCATTTTCTTAAAACTTTAAAAAATGGATTCTGTACCTGTCGTATTCATTTGCTATCTAGTCAATTATGCTTCACATTCATGATTTTAAAAAAAGTATCATTGGAAAGGTGGAGTGTTCGTCTTTAATTATATGTTACATATAAACAACAAAAACAAATCATCAACAAATAATTAATTAAATAATTAACAAATATGTGTGTGTCCTCTAAAAATGGATTACCCCTTTTTTTTTTAATACGTCTAGTCTTCGACGCTTCAATTCATAGGAGCTTTTGACATTCTGATGAATAAATAAATAAAGCAAAAATAATAATAATGGTGGCCCTACTATAATAATAATTAAAGTTTGAAAAGTGTAGACTATAATTGTAAATTAAATGTGACTGAAATACATGTTTTTAATAAAATCCTAACCATAACCCTCTTTTTCTCTAAATCTTTATCTCCCCTTTTCTCTCATTCCTGTCTGCCACTTATTATTATCTTTTGCATTCTTCTAGAGAAACCAAGTATGTCAAGACAGCATCTTCTCTGGTTTGGCCTTCTGAACGATATGAGGTAAGATATAAGATATTTCATCATTTATTTATTTATTTCTGATCGTTTCTGATATTCGTAGTATGCCATTGATCGCCATTAATAGATAATTCATCATATTTCCGAATATGATGAATCATCTATGAATACACCTTATTGTTCACTGTACTCTACATGTACATGTATATGCGTTCATTATTTGAAATTGATTACTAAATTACACCAAAAGAGAAAAATGTGCACAAAAGCACTTTAGGGTTAATTGGGTCAAAATAGTGTACCTACACACCTCAACTCGGGTATTTGCTTTATGTTTAAAAGGTGTATTGTTTACTCCAGTTAATATTCTCAGTTCAGTTCAGTTCAGTTCAGTTCAGTTTATTTTCTCGAAGCTACCAAATATAAAAAGGTGGCTTACGTATTGACGGATACTGTGTTTTCTTGTTTTGTTTTAGGAGCATCTTCTCCGGCGGGTGAACGCGTCTTCCAATAGTAATGCTGTAAGGATACTAGAAAGTAGTGAATTGAGCCGGTAAGTGGCAATAAATTAATAAAGTTTTTAAAATGTGTTAGGAACCCGTAGTCAGTAATTATATACAGATGATTGTTATATTTATGATTGTTTCGAACCCTTCAGAATTGTAGTACAGAAAAGTGATTTAAGGCGGTAAGTGGCAATGAACAAATGAAATGAAAAATGAAATGTTTTAAAAAAATGTGTCTCAAACCCACCAAGTAAATAATCACGTAAGACATCCAAATAGTTGTTATATCTATGATTGTTTAAACCAGGTCACCAAACCGTCGATGTATTTTGTTAAAATCTCATTGTACATTAATTTTGTTTTTATATTAATGGTTGAATAAATAAATAACATAAGTAAAATGGGAGATTGCTGTAGAATGTGGTTATTATTTATCGCCATACTTTTGGAAAGAAACTTATAACCCCGTGTAATAACTATGCATGTTGAGATCTCCCGAGGTCCTTGTAATTCTATAAGAATATAGGCCCGAATTCACAAACGTGGTTTAGTTAGTCCATGGTCTAAATCAGGTGGTTTGTGAATACCAAAATTTAGACCATGGTCTAAATCCGTGGTTTAAACAATTGATTTAGACCATGGACTAACTAAACCACGTTTGTGAATTCGGGCCATAGTGTCTGAGATCTGTGTACAAAATCAATAAAGTCTACCCCTATGGACCAGAGGTAGCCAAATGGTAGAGTCGACGTATAAAGGAGTTTTTGATGCAGATTCGGGTCTCACCAGGTGTATCCAAAACCTCAGAATGTTTCGGTAGTCTCGGCAGTTGTATAGGCCAGGATTGGCAGTTTCGGGGTCAGCCACAGTCTTCTCGGCCAGAGTCAACAGTTTTGGCGTCATTTGCAGTTGTCTCAGCAATCTCGGCATCGTATGCAGTTGCCTCTGCCAGAAACGACAGTATCTGGGTTGTCCGCATTTGTCTCGGATAGGGTTAGCAGTCTCGATGGCATTTGCAGTTGTCTCAGCAGTGCTTGCACTATATGCAGTTATCTCCGATTCGACTGTCTTGGCTTCATTTCCAGTTGTTTCGGCTAGGTTCAGCAGACTTGGTGTCATTTCGAGTTGTCTCAGCACTGTCGGCGTTATGTGCAGTTGTGTCGGCCCAAGTCAATATTCTCCGCATCATCTCTTATTTGGGCCAGAATAGACAGTCTCGGCGTTATCCGCAGTTGTCTCGGCCAGAATCAGCTGTTTCTGCATCATTTTCAGTTTTCTTGGCAGTCCAAGCATTATATGCAGTTGTCTCGACCGAGTCGGCAGTCTTGGCCTAATCTCCAGTTGTTCCGGCTACGGTCAGCAGTCTCGGCGTAAATTCCATTCTTTTTCCGGCAGTCTCGACAACATATGCAGTTGTGTCGGCCCGAGTCGATAGTCTTGGCATCATTTGCAATTGTCTCGGCCGGGTCGGCAGTTTCGATCCAAGAGGGAAGTCTCGGCATTATATGCGGCTTTCTCGCCCCGAGTCGGTTCTCTCGGCGTCATTTGCAGTTGTCTCGGTAGTTTCGGTGTCAAATGCGGTTGTTTTGGCCGAGTCGGCAATCTCAATATAATTTGCAGTAGTGTCGGCAGTCTCGGCATTATTTGCAGTTGTCTCAGCCAGAAGCGTCAGTATCAATGTTATCCATTGTTGTCTCTTTAGTTGTCTCTGACGAATCGGTACTCTCAGCATCATATACAGTTGCCTTTGTCTGAGCCAGTTGTTTTGGCACTGTGGGCAACATATGCACTTATGTCGGCCCGAATCCACCGTCTCGGCATCATATACAGTTATCTTTGCCTGAGTCGGCTGTCTCGGCGTCATCAATAGTTGTCTCGTCCAGGGTCGGCAGTTTCGGCGTCATCCGCAATTGCCTCAGCCAGAGTCAGAGTTTTGGCGTCATGTGAAGTTTACTCAGCAGTCTTACTATCATATGCACTTGTGTTGGCCTAGTCGATAGTCTCGGCATCGTATGCAGTTGTCTGTGCTTGAGTCGGCTGTCTCGACATCATCTCCAGTTGTGCCGGCCAGAATCGGCAGTCTCGACATCATATGCAGTTGTCTCAGCCCGAGTCAACAGTCTGGGCGTCATTTTCAGTTGTTTCGGCAGTCTCGGCCGAGGCTAATCTCTCGGTATGATTTGCAGTTTTGTCAGCCAGAATCGTCAATCTCGACATTATCCAATGTTATCTCGACCAGTGCCAGCCGTCTCGACTTCATTTGTAGTTGTCTCGTCAGTCTCGGCATCATATGCATTTGTTTCGGTCTTTATTGGCAGTCTCGATATCCTATGCAGTTACCTCTGCCTAAGTCGGCTGCCTCAGCATTATTTCCAGTTGTCTCGGCCTATTCGACAATGTCGGCGTAATTTGCACTTGTCTCGGCAGTCTCGGCATCATGTGCGGTTGTCTCAGCAAGAAACCACAGTCTCAGCGTCATCCGCAGTTATATAGGCCAGGGTCGGCAGTTTCGGCGTCATCCGCATTTGCCTCAGCCAGAGTCAGCAGTTTCGGCGTCATTTGAAGTTGTGTCGGCATTCTTAGCATCATATGCAAGTGTGTCGGCCGAGTCAATAGTCTCGGCATCGTATGCAGTTGTTTCTGCCTGAGTCGGTCTTCTCGACATTATATCCAGGTTTTTTCTTCGACCAAAATCGGCAGTCTCGGCGTCATCTGCTGTTGTCTCGATAGTCTCGGCATCATACGTAGTAATTGTGTCGGTCAGAACCGACAGTCTCGGCGTTATCCAGATTTTTCTCTCCCAAATTCGGGGCTCACCAGCTCAATCCAAAACGTCGGCATGTCTCGGCAGTCTCGGCATCATACATAGTAATTGTCTCGGCCGAGTCGGCAATCCCGGCATCATTCCCAGTTGCGTCGCTCTAATTCAACAGTCTAAACGTCATTTGCAGTTGCCTCGGCCTTAGTCGGCAATCTCGGTCAGTTTTAGCAGTTTCGACGTCATTTGCAGTTGTCTCGTCAGTCACGGCATCATAAGCAGTTGTCTCGGCCCGAGTCGGAACTCTCGGCATCCGTTGCAGTTGTCTCGGCAGTCTCGTCATTTAAGGAATCATTCGCAATTGTTTCGGACAAAATTGGCAGCCTCGGCATCATCTGTAGTTGTTCCGGCCAGGGTCGGCATTTGCGAAATCATTTACAGATTTTAAGCAGGACACAAGCTGCTGTTGTCTTAAACAGGGTTGGTTCTCTCGCCACCATTTGTAGTTGTATCGCCATCATTAACAGCTGTTCTGGCAGTCTTGGTGCCATCAGCATTTATTCCGTCCAGGGTCGGCAGCCTCGGCATCATTTGCAGTTGTGTCGGCCAGAATTGGCGGTCTCGTTATCATCAATTGTTGTCTCGGCTAGAGTCTGCAATCTCTGCATTATCTGCAGTTGTGTCCGCTTATGATCAGCAGTCTCAGCAACAGCAGAAAGTCTTGGAAGAACTTTCTGCTTGTCTTCGCATTAATGTTGTCTAATACCCATTCCAACTGGTTTAGCGGCATCATAGGGAGACTAGCTCCATATCAGCTGGATTTTTTTTATTTTACCTATTTCTATTTTTCGTTTGACGTGAGCTTACAGTTCTAATTCTAATTGTTTTTATGTATACTTTTGCCTTTGATATGCAGTAAAAACTTAATCCGTCTGAAGATCTTCTACGAAGACTTAAACTACGAGTTCGTGGAAATGGTGCCCGTATACACTGTGAGTATTTGCACTTCACTGGAGCAGTTAACATACAAAAGGGATGTTAATTTTGTAGATTTCTCCGGGGCACATTAATGATTTATATTCAACCGTCAAAAGTAAGGAGATTACTCTCATTGGTCGATGCGCAAAAAAGCCACTTTGAAACTTATTAGACTAACATGAAATATGTGAACATAGTTTTGAATAATAATTAAAAATTCTCCAGATTTTATTGTGCCAAACCGAAATTATTTTACCCAATTGACCGTGGGTCCGGAAGCTACTGAGCAGTGCCAGATCGACGTTACTCTATCCCTTTCTTGTTGAACGCCAAACAGAGAAGCAGCAACTCCCATCTTTTAATTTTTGGTATGACGCTGCCGCGGTTCGAACCCACGAACTCCCGATAATGTAGCGGATGATGGATACATTTTCAGAAGAAGTACAGGCACTTGATATAGCTTCAGTTCTCTCGAAATTTCTATTTTATTTGAAAATAAAAATATCCATTCGAATGAGATTTTCCAACAGAGCTAATAATGTCTGATCTGTCAATTCTATCTCCTCAGATTCCCAGCCTTCTCGGCAGTGTCGGCGGTCTAATGGGACTCTACATCGGAATGTCTTTCATCAGTGTATTCGAAGTCTTCTTCCTTCTTCTAAGAATTTGTAAGATTGGTTTCACCAGAGTCTTTCTCCGCGATCGAGTGCACTCTATTAAAGCTTGAAAATGTTGATTCTTTGATTTTTTTTTTAATCTATGATTATTGAAGGCCGGCCTTGTTACGACCGGTAATGTCACGGCAACGCATTATTTACGCCTGTGACCAACCTGTGACGTTAACATCCGAAAGAGGTGACTGGGATTCGAATCTCGGTTCGATCAACATCAGTTTGTAGGCTGGTTTTCTTTTGCTATAATTCAAATGATTTTAGCTATTTACTTTTGAATAGCCCCACAAACGGACAAGAATCGGACCGAGTTTCGAATCCTAGTCACTTCCTTCGCATGGTGATGTCAGATGTTGGTCCCAGACGTAAATAATGCATTGTTGTGACATCATGCGTCGCTGAAACATTACTGGTCGTAACAGGCCTTGCAATAGTATTTAGATGCAGCATGTGTTATCGTTTAAGTTAGCTATCAATATTTCCAACTGTTTATATCACGCCCAATTTCTGTACTCGCAGGCAACTGACACAAGCCTTAAAAAATAATGCCTCTGTTCAATTGCAACTCTTTACGAGGGTATCGAGGGCAGAGAGAATATAACGGAGAGGTGCGAGTTCGCCTGTATGCTCGTAAAATGGTGTAGTACATTGGAAATACATGTGTTATTCAATCAGTCTAGCGCATGCGCTGAGCAATTGCACGTGTTGAATTGCAGATGACGATAATTTCTATGTGAAAACCTAAAAAGTAATGCATAGTCACTGACTTTTTTGTGAGGTCGTTAAGAGTTTAGAATGCTTGATTATATAAGGAAATAAAGGTTGTTAGTACGCATCTCAAACTTCTCAACCTTGCTACCATCCAAAATCAAGAAATAAAAAGGTAGAATAATATATGAAATATGACGCAGTAAAAAAAAAATTCTGTTTTCACGTGCAATACGCATGTAGACCGTACAAAAATTCGAGCCGCTCAATCGCTCGATGTACTACACCGAGTGCTGGGAGCGAAATTTCTTCCCACTATAATATTCTTTGTCGAGGGTATCCGATAAAGGCTGGGTGAATCAATGTCACTAAAGAGAGCTGACATCACTTACGAACTGTATCTTATTATGCCAAATATCATCAATATTACTTCATGTTCTATGAATATATTTGAACTAATATACTTGCTATGGGTCATCTATTTATTATGTGAACCAATCATAATTATAAACAAAAAATCCATTAATTTGTGTTTGTATGGAGAAAATGGGTGTTTGTATCAACACAAATATTTAGGAATTCCAATACACAATAAACTATACCAAATACCAAATGTATTAATCATATCCATCTGCATTTTATGCAATAAAAGTGCCTTTGTATTTAATTTAAAACTCATTGTGTGAAGTTTATTTTTCAAGTCATTCATGTATTTAGAAATAAGGTACAGAACTGTATGTCAGTGGGTACAACGTTTAGTTCGTTGATTGGATTTTGATAAACGTGTTTGATTCAAACATGATTATTTACGTCTGTAACCAACCTTTGTTATCATTCGAAATACATGGGCTTTGACCCTATGGCCCGAATTCACAAACGTGGTTTAGTTAGTCCATGGTCTAAATCAGGTGGTTTGTGAATACAAAAATTTAGACCATGGTCTAAATCCGTGGTTTAAACAATTGATTTAAACCATGGACTAACTAAACCACGTTTGTGAATTTGGGCCTATAGGTCTGAATAATTAACGAATTCGATAGTGAAGAGTTTAAAATTGATCAGGAAAACCTTTACTATAGGTTTTCCCGGTCAATATCACACATATGTCATTCAAACATGTTTTAAGATCATTCAATTTCACGCCAGTTGTGATCGTTCGGCTAATCGCCATTCAAACTTAATTTACGCTCGATCTGTTTTCTTATTCATGCAACAATCTTTCCAAATGTACCAAGTTAAGCTAAAAATATAGCATATAAGTTTAAAGAATGTTCAATCAATTTCATATTGGGTTCTTTTGATATTTTTATCCTCGCAAAACATTCTTCGAATCAAACATCTAAGTTTAGACAAAAGACTTTCAATTTAAGGAATGGTATTCTGAATATTTAGTTTCGCTCGTTCTACTTGATTATTTCTGAAACATACTTAAGAGAAGGATCATTCACAATGAAACTTAGTGCATAAAATATGACAAATATGCGTTTAAGTTAAGATGGCGATGGCGGCGGCCTTTCTTCAACCAATCAAGTTCATTAAAGGGCAAGCATGTTTCAGTTAAGTGAATTCTATTTAAGGTGCATCCAATAAGAATACCAGTCGTTATAAGTAAAGGGATGTTTTCACTGGACACGTGAACGTTTTGCGAATGATGACTTGCCAAATCCAACAGTCGCTTTTAAGTTTTTGCCGCATTAATAAACCTTTTGCTGATTTAAAAACGACTATTGTCTCAAACATCTTATCGTTCGCAAAACTTTCCGCGTGCCTTGTGAAAACCTCCAAAAGGGGTGTTTTCACGGCACTCGCGAACGTTTTGCGAATTGCGATTTGCGAAAAGTAACAGTCGTTCTTTATGCACTAAAAACTTTTGCTATATAGAAATGTCTCTACTGCATTAAAAACGACTGTTGGAGTTTCCCATATCGCAATGTCCAAAACTTATAAGTTCCCCCTGAAAACGGCTCGCAAAAGTTTTGCGATTTGAAATTTAGGAAATACCAACAGTCGTTTTTATGCAGCAAAAGCTTTTTTAGCGGCAAAATCTTTAGCCCAAAGAGAAAAAACGTCTGTTGGACTTTCTCACATCGCAATCTGCAAAACCTTCGCGAGCCCCTTGGTATCCACCTTTGAGCCGAAGTTCAAAAAGAGGGTCAAAAAGAAATCTTAAAATTTAAACACAACAGCAGCCCCCCCCCCCCATCAAAATTAATAAGGGTTCGAAAGGTTTTTTTTATTAGACGTCATAAACTGCTTGAATTATTTGACTAAAACGACGTTTCAAGTAAAAAGAGGCACGCTATGAAATGTGTGTTATGTGAAAATATGTATGGGATAAGGGGAAACATAAAACAAAGACCAACATGTTTATCAAAACATAAACGGAATCTTAAAGTGAATGAATATTCCTTTAAATTGAATTCTTCAAAATGAAATAGATTGCCGAACAGGGCTCATCTGCTTCTCTAAATGTGATGCATTTTAAATTGAATGCACTAACTTCTAAAGTAAGTGAACAAAATGAAAAATTGTATGTACCTTAATGAACTTGTTAGCACTGTTAAGGGACGTATTTGCAATAACAATTAAATCAAATGAGGGTAAAATAAGATTGCATGCTCTTAATGGAATCGTTCTTACCCTTATAATTGAATCGAATGCATTTAAAATAAAGCATCGTGCCTATGAATGAATTTGATTTTCCACATTTGAAATTTAAAATGCCGATACCGATCGGAAAACGTTATCGCTTGAATTTGAATGCACCTTTAATAGGTTTGAATGACAAAGCTTTGAAATTGACCGGGAAAACCTATATTAAATTTAGTTTGGGAAATCATTCACTTTCATCTGTTCATAGACAAAGTGAAATGAAATAATTCTGATTTTGATTGTTTTATATTGAGTTTATTTTGTCGAATTGGGAATTCACATAATGAAAAGAAAACTAAAAAATCGGGTGATAACATCATCAGTTTGCTCACCGAGTATTCAAGAAAATATGCGTGCAACTGTTTCACCAAAATAATGCAGAACTTCAAAATTCCACAACTTCTTGTCCGATTTTGATGAAATTTCCAATGTTTTGACGAGTTTACGTTTTTATTCAATTGACATGAATTCTAGGTCTGAGTACCCCTTTAACGTTACCGTCTATCGTTTTCAATGTAGATATAAATTCCGAAACGAACCCATCTAAATCTAATACTGAGAAGGATGTTTCCCTGTTAGTCGTAGGCCTACTTAACTTTCCAAATCCTACATTAAAACATATACAATGTGAACAGTCGAATTTTATCCGAATAATCCGATAAACAGATTAAATGAGATTTATCCTGATATTTTCCCCCTTCTTTTAACATTTGTTTTTGTCTTTTTGCCTGGTTTGGCGCCTCTCAGTTAAAATTCAGGGGCGTTTCGTGAAAGGACTTGTGGGACGTTTTATCCGACAAAATGTTATTAGCTCCTGAAATGCTTACATCTGATTGGCTGAGAGCAAATTTGTCAGATAAAATGTCTGATGAAATGCCCCCCCCCCCCCGAGCCATTTTTTTTTTCACGAGCATGACGAGGCGGGGTTGTCGACGAATGCATTGTATGCCTACTGAAACTGTTACCAGAATCTTGACGGCCTGCTTCTTGGAGATAGATAAATTACTTCGGTAACGAGGCACTCAGGTGAAATATAATAGTGAGCAAATTGTAAAGAGCTTTAAGAATGGAAGGACAAAGCACTTAGTAAACCTCTTTGATAGTTTTCAAATGGATTGGATAAACAATGACCCGGATGCAAGTCTAAGTCGCCGCGCCTCCAAAAATTATGACGTCAGGTGGCTCTCTACGATTTCCAATCATCTAGCTATAGGCCTACACCTCACTGAGGTATAATTGAACGCTTACAATTACCTCCAACAATGAACATAGAAGAAGTATGTGGAAGATGTAGTGAATAAAGTATGTGAATAGATATATTCCAAAATATGCGAAATGTAAACATTACAAAACATAGTCCTTTGACGTAAGCCCACGCTCACACATTAAACCTGCAAGAAACTTCATGATCGTTTTTTAGTTTATATTTAAATACATTTAAATATATAACATATACATTTAAATGGTATAACGCTAATTCACGACTTTCTTAATCCCCATAAAACATGCCAATTTTTCAGTAATAACATGTCGAAAACAAGGTATTGCTAGTATTAGAATTAGAAACCCCTGTCACATCACCTGACCGGGGATCGGGATAACTCGAAACAGACCATTAGCTTGTCATTTTTAGTCATGTAATTTTCATCAAATTGAGTTTCGGTTTGGAGTCTGTCTTATCAGTGTGTCTAATGCGGCGGTCACAACTCGTCGTAGGCTACGGGGCACGTGCCATCGACGTAGCCTGCGTTGCATGTGCAATGCACGCACAGGTCCTAATTCAACTTCTGCGATTCCTGCAATTCTATAGTAATGCCGCGATCACAGTACCGTTTCGGGGCCCGTACGGCGTGTAAAATTGACATTTTTTTACCATTTCGGTCACTTTCGTAAGGTTCCTGGCTGGGTCCCTTACGATCCTACGGGTACCGGTGTGTTTTTACAGATCGCGCGGGCCCCTAGATTATTGCTTTCATGTTCTCGATTCTCCCGGCGTTTTTATCAAATCGGTAGACGGTCTACAGCCCTTGGAAAGCCCGTGGAGTCACTAAAGGGGACCGATCGGCCTCCTATCGGTGGCCGAGTAGGCTCCGCACGTTTTTTCTGTCAATTCTTGTAACAAGCCGGGAGGGTGTCGGGCGGGTGCAACATGCACCGCAAGGACGTCAGGAGGTACCAGGTCGTGGTCCGCACGGCGCCCGACCGATTCCCACTGGGTTCCATGTGGTCTTTCGCACAAGTTTTTCCAAATCATATTGTATACATATTTTTAGTATTTGTCAAATTTCTCTTTCGAGATTGTCAGCATGAATTATTATCGGGCTAGTGCTATAATGATAGCTGAAGATCATGAGCATTCTGAATACATTAATACATTATTTATTGGGAGCATGTTCCAAAGTGTATAGTTATTTGAGACGGTGCTCTATATTGGCTCAGAATTTCAAAATATTAAAAAGTCCCACATAAATGTCTTTAATATATATATGCTTTGAGTGATACTGTCGATGGTTTTCAGACTTCATACAGAATGATTTGTCTTTTGATCAAAACCGCCTTATTTAAATTGATATTTTACAGTATTCTGTGTTGTATTTGTGGTTTGAAACGTAAATAATTTAAATGCAATTATACTCAAAAGAGCTTAAGACAAAACTTTACAACAGGAGCCTGGCAAGGTGCCGCAGGATAGCCGCAGGGGAAACCTTAAACATCGAAAGACCGTAGTCATTTTTTTTTTACAATGAGGATTGAAAGGAAAACTGTGCAGAAACCTTCCTGTCACCTGCAGGTGCCTGTGCGGGCCCCTCAGTGACTCCACGGGCTTTTACCGGGTTGTCTACTGCCTACCGATTTCATGAAAACGCCGGGAAAATCGAGAACATGCAGTAGATCTTTCCGGCTTTTCTACGGGTAGTGAAACAAGTCTTCGCGCCCGCAGAATCATAAGGGAGCCGGACAGGCACCTTCCGAAAATGGCAATTATGTACGGTTCTACTCGCCGTACGGGCCCCAGAATGGGTATGTGATCGTAAAAAAGGTGAGTGTCTTGCGATGCTTTGGGTTTACTTTTGGCTTTCCTGCGGGACCATAAAGGGAACCCCAAGGGTTTCTTCAAGGGACCCTAGCGATTTTTCTGCAAATTCTGCAAATAGGAACACTGGTCAGCCTTATAATAACCACCGTGTTCATCAGAGCGGACGCCGAAAGAACATCTGTCGGCACCCGAATGGCACTCTTACGGTCTCTTCACGGGCGTATTTCGATTTCAATCCACATATTTATACTTTTAACCGACCGGGCGCCGTAGGATATGTGACCGCAATAGCGGTCGAATGAAAAATCATCAGGGACCCGTGAGGTCTCTAAATCCACGAAAAGCCGTAGGATTGGGCAAAACGTACGGGGACCTCTCGAACTGTGATCTAGGCATAAGGGTATTGTAAAAACTTTCTGCACGTCGTAAATGCATTGTACCTGCGAGGTACCTCCGCTGCACGAATTTTCTACGAAATCCATCGTAGGGAGTTGCACGTCGATGGTACGGCGAGTTGTGACCGCCGCATAAAGGTACTTTATCAGAATCGTATTAAAAGTTTAGGATCACCATAAGAAGATCAGGATGGAGGGAGAAACTTTGAAAAGACTATTCAGTGAGCTCACCGATTTGGAACGTGCGATGCAAGAATGATTTCATCAATGATATTATGTGCTTCAGTCACAATGCTACATTACTCCACAACTGTCTCTAAAACCGACCTCTCAATTGCTATTCGCGAATAAGCAAACACTTGTTTGGTTTGGTGTCGAGTTTCACATGTGTAACTTTATCAGACTAGATTTCGCTTGGAAAAAGAATGTACGAACTTTCTCAATCTTTAGGGCTTTGTCGAAAAAGACCATTTTGTTTTGACGGTGCCTAATACGAGTATATTGCGAAGAAGATCTGGATTTTATGACTGCTTTTTAAGAGGACTTATAACTTTACAGGATATAACATGGAGAGAGCTGGAAGATGCTATTAATAAATAAATTTCGATACGTCGTCATCTTGTAAGTAAATAAGAAAATTAGTTGATGACTGTGATTATAATGTTTTCATTTGTTTCAACAGTCTGATTTACGTAACACGTCATTGAACCGTTTTGAAGTCATTTGTAGAAAGATATTGGCCTTATGTCCGTTCAAGAAATATTTTAAGTGGTTACTTTATTTCAATTACATGTTCTACTTTTGATATTGTTATCATAGGCCAATAATACAAATTATAAAGCAAACAAATACGAGTATTTTTTTTACATTCTGAAAATTGACTCAAATCGATAGAAGTAAAACACAATAATTTGTTAAAACATTCTATCACGATAGTGCAAAAAATATATACGAAATGCGGCAGAGAGTAGCACAACATTTCCTTCCAATCTTAATTATCCCCCGTGGTTTTTTTTTCTCTTTCTCTGTTTTGCAGGCTAGTGAAGAATGGGTAGTGAAAAGGTAAAAGAAGATTTCAGTATGAAGGAGGAGAAACAGAAAGACAACGTAAAGAAAGCCCTGTTCGATTTCGGTAACGAAACAACGATTCACGGTCTTGTATACGTCGTCAATAAAGAGAACATACTCTATCGTTTGATATGGCTTGGTATCTGCACAACGTTTTTCGTCATTTTTCTAATCCAAGGCAACGACATTTTCCAACATTTCCTAACCTGGCCGTACTCGACTAAGATCGACATCGTTGGACGACCAAGCTTAGATTTCCCTGCGGTGACGGTGTGCAATGCAAACATGATGAGGAGATCGAAATTGCCAGATACTCGGTTCGCAGGCCTGATTGACCTCGACGGTGGAACAGCAGGTTCTGACTATGATTATTCGTGGTTTTTCTCCTCTGGATTTCTCAATAACCACTTCTCCTCATTGCCCGGTTATGGCCCGTCGTCATCAGGAGGAAATTATTATCCCTCATCATCATCAGGCAGAAGTGGTGGTATTTCGTCATCATCAGCCGGAAGTGACGGTCTGTCGTCATCATCAGCTGGTAGTGACGGTCTGTCGTCATCGTCAGCCGGTAGTGACGGTACTTCGTCATCATCAGCCGGAAGTGACGGACTGTCGTCGTCGTCATCCGGTAGTGACGGTCTGTCGTCATCGTCAGCCGGTAATAACGGTCAGTCGTCATCATCAGCCGGCAGTGGCGGACTGTCGTCATCATCAGCTGGTAGTAACGGTCTGTCGTCATCGTCAGCCGGTAGTGACGGTCTGTCGTCATCGTCAGCTGGTAGTGACGGTCTGTCATCATCATCAGCCGGTAGTGACGGTCTATCGTCGTCGGCGTCATCAAGTGGCTTTAGCAGTCAGTCTTCATCATCATCACGTCCGTGGGGATCGTCTTCAAATCCACATTGGAGAGACTCATCCTCAAATCCATCTTGGAGAGATTTTGCCCAGTGGTCATGGTACAACCCTTCAGAATTCGACGACTTCCAATTCCTCGATTATAACTGGGATCAAGTGACAGATTCAAACGACTGGAGTGGTTTCTATGAGGCCTCGACCGCCGACGATTTCAGTGATTTTGTCGACGTCGTCAAACCGACCAGAGCAGAACTAGCCGAACTCGGTCACCAGCTTAAGGATTTTATTGTCCAATGTTCCTTTGATCGACGTCCATGTAACATCACGTGAGTTCCATACAATCACTATTTTTGTACCTCTGCACCTTTGAGTTATACAAAACTTTTAGTAAATAGAAATGAATCAAATGCCTTCAAAATCAACAACTAGAACCATTTCCGTTTAGTGTTTACTTTTCTTTCTGAATTTATTTATTAAATAGACCGACGTTTGCTTGAACCTTTGATGTTTATCTTTTATATACCACAGATTAAAAGAATAGCAAGGTGACGCATTTTTGTAATCATTATTTCTTGACTTGAAAGCTTCTGTTATCAACTAAAATAGATTATGACTTGGGGCATTATAAGGAATCCCCTGAATTAAACTCGACACTGATGTGGTAGATCGTCATGAAATTCGACTTGTACATCAGACATAGGGCATATTAATGAACTCGTGGTGATATTTTTCTTAAATTGATAAATGTAATGCACATTTTATAAAGTATATAGGTTTTCTCTACCATCTTTATCCTTCATTCAGTCAATTTTCGTGCGCGGCAATCAAATGCAACCATTTACTGGCCTTTCCTTAAACTAGCATTTCATTTTCGCACTTTGGGCATTCTAATTAGCGAATCCAGCAAACAGAAATTCATTTCAGTCATCCGAATTTCCTATTATACAAATTCGAATGACTAAAGTAAATTTTTGTTTGTGGTCACTGCCAGGGTATCGAGCTTATGTTTTGCAGCAAGTAGAAAGTGAGCAGGCACTGCTGTTGCACCACAAATTGTCACCCCTCCACAAATTGTCACCCCCGACAAGTGGGCGACAATTTGTGCAAAAGCTGACACCACAAATTGTCACCCCACCACAAATTGTCACCTAATTTAGACGACAATTTGTGGAGGACGTGACACCACAAATTGTCCCCCAATTTCGATGCACATTATTTCTTGTTCAAGGCCACAAGGGAATTTTCTAATTAGGTTAATGTGATCATTCCAGACTTTATACACACCTAACTTGTCTCCAAAGTTCAAATAACATGACGCTAAAAAAAAATCTGAAAACTTTTGAAACTATATATTGTTTGGACTTTTCACCTTAGGTCATATGAAAACGATCATTTCCTGATTCATGGAATCAAGGAGAACACATTAACAGTGTGCAATAAAATATTTTAAGTAATACAGCCCAATAAGACCAAGGTCAAGCCCAAAACTTTGGCCAAAACGCCTTTCTTTAACTTTGACCTTTGACCAGTTGGTCGTATGAGCTTCACTTTGTTGGCAACAAACAAAAATATATTTACCTTGATGCCATCAACCAAAAAATAGAGGTCGTCATATTTTTAGTTTTTGCATCTATGCATTTTCATAAAATGATAATTGTAATCACATTTCAAAAGAAAAGTGATATTTTTCATGAAATTCAACATTCATGAATATCTTTTTTTCTATACCGAAATCTACTTAAAATCTTTGTTTATGTATTTCTAGATGGGGTGCTGATTTTACAATATATGTATAGATTCAATAGCATCTTGCCATCAATATATCTTGGCCAAAGTTATGAGGAACTCAGTTTCTTGAAAAATAAATTGAACATTTATCATAAAACAATATAAAAAATGGGGGTCTTCCCACGAGTCCTCGGTCCCACGAGTCATACGTCCCACGAGACCTCGGTCCCACGAGTCCTACGTCCCACGAGGCCGAATATTTTCCACGAGTCCTACGCCCACGAGACCTACGTCCCACGAGTCCTACGTCCCAGAGGCCGAGTATTTTACGAAGTCTCGTCCCACGATCTCGGGCCCAAGGTCCTCGGTCCCACGAGTCCTCGGTCCCACGATCCTACGTCCACGAGTCCTACGTCCCACGAGTGACTACGTCCCACGAGAGTCCTACGAGGATATTTTCCACGAGTCCAGCGTCCTCACGAGATCACTACGTCCCACGAGTCCTCGGTCCCACGAGGCCGATTTTTCTCATATCGTATTTTCTTTTATCAGAATTTTTTTCAACATCAATGAAACATTTTGTAAGCTGAAGTATACAACATGAATTAATTTTGTTGTGGTTAATACCATAAGCACTAGCATGGCGAATAATGGTGGCATCTCATTTCGCGGAGGCGGGTTTGAGACTGATTTGGGACATAGTCCTTAAGACGTCCCTAATCCTTCTCAGTAGTGACGGGTCCAGGATTACAGGAGGGGGGGGGTTCCAAAATTGTCGGTTTAAAATGTACGTTCAATGAGTGGTTTTCCAAATTATAGGGGCGGCGCCCCCCCCCACCCCCACCTCCAGATCCGCCTTGCGTCGCCGAGAAACGTCGCCGCGACAGTAAAAAAAAAATATAAATACAAAAATAAAAATTATAGGGAGGCTTCTCCGCGACGGAAAAAGAGTATCGGAGACGTCTCCGCGACAAGTTTCAAAACCGTTCTCACAACGTTCTAACAGTCTAAAAGTAGCCCCAATTCCGTCTCAAATCCATCTCCACGAAATTAGCTTCCACCATTAGTTGCGGATATATTTTTAATGAATGTAGTTCTTTGGTTTTACATGAAAAATTAAGATTAACATCCTTGAGAAATCCTAATTACATATTTATATAATGATTTACATTTAAATCTAATCTCTAATTTGAGAGATCATAATTCATGAATCCCGACAGGGGCGTAGACACCGGGGGGAGGGGGGTGCATCCTCAATTAAAAAGATGGGGGATGGTATGTACAATCCAGGGGCCGCGGAGTGTTTTTTTGAAAGTGGAGGGGCTGAGCCGAAAGTGGGGGGGGGGCTGACAGGCTAAAAATCACAATGTATGGTCAGTTTTGCGTTTTTGGTACACGTGGCTGAAAAAAGTGGGGGGCTGCAGCCCCCAGCCCCCCGGCTTCCGCGGCCCTGCAATCACCCCTCCCGAATTTACGCGGTGATATGTATTTTTTTTAAAAGCTGAAATGGGCTTTCCACACTCGTGTTTCTTCCATCATGTCCATGGAACTCTTAACATTTTCGCTCGCGCTTATTATTGTTATTATTTTTTATTTATTTATTATTATTTTCATAATTAAAATCCAAGATTATTATTTACATTACCTATTATATCTTTAAGCAACTTAGAGTTTCACATTTTGGCAGTCATCAAAAAAAACAATAGTCGGGATAATGCATTTACGCCACTTTCTTTATTCATTTCATGTCAAATTTTCGACGGACCTGCGTCTTCATTCAGGAATATAATTTTTGTAAATTATACTCCTGCGAAGACGGAGGTCCTTAAAAAATGGAGAAGAAATGAATAAAGAAGTTGGCGTAAATGCATTATCCCGACTATTTGCTTTTTGTTTGATGACTGCCAAAATGTGAAACTCTATGTTGCTTAAAGATATAATAGATTATAAATAATTAATCTGGATATTAATAATGAAAATTAATAATAAATAAATAACAATATAACAATAATAACGCGAGCGAAAATTGTTAGAGTTCGTGGACATGATGGAAGAAACACGAGTGTGGAAGCCCATTTCAGCTTTAAAAAAAATACATATCACCCGCGTAAATTCGGGAGGGGGTGATTGTAATGCCATCCCCATCTTTTTATTGAGGGATGCACCCCGCCCGGTGTCTACGCCCCTGTTCGGGATTCATGAATTATGATCTCTCAAATTCGAGATTAGATTTAAATGTAAATCATTTGATAAATATGTTTAGGATTTCTCAAGGATGTAAATCTTAATTTTTCATGTAAACCAAAGAACTACATTCATTAAAATATATAACGCAACTAATGGTGAAGCTATTTTTCGCGGAGATGGATTTGAGACGGAATTGGGACTACTTTTAGACTTGTTAGACGAGTTGTGAGACGGTTTTTGAACTTGTCGCGGAGACGTCTCCGATACTCTTTTTCCGTCGCGGAGAAGCCTCCTTAATTTCTTTTTTATTTATTTATTTTTATTTTTTATTGTCGCGGCGACGTCTCTGCGAAGCAGAGGCGGATCGGGGTGGGGGTGGGGGGGGGGGGGACGCGCCCCTATAATTTGAAACCACTCATTGACCGTAACATTTTAACAGAAAATTTTGGTGCCCCCTCTTGTAATCCTGGACGCCGTCACTACTAAAAAGGATAGGGACGTCCTTTAGACATAGTCCCAAATCAGTCTCAAACCCGCCTCCGCGAAATGAGATGCCACCATTATTCGCCATGCTAGTGCCTATGGTATTAACCACAACTAAATAAATTCATGTTGTATATTCAGCTTACAAAATGTTTCATTGATGTTGAAAACATTCTGATAAAAGAAAACACGATATGAGAAAAATCGCCTCGTGGGACGCGAGGACTCGTGGACGTAGGACTCGTGGGAAAATACTCGGCTCGTGGGACGTAGGATCGTGGGACGTAGGTCTCGTGGGACGTAGGACTCGGGGACGTAGGACTCGTGGGCCCGAGGACTCGTGGACGAGGACTCGTGGGAAAATACTCGGCCTCGTGGGACGTAGGACTCGTGGGACGTAGGTCTCGTGGGACGTAGGACTCGTGGGAAAATATTCGGCTCGTGGGACGTAGGACTCGTGGGACCGAGGTCTCGTGGGACGTAGGACTCGTGGGACCGAGGACTCGTGGCTCCCCAAAAATGCATGGCAAGTTGTGCCCCTATGACATCACAACTTTGTGACTTGTGTGTTCAATTTGGTATAGCGATCAAGTTTTGTGCATTGTAAAGATATTCATAACTTTCTTATTATGGTTTCCCGCTCAAGTTCATCATTTCCTCACTCTATATCATTTATGTACATCTCGAATTCACGCAGCTGCCGCTTTCGTGCCGGTTGGCATACAAATTTTCAATTCGAGCAATGGACTTCATTTACGTGCACGCAAATTTTCGTTTGGTGCACTCAATTTCATTTATCGCACTAACATTTTTGTTAGGTGCAAACAAATTCACTATATTTTCATTCATTGTCAATATTATGCACAAATTTCCGATTCGTTCATTTCATTTAAAACAAAACAGCGACGGGCGTTCTTTGCGGCAAACAATTTCATTAAAAGGAATTCTTTTTCCTACTTTGTACACTTAATTTAATTAAGCTCTTTAATTTTCAGGATTATTAACATATACGCATCTCAATTTTTTGGAGTGAGATTTTGGAGGTATATAATCTCCCATTTTTGTGATCTTATCCTATCATACGTTATTTTAAACCCTTTCAATAAATTATTCATGATATCAAATATCCCTTTCAAAAACTTTTTTTCTTTCTCTTCTTTTCCGCATAAAATAAATATTCCATATCAATTTCATCACATAGCCCATAAATCATGTGCAAAATGCTCAATGTTCGATCGAGTTTCTAATTTGAAATGATTTGTATTGGATTTTTTAATCTTTAATTTGAAATTAAACACACAAACTAGCACTCAAACGAAATATGACTCAATCATATGCATGATGCGTACAAATTATACAATATAAAATCATTAGACACAGACAGTGTTTGTAATTTTCTTGATGTGCATTCATTTTGTATCATACGCAATACAGATAACAGATAAATACTTTGTTCTTGAAAATCCCTCTGATCATTATGGTTGATAATTTATAGCCATCAATCTCCTGGACAAGCAAGGCATCTCGGCATGAAGACTTGTAACAAAAACAAAAAAAACAAAAATGCTATTTACACGCCTGTAATAACCTCGAAATCATAAGTATCTCACTTCGAGGAGCGTCTCTGCGACTCGACGTCCCCGATAGTTTTTTTTCCGTCGTGACGCGCAAACTTACAGTTTTAAGCATGTTCGATTTTCTGCGACTCATGAAACGGCGCAGAGACTCGGGATACATCTCTGAGACGTCTCCGAAACGTCTCCACAACTTGCTCAAAACCGTCTCAAATGTTTTGAACTAGTCTAATCCGTCTCATTACAATTCAGACACCATCATAAGCTTTTACTGAAGTGTCACTAAAATTTCAAATTGTATGCACTTAGTTATAATTCGATTGCCTATTCGTGAATTTGTTTGAACGAAGGAAGACAAATTATGCCGAAGCCAGCTGTAAATTAAAATGAGGCACATACTGAAATCGTATGCTCCTAATATAAATTCGCACGAATGTTTGTAGATCTTTTGGAAATATAGGGAACTCGAGTGAATAAAAATGAATTTGATTGACGATGCGGTAGCGCGATCGCAACTTGCATTAAATCGTTTGATCCAAATGGGAAATTGAGTGAAAGAAAGATGAAATTGAGCGGGAAAACCTATATTAGTCCGATTTTCTTTAAACTTTTTTAATTCTGTTCTTCTATTTTTCATTTATTATTATTATTATTTTTTTTATTTTATTATTATTATTATTATTATTTTTTATTTTTTATAAAAGCAACTTATTTTGGGTCCAGACCTTCCCTTTAAACTGCTGGATGTCATTTATTGCCCGCCATATATTTCATCCGTATAGCAGTGAATTAAAGCATTTGGCTCTAAGAGGAATTAGTCGTTAGGCCAAATGAGAATCAGACCAAGTATATATTAGACCAATTACAAATTAGACCAAATTATTAGTATATCAAATGGGGAAAGGGGGAAAGCCCATGTGGTGTTAGACAAACAGAGAATTCAGTAGAAAAACTGTTGTTAAAGCAAGTGGATTTAACCGAATTTTCCATGGGCTCTGCTGCTATTCGATCTCTTAGCCTCCGCAAAGGTAAATTGGCAGTTGGTCTAAACACACTTTGACTAATGGCCGTTTGGCTTCATACATTGTCTTACTGCATTTCGTCTGCAACCAGTTTGTCTACTTTCAATTTTGTCTAATTGTCATATATATATTGGAAATATGCCAAATATTTATTTGGGAATTAGACGAAAAAGCGATAAGACCATTTGGCTATTCAACGATTCGGCAATTAGACCAATTGGTCATGAGACTAAGCAATAATTAGACGAAGTGGAAGTTAGACCAAACTGTTACTAGACCAAATGGGTTTAGGGCATATGGTATTAGACGATCAGAGAGTTTGAACAACCGCTGTTAAAACAAGTACCCCACTCCCCCGTAAAAAAAAAAATTAAATACACGCACAAATATTCACCCACACCCACAACACTCACCTTTAACACAGCGCACACAACTTTACCACAAACAATGACACACACCAGGGCGCACATACACTACACACCAGACAGGAGGTTGAAGACAATTTGTGTAATGGGCGACAATATGTGGTTCTAGGTTTCATTTTGCCGACACAAATTGGCACAATTTCGTTAAAAATTGAGACCGGCACGTGCAGCACAAATAGTCGCCTTCGAAAATTAGGCGACAATTTGTGGCGGGGTGACAATTTGTGGTGTCAGTTTTTGCACAAATTGTCGCCCACTTGTCGGGGGTGACAATTTGTGGAGGGGTGACAATTTGTGGTGCAACAACCGCCAAGATGCATTAAAGGTGCGACTGCAACCGTTGCGATTGTGTGCAACTATTATATTGTGATCAAATGGTCGCAAACGATCACAAGAGCAATTGTGAAAGCAGTCACCGGGCGCGATATCTATTTTTTTCCCAGCAACACAGACTTGGGCTTTTTGTGTGTTGATCCTATGGGAAAGAAAAAGAAAGAAAAAGTTAGGGTTAGGTTTGCAAAAAACATGCAGGGGCCTGTCCGCTTTTTATGACCACAGCTTTAGATGAAAAAAATAATTCGTTTTTTCAATATTGTTAAAGCTGCTCAAAATTTTGTAAGCCTCCACAAAGTTTCAAATTCCTTTTCAGGAATTTAGTTTCCATTTTTTTTAGCGTTTGCCCGTTAATCACAAGTACGATGAATAAGAGCTTTTCCAATAATAAGAGAAATAAAAGCTTAATCAGTGAATACTTTTAGAGCCTCCATCACATATCAATTCTACTCCACGTAAAATGTAAATCTAACGTATGACATTAAATCTTAACATAAAGACGCGTCCATTATTTGAGGAGGGGAAACGCAACATTACATTCACGAGTTTAGTGGAAATACAGCTGAGCGGCGCAGAAAATTATACGGCTCTACATTAGGCCCAAAAAAAAAAATTTTTTGGTTGTCCAATGAATGCCTTTTTTCAAAAATCGGGTCGGTCGGTCGGTTTTTTTTTTTTTTTTTTTTTTTTTTTTTTCCTCCCATTGAAAACAAAGAAAACAAAGAAACGAATGACTTCCATTTTTGAGATCACTTTTACGTTTTATTGAGTTATGTAAAATGGGACTGCATGGAAAATAACACATGTTATAATACTGTTTTATGAAAAATATATACAAATAAATATGAGCTGTGTATTTTCGGCGTTTGGGTGAAAAAAAAAAAAAAAAAAAAAAAAGAGGTTGGTCGGGTCGGGCCGTTTTCAGAGGGTCGGTCGGCGAGGACAACCAAACAATTTTTTTTTTTGGCCTTAATGTCAACAAAACCCCGCGCTAACGACGGGAAGCGACCGATTGACAACTGCATGCAATTATTACTTAGCGTAACAAAACTCGCCTAAGAAACTTTCCTGTGGTAAAATGGTATTGTCAGTCGATCCGTTCGGCAAATTAGTCATGGACATGAAATAAATAATTGAACTTTTATCATAGTTTTCGTAGGTAGATGCTTCAGACAAGATTGGGGAAAAAGACATTTTGGCAAGCCTATAACACCATTGTGCTAAAATTGTAATCAGAATCTTTATTTCACATAGATTGATGTTCCCTAACGATTATTGATATAAATACACTCTAAAAACTGAAGTGCTAATTTATGGGTGCTCGTATAGTGACTGCACTTGAAGTGCTAAATCAGCACCTGAAGTGCTGTTTTAGCACTTACCCAAGTGCTAATTTATTAACAAAAAATGTTCATGGTCGGTATGGGATTCGAACCGGGTTCACCTTGACATGGAAGAGTACCGCTGACGTTACCAGTAGACCAACGGAGATCTCGCTAACTGGCTTTAATTATGACAGCATAGTAGATGATTATGGCAAATTTTAAGAAAGTTCATCATGCAACAATATGATCTGCTAGCAACCGTGGAGATGTGAATTGGTCTAACGTGCTCGTCAGCGCTTCTCATGCAGGGGACCCAGGTTCGAATCCCAACGAAGTCACCCGTTTTTGCCCATTTTTGCTGAAATTCAGCTCACGTGAAAGTGCTAAAACAGCACTTTAGGTGCAGTTAAACAGCACTTTGAGTGCAGTCACTATGCAAGCACCTAAAAAGTGCTGATTTCAGCACTTGAAGAGCTAAAAACAGCACTTCAGTTTTTAGAGTGTAATGATCTTGTCACATCTTGCGAAGACGCCGTCCACATGCGATATGCATGTGATATGCGGAAATATTGACCCATCGAGTAAAGATTCGTTTGTGATAATGTTCAAAGTGCATGACAGGACTTTTTTAACCAATCGAAATGAATGTACCATATTTGGAAAGCTGAGAATTCAAGCTTTTAAAACTGCTTGATCATTAAGGTGTAATATAATTATGCGTAATCGAGGAAGATGACTATACAGCGTATGAGCTATTTTGAGAGCAAAATTGGCCATATTGTACAGGAATTTGATCTTACTAGGATTTCGAATTGACACAAGTGACAGGACTTTTTTTTCCCTTTGCAATAAGTTATTCCTATTTTTGAAAAATTCAGACTCTTAGCGTACTTATTCAAGTTGATCATTTCTTTGAAAAGGTAGTTGCTCGCCATAAATCAAGAAAAAAAGTGAAAAAAACTGGTGCAAAATACAAAATGTCTATGGCCGCGTTCGCTTTGCGTAGAGTGATAACGCCCTCTTCCCCTTAAGTTTACAACTAGAATTGATGTTTGGAGGTGATTACTATTGGTTTTCCCGGTCAAATTTAAACTATGTAATCAATTTGAAATTTCCAGAAATCGATTTCGTCCAAAGTGCGCGATTTAAGATCATAGTTCAGATTCGTTTTGAGCTCTTGAAATAACAAATTCAGCCACCAAATTGCAAATTGCGCAAATCAATTTGACATTATCAGTCGTATTCGTTAATCGTCATTCAAATTCGTCGATTCGTACTACTTCCGTATCTATCGTATGGTGTCTTAAATTGACTGAATTTTTTAACGCTCATTAACGAACTTTATTACTTTTAAACAGTTTTGATCGCTCAAAAACGGAATAGAATCCTCAAAAACAGAATCGCTTGTCATTCGTGTTAATTTGAATGACCAATAGCCCCGTCTGGAGAGGTATCGTTTGAATTAAATGAACATTAACGAATTTGATTGCAAAGAGTTTAAAATTAACCGGGGAAACCTATAATATTTTACAATGCACTCAGTATTGGTTGATATTGGTATTACCATGGTTTATATCCACTTGGTCTAACATCAGTTTGTCCAATTATGTAGTTGTCTAATACCACATGGGCTAAACCCATATGATGTACTAACAGTTTGGTATAGTTTCTACTTGGTCTTATTCTCATTTGGTCTAATGACCACTTGGTTTAATTGCCGATTCGTCTAATAGCGAAATGGTCTAATTGTCTTTTCGTCTAATTTCCAAATGAATATAAAGTATATTTCCAGTTTGTTACGGGAATCGACAAAGTGATGTTAGACCATTTGGACATTAGACCAAATATACATTAGACCAAATGGGATTTTGATGAAATTGTAAATAGGCGAAATGACAATTAAATCAAAAGGTAATTAGACAAACTGGTTGTAGACGAAATTAAATTAGACCATGTTGAATGAGACCAATTGGGCATTAGTTAAAGTGGATTTAGACCAATTGGCAATTTACCATTAACATGTATGGCCATGATACAGCATATGACATTGAACCTAAATACCTCAATATTCCATTCTCCGTGTTACTTTTTGCAGCCGGGATTTCCACGTGTGGCAGAATCGATACTTCGGGAATTGTTTCACCTTTAATTCTGACTTAATACCTGACAAAGAAAACATCGAGACAGGCAAAACAGGAGGTCTCAATGGTGAGGAATCAACGCATCAGTGACTTATGACGACATTTCTCTGGGTCTTTATCCAAATTCTTTAAAACCGTTATTATCGAAGAAATGGGAACAAAATACTATTGCGTCAAACCACGTTGGTGCCTACGTGACCATTTTCTTTATAATCATGATAATAGTGCGTTCCACATAAAGTGGAACTTCATGGTCAAACAAACACTTCATGATATGCATGTAGAAAGTGTGTCATTCCAAAACTTGTTTTTTTCTTTTTGCACCCGATACAATATGGATGAGCAAGAGGGGTTAACGTAAAAAATAATAATAATCAGAAAAATAAAATCTCGCATATCAGAGGACGGAAGAAAACACGATTGATGAGATCATTGAGAAATTTGATGATAGAAACGTTAAAGATATGACGCGCTATTATCTAGAAAAAAGCAAGATCGTTGCTTCTTGTCCACTTTTTTTCTGAGCAATTTTATTTTGAGAATTGATTTTCAACTACTTCTTGCTTATCTATGCGTGGTTCTTTCGTATTTTATTAGACTTCAAAAGAAAGAAGAAAAAAATTAATGATTCATTTAATATATCATAATAATTTGGTTTGTCCTAAGAAAAAAAAAATCGTTGACCAACTTGAACCCTGCTCTTTTATGAGAGGCCCTATAAAAATGATTCTCGCTATTCAAGATTCACTATACCACTAATCAGAATACTGTGTAACAAGATTCTAATTTTAATATATATTCATTATTTAAAGGCGGATTAGGGGGCGTGAGACGCAGAATAATATATAATTATGCTGGGAAAATGATATTTTTGTCATATTGAATATCGACACTGACTCAGAAGCCGTCTCTGATTCGCGCCTGCTCATGATATGAACGCCTAATCGAATAAAACTTCTGAATCACATTTATATAACAGTATTAATACACATGTGCTGATTATGTAAGCAGTTATTGCCAACGACGGATAGTTGAATATTGTACCATTAACCCATCTCATAGTATCGTCGCCCTTTCAAAATTTAAGCGCTGATATTTTTGCAGCTTACAATTATTGATAGATCGGCATAATGTCTTCACCGTTGCAAATATAAGCGGTGACTAGGAGAGCATTATTTTCATCAACATTTCTCGTGTGACAAGTTGCAAATCTGACATCTTTATTTGATTTTTGATTGGCTGAGAAACATTTTACTAAGGTAATCTGTTGGATAAAATTGTCGGATGAAATATCCGACAGGTCCTTTCATGGGGATAGGACCGGTGCCATTTCATATCAGGGGCCGGTATTTTGGGCTGTTTGATTGGTGTTACAATAATGATTTTATGATTTTCCCTCAATTAGGTTTACATTTGACTATTTTCGCCGAGCAACCGGAGTATTTGGGAATACTTTCACCTGGTACCGGGGCGAAGGTTAGCATCCACCATCCCAATGAAAAGCCATTTCCAGAAGACAATGCATTGGATTTACCAACCGGACAAGAAACATCCATTGGAATTCGCCAGGTATTTTTTTTTTAAATATAGGCTATACATGTATATATATAAAGGAAGGAACAATTCTACCAAATGAAAATAAATGTTCTCAATTGTTTCTCTTTTATTCTCTTTGTTCGATGAAAGGTCGATCATTCGTTGGCAAAAATGTTTAAAATTCATCTTTATTTTAACAGGATATTCTTGAAGCAAATGTGAATATGAAACGAGAAGGGAAAAATCTGTATTACTATTAAACACATGTACACATTATAACGAAATTAAACCACTGAAACAGTGGTGTATCCACGATTCAACAAAAGGGGTGCAGCTCGAAAATTTGAAAAATGAGAGGCGCAACCGAAAATTTTCTGAGTTTAACATATGGTTTTAAAAAAAGGAGGGCACACTCCAGTTGCGCCCCACTTTGATCCGCCCCAAGATAGCTGTCCCAAATTTTTATTGCATGGGCGATACACTTTGCGTCACAAATATTCATCGGCACTTGGTACTTGCCATGAAACTGGATTGGGACGATTTTCAGACCAGTTCAAGACGGGTTTGAGACTTGTCTAAAAGACGTCTCTTAAGTCTCCGCGACGTTTCATGAGTCGAGGGAAAATCAATTATGTTCATAGATGATGATTCCAAACATGTGATGTGGGAATTGACAAAGCTCACTAATACAAAACTGACAAGTACTCTGCCCTGGTAACAAACAGAGAATAATGATAATGGCAACCAGGTATAATTTTTGGCCATCGAGGTTGGTTCAAGGAGTTTTATTTCTATTAAAAATAATACACTGCGACTGAAATCATACTTGCCTTTTATCAAGGCTCAAATCATGTTGTACTCAGGAAAGCTCTAAGTAGAATATCAGTGGTCTTAAAGCTTTTCGATTTATTGTACAATAGATGAGACTGTCCGTGGATTTATAACCCCATGGGGCAAAAAGAAAATGTCTATCAAGGCTATCTTACAATTAATATACTTATTTATCTTATCATAAGTCTAAATAAAGGTTGGATTTACAAAATGTTTTGACTGATAATTTTACGTAGAACAATGTCGTACAAAATGATGTCAAATTTGAAAAGATTTCATAACTAAATCCTTTCCCCCGCTTGTACCATTTTATAAAGTCTGTTCACTTCCCTATTTTTCTTGTCCTTTTATTTAGGAATCCATCAAGCGTTTAGGAGGTTACTACACCAACTGCACAACTGATGGAGCTGAAACCAACTTCACTTCGACCGAATTCTCCTACTCGATGTCAGCCTGTAACAAACAGTGCTATCAGCTACATCTGAGTCAGCTGTGTGAATGTGTGAATGATCAGTTCTTTGATGATTATCCCATTAAATGTGATGTGCTCAATACCACCCATCGTAAGCACCAATCGATTTTGATTTGAGTTTTATTTTAATTTGAATTGATTTGATTTGATTTGATTTGATTCAATATGGTTTGATTTGATTCGATATGGTTTGATTTGATTTTGACTGTAGGGCCTATGTGCTTTTTTTTTTTTACATTGCATTTGATTTGATTTAATTTTGAGTTGATTTGGGAATTTAAATTACCATTACTATATTTTATCATTTATTGTTTATCTTCACTGTTAAACCTTGAACAGAAATCTGCAAACAGTTTGTGGCAGAACTGTATCTAGAAGACAAGTTACCGTGTAGCTGTCCTCCGCCATGCAAGTGAGTTTAGCAGAAAATATGTTGAGTATCTGTGTTCACACTGTGTTTTACTCTGTGTTACACGGTATGTGCATACTGTGTTCACACTGTGTTCCACAATGTGCTCACCCTATATTTCACATTGCGTACACACTGTGTTTTACATTGAGTAACACTGTGTTGTTACCTTCATGGGACAAGTCTTAATATGTAAAAGTGAGCGAAAAGCAAAAAAATATGTCACAACCTGTGTTCAAACTGTGTTCACATTGTCTTCCATACTGTCTCTCACAATGTGTTAACACTATTTTACATTTTTCTTCACACTACTTAGCACTTTATTCACACTGTGTGTCACGCTGTGTTCACACTATGACTATTATCACACTGTGTTCCCACTGTGTACCACACTGTGGTCACACTGCATTTTTTTTACAAGATATTTACACTGCCTGTCACGCTGTGTTTACACTGTATTTCACACTGTATGTCAAACTTTGTTCACACTGTAGAAAAGTGTGTTGTTTCCATAAAACTGAAAGGCTGTGATGAGGCCCTTTAGATTCATCTTTTCCTACAAATGATTAATTTGTTATGTTTTTTTCCTCAGTGAATTCAAATATATCAAGACGCCTTCTTCCATGCTTTGGCCATCAGAACGATACGAGGTAACAAATTAAGATTACATAATCTCATTCTTTTAATGTATTGCACCCGTGGCTATTTTTTTAATAGTTAAAGGGAAAGAAAATCAATCCAATTATCAAGAACAAAAAGGTTTTTCTTTTTAACTTTATGTGTAATATGCTAACATATTGTGAGGATTGTTGTTTTTGGTTGTTCCTGTAGCATGTATAGAGCACGTTCGATATAATTAGACACATTAGTGAGTTTCGTTAGAAATATAAGGACCTCTACCACACCCCAGTGGAATCGAAAGAAAAATCAGTGTCATCCATAGGTCCCGTTCGTCGCAAAGCACATGTTACTTACACTTTAGCTTCAATCCCTATCTGTGTAAATTATTGAAGTTAGGGCATGATTTACATGTTACATATTTTTCTTTAGTCTGTGAAATATATTATTATTTTGACAAAATCGTTTCTTTCTTTATTTCAGGAGCACATTTACAAACGATTGAATAAATCAGCGGATGCAAATGAAAACATCCTCCGAATTCTACAGAGTAATGAACTAAGCAGGTTAGTTGGTCCGCCGTCTGATTATATTTTTTTTCCCGTCTAAAATGTGTTAATGAAATATTACATGTGCTGCTAGAATTTGTCAGTGGCGGATCAAGGATTTCATTACAGGGGGTGGGGGGGGGTCATCATGTATCGGCCATAGAGGTAAGGTTGGGGGTCAAACGTCAAAAGGCCCGCTCATCTATTTTTACTTCGATTTTTTTCCTTTTCTTTTCTTTTTTTCCTTTTTTTTTTTTTTTTTTTTTTTTTTTTTTTTTTTTGGGGGGGGGAGGGGCAGGAAGATTATCTGGACATTAAATTTCATGCATGGCAAAATTTACAAATATCAGTTTGTAAGCTATTTAAAAAAAAATTATTTTCTAGTGTGGAACTGCTTTTGTCAATCAGTTTGGACAATATTCAAGTCCATGTAATTTGCCCGTCGAGAACTCCAATAGAAGAAACCAACTGCAATTCTGCAGAATATTTTAAGAACAATGGTATCCATAGATACATCATGGCCCAAGACATCTAAAGGTAGTAAGTATCTCACTTGAGAAGACGTCTCGGAAACTCTAAGACTCGGAGGTGTCTCCGAAACGGAGTCGCAAACGCGTCTCATGACTGATGAGATACCACCATAAGCAAACTATCATTGAAATGCTATCCTGATTTGGCAGTTGGTGTTTTTTTTTTTTTTAAATAAACTTTGAAAATGGGTTTCCCTGTTTATGATACACCACTAGAGTGACATTATACAAGTCGATTCTGTACCCTTCAGTTCCTATTTTTATTCTTTTCTTTTTCTATAACAGGAAAAATCTGATTCGTCTGAAGATCTATTATGAAGACTTGAATTATGAATTCGTGGAAATGGTGCCAGTTTACACAGTGAGTACCGTTCTCGAGAACAATTTTTGTTGTTGTAAATCCAAAATATTAAAAAAAAAAATTAAAAAAAATAAGGGTAAAACTTATGCCATTCCGAGTCCATATGGATCAAATGACCCAGAATATAGGGTCATTTTGACTTTTCACTTTTAGAGTCTACCGTCCTTGTGTTGATAACTTAAGATCAGACTGAATCAGTATCGCTTCTTTAAATTGGCATCACATGGAAACTGTTTGTTAAAGACCGTTGACGGACTCGGAGTAAATACAACCTTACATCGATTGAAAGCTAAGTAGGCTAATAACATAAATACCCCCAAAATAAATTAAATTTTCATAACAGTATTCATAAAAAGATAATCGAACCTCAACCAGGCCATCCCTCCCAAGTACTCGTAAAAGCACCCCTATTATATAATGCGGCTGATGACGTCAAAGAAGTTTAAGGGAATGCTACTGCCAGGCATGATTGGGTTTCGCCTTTAGAAAACACGTTTGTATTGCTATGTCAGAACAATAGAATTCTAGCACACATGGGGTCGATCACCTTTTTAATGAAATACTTTCTAAATGGAAGATAAAAATGCTTAAATTGGTAATTGTTGTATTAGGAAGAAATATTAGCTTTCGTTTTATATGTAATTTTGGTTTTCATTTCTCGGTCCGGTCTGGGACTTTAAGACAGTGTTAAAACTTTCTAGAATCAGTGAATTTATTTCCCACACGACGAATTCACCTGGAAACGGGGTGGTAAATTTAGATCAATATATGATGTTAGATCCATGGTCAGGATTCGAATCCATTGCCTTCTCTGGAGATATAATCTGGTCCACCACACCTCCAAAACATGAAAGAAATGCATGATATAGAGGTTATGTGGCCCTGAGGATAATTTGCCAGGTTGTGGATTCGAGTCTCACTTCAGCAACAAAACATTTGCCTTCTCTCAGCCCATGTGGAAAAAATATATTTATCATTTGCTAATAAGTCTAATTTAACAATCATTCTACTGTTTCAGCAAATAGATATAGGCATGTGTTTTAATTGTTTGTTATGGATATTAAACTTAAGCTGTTCCTCGTAATGATGCTAATTAAATTCTTGATATAGATGGCGCTATACAAAATATTTTATCTTCTTTGAACACATTCCTCATGACTTAATTGAGATTATTTCTAACCCCTCAGATTCCCAGCCTTCTCGGCAGTGTCGGTGGTTTGATGGGACTCTACATCGGAATGTCTTTCATCAGCGTCTTTGAAGTCTTCTTCCTTCTCCTACGACTTCTGAAGATCACGTTCCTCAAAGTCTTCTGCCGCAAACCAGTTGTAAATCCCTATCCTGTAAAAAACATCTAAGATGGGAGACCGGGGATTCCTACTCCCACGACTTCTGAAGATCACTTTCCTCAAAGTCTTCTGCCACAAACCAGTTGTAAATCCCTATCCTGTAAAAAACATCTAAGAAGGGAGACCGGGGATTCCTTCTCTTACGACTTCTGAAGATCACTTTCCTCAAAGTCTTCTGCCACAAACCAGTTGTAAATCCCTCCTATCCTGTAAAAAACATCTAAGATGGGAGACCGGGATTCCTTCTCCCACGACTTCTGAAGAACACTTTCCTCAAAGTCTTCTGGCACAAACCAGTTGTAAATCCCTACCTTGTGAAACACATCTAAGAAGGGATGCCGGGGATTCCTTCTCCCACGACTTCTGAAGAACACTTTCCTCAAAAGTCTTCTGCCGCAAACCAGTTGTAAATCCCTACCCTGTGAAACACATCTAAGAAGGGAGACCGGGGATTCCTTCTCCCCACGACTTCTGAAGACCACTTTCCTCAAAGTCTTCTGCCACAAACCAGTTGTAAATCCCTATCCTGTAAAAAACATCTAAGAAGGGAGACCGGGGATTCCTTCTCCCACGACTTTTGAAGAACACGTTCCTCAAAGTCTTCTGCCACAAACCAGTTGTACATTCCCTACCCTGTGAATCACATCTAAGATGGGAGACCGGGGATTCCTCCTCCCACGACTTCTGAAGAACACTTTCCTCAAAGTCTTCCGCCGCAAACCAGTTGTAAATCCCTACCCTGTGAAACACATCTAAGAAGGGAGACCGGGGATTCCTTCTCCCACGACTTCTGAAGATCACGTTCGTCAAAGACTTCTGCCGCAAACCAGTTGTAAATCCCTACCCTGTGAAACACATCTAAGATGGGAGACCGGGGATTCCTACTCCAACGACTTCTGAAGATCACGTTCGTCAAAGTCTTCTGCCACAAACCAGTTGTAAATCCCTATCCTGTGAAACACATCTAAGAAGGGAGACCAGGGATTCCTTCTCCCACGACTTCTGAAGAACACGTTCCTCAAAGTCTTCTGTCGCAAACCAGTTGTAAATCCCTATCCTGTGAAACACATCTAAGAAGGGAGACCGGGGATTCCTTCTCCCACAACTTCTGAAGAACACTTTCCTCAAAGTCTTCTGCCGCAAACCAGTTGTAAATCCCTACCCTGTGAAACAAATCTAAGAAGGGAGACCGGGGATTCCTTCTCCCATGACTTCTGAAGATCACTTTCCTCAAAGTCTTCTGCCACAAACCAGTTGTACATCCCTATCCTGTGAAACACATATAAGAAAGGAGACCAGTGCCCTGTAATATAAAGACTTACCATCGATAAGAAGTTACGATTTATTTTATCTCGGTACACTGTAAAAAATATTTGTATTTTTACAGCAAATCTGCTGTCAGCAGAGTCGCCATAAAAAATTTTTTTTTAATGTAACTTTAAAAACAATTTTGTTGTAAATTTCTCCTGCAAATAATTACGTGAGAAATACAAAATATACATCAGAAGTAACACATTTGTTCCGTTTTAATCAAATATGTAAGCTATAGAACTCTAATGATTTTTTTCTTCTCTTTCTTTAATTAGTAGAGGAGAAATTTACAACAAAACTGTTATTTTAAATGACACTTTTGTATGGCGACTCTGCTAACATCACATTTCTGTATTTTTTTTTTTTTTTTTTTTTTTTTTTTTTTTTTACAGTGTAGCCTCATTTGGAACGCAGGTATATACAGTCATGGATTAGGGTTAGGGCTAGGGTAAGGATTAAAATGATCAACTCTGGAGCACCCTGTGCAGGATGAGGCTATCGAGATTAAATCGATCGTAACTTTTTATCCATCCTAATTCTTAATGTTTATAGAATACAATAGTCAATCTGGATTTGAGTTGTTCACACTTAATATCACCCCAGTTTTTTTTTTAATTCTTTCACGAACACAATGTGCACCATCTCTATTTTATATGATGATGATTAGTGATTGGAACTTGCTCATTTGGCTCATGGAACCTGAAGACAATTGGTTGTGACCCCTTTACGAGGTTGAGCGGTATGTAATGGAGTCTTTTGACAAATAATTATAAAAATAATGGTGGTTTCTTCACTCGTTACGCTCAAAGCTCTTGGTAGACAGGTCCAATAGTCGACATGCTGAACTTAACTTTAAATGCTTCGTCTCAGTCGACCAGTCGACTGCAACGATTAGCAACGAGGTTTGAACGTCAAGCGTGAAGAAGCCAACATTTTTTAAAATCAATATTATTTGTGAAAAACTTCTGTTGTGTACCTCTCATCCACTTTGAAGCGGCACGTCAACACAAATCGAAAACCCTAATATCTTGCCATGTCGACAAACCGAATGGCACTTAACGCTTTATTGTATTACTATTGCTCTAAAATTTATTATGTAAAAATGGATAATGCATATTTGATTGCTTGATCTTGTTGATTGTTTATCTAACTGCCTTGATATGGGAACCTTATTTCATTCTAAAGTGGTCACAACCTTATATTTCTCGGCAGTCACGCCCATATACACTAAGAAATTATGAATTATATGTTTTTCATGTAACAATAGCGGCACCTATATAGAGTGCAACATTACACCATCAAAAGTATTTTGCACCTATAAAGGTACAATGAGCTATTCCTTCTTTTTTTTTGGTGCAATCCTTCATCCTTTCCCCAAAATTCTCTGCGCCATTTAGGTTTCTAATATTTGTGATTTTATTGGAACTTATAAGGTGTACACCTGTACCTGTTAGGGAGTGGGTAGGCATTTTTCTGTTAAATCATGTATAATATACAGGGGTGCAAAGTTGCAACCTATTCATTGAGATAATTATCAAAGATATGGACATCATAAAGTATTGCTACTGTTACTATCGTTTATAATATATCAATACATATTTTCTATTTCTTTACAAATATTCATACCATATGTGTGCCTGATTATGTCTTGGAAAGTAGTGTTATTTCAATGTTTTGCTACTTTGGGCTCTGGTAACTATTATGTACAATTAATAATATTATATAATCCTTACATTTGTAGGTGTTCCTTTTGCGTCCAAGTATAATGTTTTCTACTAAACGTGAACATCATTTTCATGTAAGACTGAGAATCCGTGATTTTATTCTTTAAGCGAAGTAAAAGTGAAACTTTTATACGTGTAATTTAAAGACCATTCTACAATAAAATTTTACTTTGTAAATAAAAGTTCACTAACCTTTATACGATAATTTATGAGGAAAAACTTTTCTATGAAAACCAAAATTTGCCTGCATTATATTAAGTGGCCTTGATATGAGTATTCAAATGTTACTTGTTCTATGTTGGTATAAACACTAGTACCTAATCCCTAATTCGGAGGTTACTTTGAATTAAAGTCATAGTGGACAATAGTTTTGACTTGAGAGAGTGTAGTCCAGATGCCCTACATTCGGGATCCCCCCCCCCCCACTGCGTTCGCGTGGTCCCCGAAAATCCGAAGGGACAGCATCAGTTCTGGACAATGCTGAATAAAAATGGAGCAAAACGCCACAGATCAACATGAAATACTTGATTCTAATACTTTCTTCATAATGTACGTCACTTTGTTTCTGATACACTCCCTCGTGGATTTTCAGCAGCGGACCCAGGATTTGAAAATAGTGGGGGGGGGGGGGGGCAGCCGGAAAATGTGAAATAGAGGTGGGGTGTATCCTAAAAATAAAAGGCGTACGACAGTTGTGCCCCTCCGCCCGAATCTGCCAATAATCTTTTATCTTAATTGTTTCTAACCACGTATGAATACTTTTAGATACATTATGTTATACATAATAAGTTTTCACCTTAGGTTATTGCATGTAATGCAATTTTATGCAATGTATTTTAATCATTTTGTGTTTTTTTTACTCGCACGGAATTTTACTTTGTAAAGTAAAAGTTCACTAACCTTAAAACATATTCTTTTTATATTTTGCTTTGTTTCAAATTGAGTACGCGTATATATAGGTGGAGAGAGATAAAGAAATGGATAGACGAATTAAAGAGAAAGAGAGAGAGAGAGAGAGAGAGAGAGAGAGGAACGAGAGAGAAGAGAGGAGAGGAGATGAGAGGGAGAGGGAGAGGGAGAGAGAGAAGAGAAGAGAGAGAGAGAGAGAGAGAGGGGTCATGTAAGAGAGAGAGAGACGAGAAAGAGAGGAGAGAGAGAGAGAGAGAGGGGGTGCATGTTAATTACGTTTTTTTTTTTTTTTTTTAAAATAAATATTTATGGTATAAGAACTGACGTTAAACCTTCAATTGAAGGGTTGATCTCGAACTCGCCGGAGCAAAAACAAATTCACAAAGGGGAAAATTTGATGAATAATGTAAAGGTAGAGAGTGAGATAGAGAAAGAGAGAGACCCACAGAAAGAGAGAATCAGATAAAGAAAGAGAAAGAGACAAAGGAAGAAGATCGGATCATCGTGTATGGAGGCAATTCGGCAGCTCGGAGTCGTAATCAACAGCGCCAACTTGCGGTCATTTGTTTTTTAATTTGATTTATTTCTAGAACTTTTTTAGGGGTGTTTTTGTGGAGACTCTTTCAACTCGACAATATAAAACCAAATTATCGGTCTCACGGTCTGCATAAACATATAAATTCCCACACCGTATAGTAATTAACAAATGGAGCAAATAAGCCTAGCCAACGCAATTTGATAAATAGGAGGAAATATCTTTGCTTATTTCGTGAGAAATAAGTCAGCATATAACAACTATAACAACAATCTGTTTTTAAAAAGCACTATTTCAATATATACATGTAGGTTATATAAAGCGCTGCTATTATTACTCGGGGCTTAAGCCCACATCGGGGTTCTTCGATTTACCGCCTCATGGAGATTAAGAGGTAAAGAATGGAAGCTTTTGACAAATAATAATAATGGCTTCTTCAAGCGTGACGCCCACTGATCTTTCCAGTGGTTACATCATTACTGAACTGCGCGCGGAGACGAGTCATTTCAATTTTTCGAATGCAGCCTGTCGACCAATAAGATATTTTGATTGCCATGCGTGAATAAGCTTCCACTATTATCATAATTGTTTGTCAACAGCTTCCATTCTTTACCTTTCAACCTTGTGTAGAGGCGACATATAAACACAATTTCCAAAAATTATATGAGAATGCAGTTAAGCAAAATCGGAATATATTCTGATCATAAAACGAATGAGAAAAGTGAACATATTTGGCTTTAAATTAGTTGGTATAATATTTCTTTTGCAATAGTGTGAAGATAAGTATTATTATTTTCCTTGGAATCATTAAAAAAAAGTATAATAAAACAATAGACATAAGAAAACAATGGTAATGATAAACTTATTTGTAACAATGAAAAAATACGAAAAATTTTCTTATAATGGTACGTCATGAATAGGCCTAATTGACAAAGATTGGAAGATGCACCTATGATCTTATTTGGACTCTTAATTCATTTGAGTTGTTTTGACCCGTAATTTGGAGGGGAACGATTCTCGACAGCCCCCCCCCTCCCTCCCCCCAAAAAAATAAAATAAAAAAAAAAGAAAAAGAAAAGAAAAGAAAGAAAATCACACTGCCTTCCAGGTCGATAAGTAAACTAACAGGAAAATATTAAAACTATCATACACTTACCAAAGTCTGATTGGAAGGGCGAGGGGTGGGGTATTCATAATTTTTGTAGGGGAGTGGGGGGACTGCCCTTCATATCACCAATAGGGCCCACCGCCCAATTTTCAAATATTTTCGTTCCCCTGCCGTATGTAGCATGGTTATTAAACATGGTTATATACTTTTACATATGGCCATGAGTAATTCCATAATGTAAGATTCCAAACGTAAATTCAAAATTGAAATGTCAAAAGTCAGCTTTAGAAGACAAAAAAAAAAAAAAAAAAAAACTTTTTGAATAGTAGGCCCTATTCAATTTGTCCGCGGTAGCTGTATATGTACATGCATTTGTACAGTATACCAATGATACTATCTTTTAGTATATAAAATGGGTGGTATGAGAGAAGGCTTCTGATTGGTCAATTGCCCTATTTTGCAATGCCGTAATTCGGTATAGTGCACCGCGTGCACTATACCGGCAATTTCTGCACTGCCTTGTTGCGCAAGTAAAAAAAATGGTGCGCACAACAATAGATACGCGGAGCAACAATATACGTCACAATAGCTTAATTAGCACCAAAAGTTTGGCAAACATATTGGCAAAGATAAAACCAGATTAGGCAAGGTCAAATATCTAGGGGTCTATTTACTATAATAAATACTGCATGCATCTATTAATGCAACATTACTGACTATGTGAACTCCAAATACTAAATAGAGCTACTAAATAGAACTAAATACTTCAAGAGCTGAAGAGAGGATTCATCATAGACTAGTTCACGCGTTACATTTAACTTTCAAGGTTTAAAAACTCTCCTGTTTTTACGTGTTAAGGGATTTTCAAGTCTTCTTGGAGAGAGGATTCATCATATAAATAGTAAGGTAAGTTCAGATATACTTTGATACAATTTTCTGTTCCCATCTAATATAACATATAGCACATGCTTATTGTCGTTCAATATACAATATCATTCGTGTCCATAAATTTCAAATTTCTCTTGTGCGTTTATATTTAAACTCGGCCTACGGCCTCGTTGAAATATAAACGCACGCGAGAAATTTGAAATTTATGGACACTCATATTATGGTATATTGCACTCGCTAGCATGCACTATTTGCATAATATTCCCACACCGTACACATAATATGCGCACGCATTTATTTTGTGTACATGTGCATGCTGGATTCACTCGAACGGCAGGTTATTGCAGGTGGTTTACTGTCGTTACTTTGGATTTCATATCATTGGAATTATCACTATGGTCATGGAATTCAGTGCAAAGATGTCTCCTCATATTTTTCATTAAGGGATATACGAAATGGCAGTGTTTCGAACAGAGGCGTTCGAAGAGTTTTACCAAATTGGAGAAGATCTTGGCAGGTAAGACTCAGCGAAACAGAGAGATTGATGTAGCCCGTCGCGGCCCGGTACGGTGAATGTGAGGTCCTGATGGGGAATGCTATCGGGAGCTGTGTTTGTGTTGTGTGAGAGTGACAGCTGATTGATGTTGGTAAACTACTGCGCAGTGCACTGGCCGCCCGATCTTTGCCTGAAAAGGAAATTGGTCATCATGGTCACAGTGATACATGATATTGTAATGTCATGATTAAGAAGTAAATATATGTTCTACTAGCTTCTGACTGTATTATTTTGTTCCTGGTCTATTTGGTAAATTCAATATGGAATATTTTCAATTCCATTCTTGAACTTTTGAACAATTTTTTTATTTTTAATTTTTGTTATTATTAATATTATTATTTATAATTATATGGAGGATAGTCTATTAAACCAGCTGATTTGTTAGCTTGATGCCCCTCTGATATATTATCACTACTATAGGCCTACCATCTTCATCATCATCATCATCATCATCATCGTCATCATGATCATTGTCATCATCACCATCATCATTATCATCATCATCATCATCATCATCATCATCATCATCATCATCATCATCATCATCATCATCGTCATCATGATTATCATCATCTTAAATCATCATCATCATCACCAGCTTCATTCTGGTGGTCATCATTGTCATTTATCTTTCCCGCCACCACCATCACCACCACCTCTACTACCACCACCATCGTTATCATCACCATCATTACCTCTGGATCTGGATCTCGTTACTCTGAAAAGCTCCAAAGGAGCATCAATCTGGGGACCATTTAATGAACCAAATATTCACTGATTCTCACTGACGTCTGTTATGAGCTACTGGAATGCTTGCATCTAATTATCTGAGAGCAAATTTGTCTGATTAAACGTCCGACAAGTATTTTCATGAAACACCCCCAGAACGTAACACCACCATGCTTCTGCACCTCCATCACCACCACAAACATCACAACCGCCGCAACCACCATCATCATCATTATCCTTATCCTCATCTTCATCATCATTATCACCATGTATCTCCCCCACCACAATCACCATGTATCTTCATCACCATCATCACCACTACTGTCATTGTCATCAGTATCTCCACCACCATCATTACTATAATTTATCAATTAATCATTACCATCACTATCTCTATCTGTATCATCATCACCATCATCAGTGTTATCAGACCATCTATTATCATCCTCACTAACACCATGATTACCTAACAATATCACACCACCACCATCATCATCATCATCATCATCATCATTATCATCTTTATTGTCATCATCATCTCTATCAGATCATCATTGTCATTATCATCATCATCATCATCATCATTATCTTTATGGCCATGCATTTTAAGTTGGGCCCGTGTTGTGTGACACACTCAAAAATTGTAGTAATTGTGCGCATTCCTATGAAAGTGGCTGTAACTTTTTCAAAATTTATATTAACCCCACAAAAGTATATATTTTCTTGAAGCTGAATATCCGAGGTGTTCAGAAATGCACTTAGACTTTAACATAGGTGGCGCCCTTGAAAGGTTATGAGTCTGAAAGCCTGAAAAATTCATGAAAAATGATGCCTTTGGGGAAAAAATTGGGGAAAAAATTCTATACCCTACAACATTATTTACTGCAGAGTTGAACTCGTCACATTTAGAGCTTTCCAAACATGTATAACTTTCTATAATCTGGGAGAGTTAACCACATTTTGCTCCAGGCTGGAAAGATGACTTCGAAAAGTTCAATTTTTTTAGAAAATGTACCTTGTTACCGTGTTCTATTACTGTAAGTCGCTGTTTAAGATACTAGACAAGTAATAAAGGATCCTATGTAAGTTGCTATTAAGGCAGATACAAAACATGTAGAAGTAGCAAAGTAGTACTGAAAGTGAAAGTCCCTTTGTCTTGACTTGGTAAACATAATGTCGCATATAAGAGCGCTAAATAGCTGTAAAGAAATTGTCATTCATACATGTGTATGTACAGTAACACTGTACTATAGTGTGCAATGATACATGTAAATCTGTTTTAATTACTTAAATTAGGGATCATCAACAAGCTAAATTAAGTACTTCACCAGGTTGTAAGCATCCCAATCCAATATACATGTACATGTACCCTTCTATGAAATTGATTTAACTCATGCACCACATGAGCTAAATTTTCTGCGCTGACTCCTCCTCCACCCCAGATCTTTGTTAGTTAACAATTTATGAACGGAACATGACAAATAATGCATACATTTTTTTGCTCTACATGATAATTGTGATTTAAGTCCAAATTCAGCTTTGTGTGGTTTTACGATACTGGAGAGATTTTGATGATATACTTTGTCCTTTCCATTTTGTGGATATATGACCGTTGAAACAGAATGTTTCAATATTATTTGATTTAATGTTACCAGACAATATAGTGGAGATAAAATCAACCAAAGATCATTCAGAGAAGAAAAGATATGGCCTGATGAATTAAACTTTTACACACAAAGTGGACACGAAAATGTGACATAAAAACGGGGAGGAAATATGACGGTAATATTTAAAAAGCACAAGCAGTATTCTGTTCAAAGTGTCTATTATAGTACATAAAAATGGTTGCATTATGTGCCTAAACAAGTCTCGGAAATTCGTGGAAAGAGCAAACATGAATACCGATCCCTTGAACTTTCATAAACATTCGTTACGGTTGGTGTCCATTGCCCGTCATGAATGTATCAGGCCATATGACTAGCAATGGATCTGCTGTGCAGGATTCGCGGCGGTTTCCCCGGGAGAGTTCAATTCCATCTATCGTTCTGTATTTGTTTTTTCGAGACAAGTAAAGAATATTTTGAGAAAAAAATATTTTAATATTAAAATCTTGTTTTCGTGTCCTCGTCATCACGAATGTTACTTTCATTTTGTATCTTATTTTACTTAATTTAAAATTGTATATTTGTGAAATAAAATGCATTTTTTAACAACATTGTGAACGAGAGTTTAAATTGCAACGTCACTTCGAAAGATGCTGCTATAGCGACCTGTACATGAAATGCATTTTGTTCGCGGTGTCCACCCGTTCAACGGGTCTATCACGAATGTTACGTTCATTCTGAGAATATCTAGCCTATAAACTTTTCTTGCATTCATATATTGAAATTGTACTGCATGTACTTCATTTTATGTTGTCTTTGAAAGGAAATAAGTGTTAACAGAAAACTACTTAAGATGGGTGTTGCCTCATAAGTATTTGTCATGGATTATAACATTTGTGATGGGTGTCCACCTAAAGAATGTATTCTTCAGTCTGCCAAGCAAGGGTCAGTGATGATCTATTCTGCTGATAAATTAGGGTTCACAATGACAGTACAACAGCAGAAAAAGATGTTACATGTAAAATACTGCTTCATTTATTGATATAACAGGGTTTAGTGGGACACCAAAAGTGATGAATGTTATATATGGCATATTGTGTATTTGGGTATCATTTTTAAGAGCTCGCAGGCTTTGAACTATCTTCTTGCTTTTGTATGCAATTTTTATGGTATATCAGTGCTAAAAAAAGTTGGTTTTGTTTCCCTCAAATCATTTTGAATTTTTGCCCCTCATGTCACACATTTGGTCACCAGTATTGTGAATACACACATATGCATCGAGTTTTGTCTTTAAACAACATCACTTTTGAGGAGCAGATGTCAAAATTACAACTTTTTGCATGCCAGCCAAACTTAAAAAGCATGGCAAATTACTGTAATTAATGTCATTAAAATTCTTTAACTAAATATATAAACTATTAAAATCTAGCTACATTGATTAATTCAGCACGGTTTATGAATTTCAAATTTGCTGCGCCGACTCCTCCTCCACCCCAGATTTTTGTTAGTTAACAGTTAATTAACAGAAAATCATGACATTTTTACAGGCTTTGATACATCCATTTTGTTATCCTATATGTACATGTAAGCTTTAATTTAAGACCAAAACCAGCTATAAGGCTTGTATAGTTCTTGAGTAAGTCTATAATCAACATCATATTTTGGGAGCAGATGTCACAACTCCACCTTTTTAGGGGCCCAACTCAAAACACATGGCCTTATTGTCATCATATGTAATCAAGTATAATTACAAATCAAACAGAAGAATAGGAGAAAGGACTCGAGAAGAAGAAGAAGATTGTCATCATCATCTTAATCAGATCATCATTGTCATCATCATCATCATCATAATAATTACCATCATCATCATCATCATAATAATTACCATCATCACCATCAAATATCATTAGGGGCTCAATAAAATCCGTCAGATCTCTAGAGAAAATCACATGTTTACAAAATCCATGTCAGAACATGGTGTATGAACTGGACTGAAGTGCAGATCTACTTTTTCAGTGCTATTTTGAATGTTGCAAAACAACCATAGTTGCTCTCTGATCTTCATAATATGTGGCTTGCGCTAGATACTACATGTCGTTGGTTTAGAAAGCGTTTGCGAGATAATCGTGTTTAAAGTTGTTTTTTTTTTTTTTGGGGGGGGGGGGTTTGAAACACGTTTTTAGTACCTTTTTGGGAGCTCACGAGAAGTAAAAGTTTGGTTGATGAATGAATAAAACATCTTTTACAACATATACACAAAAATTAGAAATGTTGACCATTTCCAATTTTAGAACGAGAAAATTACTTTAACGCCCTTCTCACTCTGAGGAAATAAAAAATGGCAAAAAATTATGTTAACGACCTTCACTTTCTCAACCAACGATGTATGCAATGTGTGGTGCAAAGTAATTTATAGTTTTTTTATTACAATGTTGTGTTTATCATACACATTCAAGCTACATCGTATATACTTGCTCAATATGACTTATTGTGCCAAATTAATTTCAAATTATTATATACACAAAGAAAGAAGATTTTAACTTCATGGATTACCATGTACAGTGCGTCCCAGAAAAAAGTATACCCAACTTTGAGGGTCTCGTATTAGAAATTCATGAAGCACGTGAACTTATTTTTCATTTTATGTTAAAGAGTAACTCATATTCTGATCGATGATACCAAATTGATATCAATGCTGTCACAAATGACTGAGTACTTGAACTTTGAAAAAAATCCGTCGAAAGTGCTTTGTACCAAGTTTTTCGGAAGTAAACTTTTCATTTCAATAATCCTCATGTTTTCTGTTTTAGCCTGAAAATGATGCAAAGTGGATGAAAGTTCAAAAAAGTTATTGCATTAATTAAGCAAGCATATATGTCAAATGTAGTTTAAGAGAATTGACCAGAAATGTTAATTATATTCATGGTATATTGTTAACATGAAATCCTGGCTTCCTAATAAATTCATTTATTGTTTGAGGTAAACCTTCCTGAGTTATTCACCAGGGATAAAGGGTTACTTGGGATGCTATCTTGATAAAATCCTCTTTCAAGGAAATGTTATTGGACCTTTATTTTTTTATCATAACATACCGGCAAATGGAGAGAACTACCTGCGAATGATTAATGAACAAGTCATTCCCCAACTTGATGATCAGAACTTTGAGACAACCCAGTGGTGTATTCAGGAACTTGTTCTGGGCTCAAGATGGTGCCCCTGCACACCGGAGTGTAGCATTTCGAGATCGACTTCGGGAGATGTTTGGTAATCGCATAATTGCGCTCAATCACAATAACGAATGGCCTCCAAGATCCCCCGATCTCACCCCTTGTGACTTTTTTTCTTTTGGGGCATCTCGTTGAAGGAGTTGGAGCTTACATGGTAATTTGAAATTAGCTGAACCAAAATAACCCAAACTTGGTACAAAGCACTTTCGACGGAGTTTTTTAAAAGTACGAATACTCGGTCATTCGTGACAGCACTGACATAACTTTGGTATCATTGAATAGAGTATGAGTTACTCTTTAACATGAGATAAAAAATATGGTCACATGATTTACGAATTCCTTATATGAGGCCCTCAAAGTTGGGTATACTTTTTTCTGGGACGCACTGTATACATGTAGATTCTACTGTACTGGACAATTCCACTATTTTCCCTCCATTTTCCATTTGTACTTGTGGAGTGTTTTGGTGTGTGTGGGCTTTGTCTAAAATTCTGAAAATGACCTTGCATCTAGCAATTTTAGATTATTGTGCTATTCAGTCATTTTGATCTGTATTATTGTTGTAAAGCTGAGACTTTTATTAATCTTTTTTGTTGATGTGTCTGGTGGAGATTTTAGGTCTTTTCAGCCGATTTAGCTCCGTGAATTTCTTGTCTATATGCAGCTATTGATCAAAGTGACAGTTCAGTGAAGCCTTTGAAATAGTGTTTTGATTGGACGATGCCTTTGTACTAGTGTGGACATGGGTACAATGTACACTCAGTCCGCTTAGTGCCTAAATGGTCGTACATAATGTGATATTGATTTAAATCTGACAAATTGATTTCTGAGACTGTATAGAGACTAGTAATGCACACTGTACATGAACATGATATAAAAGAAGACATTCTGAAAATTATAGATTTGTAAAGTGGGCAATCCCATTAAATATTAAACCTTTTTGTAGACGGTGCAACCCCCATTTTTCATAGTATTTACTTACTTACTTTACTTCATGAGCTACATGTACAAGTAGTCATGGCATTCTAATACACTGTATAGGCCTTACCTTTTCATATTTAAAGGTAGTGTCATCCTTTTTCACAAATTACGAAAACTATTGCAACTTGGCATAACTGTAGAATATGATCAACCTATACTGTCTATTCAATCTTACTGTCATAGGTTGCCTAGATCAGTAATATGAAATGAAAATCTGACTACCAATCTTGACCAGCTCTCCGTCAACATTGTTGATATTACAGCGCGTGCAGCACGGATCACACACAGCAATATACACACGGCACATCAGCGTGCAATATTCTCTGCGCTAACGGTCAGCTGTTCGCACAGTACGGTATATTTTTTGAGGTTCGAAAAAATAGGAATGAATTTTGATAATCGCAATATACATGTAATGACAAACAAACACATTTGAGCTTAATCATGTTGTGGGAAGATTTAGTCATTGTTATACTACTATATCCTCTCAAAAACTAGAAATTTAATATTTTTGCGTGCAAAAGGCTGACACTACCTTTAAACTGGAAAGCAATGGTAAATCATTTGAGAAAGGCAGCATATTTGTATGGGGTCGGTTTAGGTTAAATACTTTAAATGGAATTGCTCATTGCCAATGCAACTTTTTCTTGAATGAAAAGCAATATGAATAACATTTTTATGAATCATTAAAGGGGAAGTTCACCCTGGAATTTTATTGGTTTTAAAAAATGCAGAAAAATAATGGAAAAATATTAATGAAAGTTTGAAGAAAATCGACCCAAAATTAGTTTTGATTATGTGACGTCACGTGCGAGCAGCTCTCCCATGTGCTGTGTACTGTATGTAAAGTCCATAAATTTGTCTTTTTTTTCATGGTTCTTGATAAAGGAATGGGTCAAATTGATAGAAGCATACATATTAACATATGTTTGATGTACATAATTAAACATTGTTTGATGACCCATAGGAAATTTTTGTGCCTGCCGCAGACTCTTGTGGTAGACTTCCCGCAGACTTGTGGACGACTTGCCGCAGATTTCACATGCAAATTAGTATTGCTGCCAGCCCTGCCGCAGACTCTCTTCAGTATGAGAGAGAGTCTGCGGCAGATCTGCTGCAGACTCTTTTTCATTGAATATCATTTTCTACTACCTGTTGCAGACTTGCCGCATACTCTTTCAGCATGATGAAAAGTCTGCGGCAGGGTCTGCGAAATACCCTTTATCATGAATATTCATATGCTACTTCCTTGTCGCAGACTTGCCGCATACTCTTTCAGCATGATAAATAGTTTTGACAGGTCTGCCGGCATACCCTTTATCATTTTGAAGCATAATTTATTTTCCCCCTTTACCCCAAGACTGTGCTCTGGCCCTGCCTGTCGCCATTCCCGCCACACTCTATCACAGAACACTCCCTGCTTATATACACCACCTAAATCTAAAACATTTTGGTCACAGTTAGTTAAAGTAACACTATACTGATTTCTTCTTATTTAATTTTTATTTGCATAATTACATACATATTCAGAAGCTCCTGCAAGTGCAATTATAGACAGGTTCAAAACATTTAAAGCTGATGATAAAGATTCATCTTTTTCTTGCCGCAGACTTGCCGCATACTAGTATGCCGAAAACAGTCTGCTGCAGACTGTTTCTGTGGCATAACTAGTATGCGGCAAGTCTGCCAGAAACTCTATTTCTGCAGCAATACTTCCTGCATACTCTTGTGCCGCCATACTTTTAGTATGCGGCAGTGCTGCGGCACGTGATCTGCGGCAGGGTCTGCCAGCAGACCTTATGGGTTGATATGAAAGTTTGTGGCAGACCTGCTGCAGACTACATGTGTATATAATTTTCCCCTTTTCCACCGCAGACCTGCCGCAGACTCTATAACTTTCCAATTTTCCACCGCAGACTGTATAACTTTCTAATTTTCTGCCGCAGACCTGCTGCAGACTGTTCCTGCCGCAGACTGGTATGCGGTAAGTCTGCAGCAAAGATTCTTTCTGCCGCATACTTCTGCATACTCTTTGCGGCAGACTTTCTATTTTCCTATGGGGAGATATTGACTGCACAGGTGAAATACTAGTACATGTAATTAATTGTCTTCTGAAAAAATGACATTCTTTATGGAAATTTACACTACATAACACATAGGAGTTCTAACTGCTCGCATGTAACGTCACAAAATCAAAATTTTAAATATTCATGACTTCGTTATTTTTTGCTCGATTTTCTCCAAACCTTCACTCATATTTTTCTTTTATTTTTCTGCATTTTTAAAAATCAATTTAAACCCCGGGTGAACTTTCCCTTTAACTTACTCTTAATAGGGCCTACATGTGATACAATAAATGTACCTCCATTAGGGAAATTAACTTGTTTTGAGGAAGCAATAGAGCTAAAACTTTGATAGAAGCAATCCATTTTCAAGACAAGTCTGGACTCCACCAATATTTGCACATGCCATTGAAACAGATATCTAGGAATTTGGACTTTGTTCATATGGAATGATAACATTCTTTGATCACGTAATGGACCTTCAAAAAGTTTTTTTTCATCATTCACAGCAGACAGTATTGCAATGTCTGTAAACAGGTTACAGGCCTAAATTTTTTAATAAAATCAGACACATATAATGTTTTCAAAGATGATTATTTTCCCAAGCGAGTAGGGTTTTTCTCCAAGTATTTATGGGCTAAACCTCTAGACCCCAAACCTTGTGAAATATAAATTCAAGCATTTTTTCACACACACAATATAATACAACATGCAACTCAGACCCATTGTAATAAAGGTTGGTATGAATCTCTTCCTAAATCAAATCTAAATCAAATCTTAATCATCAAATTGTTGACTTGCAACTCACCCATTGTTTTAAAAATTCCAATACATAAATTGTGTAACAAATTTTCCATTCCCTCCCCTATCGATTTCCTTGATTCTATGTATAGAGGTCTTTATATTCTACTTAAATGTCTTTCTCGCCAGATATAGATTAGAGGAAATTAGCCAGTTATATTGGATAGTAGTTAAATACCCAAAATGCCAGAAATGTTTTGAAATGTCAATTTGCATTATCTATGCAATAAAAATAAATAAACACAATCATCAATCAACTCAAAGGCAAATTATCAGACCAGGTCATGATGCATTTAAAAGTACAGGATGACAGTGTTAGGCCTAATTAGGCAAGAGGAATGCAACAGATAGGATTTAGGCTTACATTGTAGTGTATGTGTGGAGAGTTAAAAAGGTGTTAACACTGCATAGAGCAGTAATACCCTTTTCAGACTGCTATTTCTTAACCCCGTACTATCCTTAACCCCATACTATCCTTAACCCCGTACTATCTTTTTTTGCTTTCAGACTGTGTTTCTTAACCCCATACTATTTGCTTAGCCGGGGTTAAGAAATTCAAAGCTTTTCACACTGGGTATTCCTTAACCCCAGACTATATGCTGGATCATGAATATTAATGATTTCATTCTCTTTTTTTATGTTCTTTATTGTTTTTCTCTCTTTCCTTACGTTATTCATTGTTTTCTATCTTTCCTTATGTTATTCAATGTTTTATCTCTCTTTCATTATGTTTCATTGTTTTTCTCTTTTTCCTTATGTAGTTCATTATTTTATCTCTCTTTCCTTATGTTATTCATTGTTTTATCTCTCTTTCATTATGTTATTCATTGTTTTTCTCTTTTTCCTTATGTTATTCATTGTTTTTCTCTCTTTCCTTATGTTATTCATTGTTTTTCTCTTTACTTGTGTTATCAAGTTTACGAATGATTATGCATAATATTCATGACCACATTTTCATTGATTGGCTAATGCTTAGCCCCGCTTTTCCTTAGCACGGTTTGGTTTCAGACTGCAACTCTTAGCACCACAATTGCCCGGCTAACTCCGCAATTACCCGGCTAACCCTGCTTTTTAGCAGGGCCAGATAGTACCGTACTATTTACCGTGCTAGCCTACTTTGGTAAAATGCAGTCTGAAACCGAAGCGTGCTAAGCTTAACCCAAGGAAATAGGTGGCACTAAGGCCCCCCCTTAGCCCTACCTATTTCCTGGGGTTAAGGATTTTAACTGCAGTCTGAAAAGCATATGTGTGTATGTATGAGTTAACAACCTTTTAGGTTTTAGAAGTGGGATTTTTAGTAATATTTTTGGTCATGAACTGGTATTTTAATTAATTGTTTTGTAAGTGAAATTCTTCCTCCAGGTAAATACAAAATGTACCTTCTGTGCAGATTGGGAAACTATTTTTATCAAATACCAGATTTACTGAGAATCCCCTACATTCGGAAATAGTCATCATCTCATGCACTCTATTACAGTCTTATTGCTTTACATTACGGAACAAATGTTAACCCTTTCCAAGAATACCACCTGAATAACCATTTCGTATTTTGCTACAAATTTAACAATCTTAAATTTAAATTATTGAATTTAGTATTCAATCAGAATTTATCAATTATGAGGTGACAGTATTAATAATTTTCTTTAATTTTGTTAAATTTTTAACATACATGTACAATGTGAATACAGTATAAACAGGTCACAGATTTTCAATGAAGATGAGTGAATTTGACAACTCAGACTGAATAATATAAGGATGGAGACAGATAGACGAGTTTTATTAATGGATGTGGAATGGAGTGCTTGAATAAATGGCAAGTGGGATGGGGCCAGTGACAGGATTTTGCATGAAAAATTATCCAGCGAAGAATCCTGAAAGATGCCTGAAAAACATTAAGATACAGCAAAGGCCTGCAATGTGAGGTTCTTGAGGGATGAAAGCTGTTTCTTATATTTCTTCTTCTCCATGTCACCAATTGTGTCAACTCCTCTATTTTCTGTAGTTTGTTTTTGTTTTCATTCTTCATTTCTTCATCTAAATTCTATCTCAAATTGTCTTAATTTTTTTTTAAAATCCTCCATTTGTCTTCATATTCTCCTCCCTTTTCGTTTATCTGGATGTCATTTCTGTTTTTTTTTTCTTGTTCTCTTTTATTTTCCTTCTACATGTACCTCTTCTGTTTATCTTTCTTCTTCTTTTCCTTTTCTTTTTTCCCCCTTGTTCCAGAATCCCTTATTTAAGATTTTATTGTTGCTTCTCCCTCCTCAATGTTGAACATTACATGTATATGTAACCCTTTTCTTATCACAGTCCCATTTTAGCACAATTGTATTTCTAATTAAATGTAATGATAAGTATTCATTTATTATAAGTAGTGGGTTAAAAATCAATAATGTTGCGATTGTATTGAGTCTGTAAATTAATTTTTCGTATTGAAGTTATTCTGACTTTTTCATAATATTTCAACAATTAAAAGAGAAAAAATCACAATAACATGTGCTGAAAACGTATGTGGCATGCAATGAATCAACGTTTTGTGATCATTTATAGCAGATGGAACAGAATTTGCACAGTGTACTTAATGCACATGTACAAACAGTAGAAACTACATTGTATAAAATCATTATTTTGTTGTTAATTTCTAACCATATTGTATTCTAAACTTGCACAATGTAGATGTAGGTTGGCCGAGATGAGTTCATATCTTTGTCAAATGCAGAAAATAGCACATTTTCACATCTTGACTACAGATCTTTAATTGTTATTTACACTGATCTTTCAATTATTGAAATAAAATTCATATATTATCCACCGATGCACTTATTCAACTCTACACGGCATGACTAAGAACTCGTGCTCTGAATTAAGCCAAGTTTTTACGAGGCTAATACATTAGGGTGATCGTTGGTTGAATTTGTGCGTCACACATGACTTCCTTCGGTGACAGTTGGACTTGGGTAATGGCATCGGCACTTCTGTTTATGAGAAAGCTTTATGAAATATTTCCAGAGTTTACTGTGGCTGTTTACAACCATGTCACAGCACACATGTTCTTCATGTGCATGTACTGTGTACGGCAAATGAACTGTTTAATACTGAAGTCATACGGTATTAAAAGTACTTGATGATTATTTGTTAAGGGTTCATAATGAATTATGAAAACTTTATTTTGAATATAAGGGAATTTCATATTTATATTATGATCATCATTATTTGATAGGAGATTATAAATTGTCAATATTTAATAAACCCCTTATTCTGAATAGGATGATATGGAAGGAAGATAAACATTGTAATTTTTAAATTACCCTGCATCGCTATAAAGTATTCTTTAAATTTTCACAGAACCACTTTTTCTCACACATGTGCGGAATAGCCTCAGTATCAAACAGTTTGCACAGTGTACACAGTGAATTATAGATTTAGGGATGATTATTCTTTGTACGTGTACATTATTTATATTGAATTACTTGCAATTTTAAAAAGAAAGTGCTCAGTGGCAAACAAATATTGTGTACACAGAGCAATTATTGGATGAGTCAGACATGAAGCCGAATGACGACTAACTACGTAATGATAGTCTTGACTATTATCTTGTGGGTAAACAACAGTCATCATCATGTAACAGAATGAGAGAGAGAGAGATAGAGAGAGGAAGATAGAGGGCATGTGTTTGTGGATGTGTACATGTATATGTAGGTGTGAGAGAGGTGATTGTGGGGTGGGGGAGGGGGAATCAGATAATATATATAAAAACTACATGTGCCAACTGCCATAGTACACATATATATCTAGGGCCTACAATGAACATCTCTTATCTTGTATGAGGACAACTACCCCAAGAATATTACCCCCCCCCCCCCGACAACTATTGTAGAGGTGTAGAGTTTTGGCAGGGGTGGTTGTCCAGATGTAATTATCCAGCGGGTAATTGTCCTAGAATCCTCTTCTCTATTAATTGATTTTGGACAGTATCATTCGAGTTCAATGACTTCTACATTGACAGCTATAATGTAGGCCTATAGTCAAGAATCTTTCCCCGCATGATTTCGCAATTCGGTCAATTGCTGTGATGGAATTTACATTATATTTGGAACAATTTCAAGAGACAGGTTTGAGACAAATGAGTCTTAATGAGGTCTCATGAGGATATTGCGGGGAAAAAGCGAACATGTTTTCTATGAGATATTTTCCTTCGTGGAGACATCTCAAGAGTCTCAGAGATGACTCTGAGTTTCTTGCAGTCTCGGAGACGACTCTAATTTTCTTAGTGTCTCAGAGAATACTCTGAGTTTTTTTTAGTCTTGGAGATGACTCTGAGTTTCTTAGAGTCTCGTAGAGGTCTCTGTGATGTGAGATACCACCATTAGAGTTGGTGTGGCAGGGTATCCCTATACATTAGTACCAGCTAATTTAGGGAATGAAAAAATGGGGTTAAACGAGGGCATTTCTTGAAGAGTACTAGTATCTAGACAGTATTGTTCACTGGCAGATCTTATTGAAAGGATTCAACTTCTGACCTGTATACACATAAAATCAGGAGATCTACATATTGTATAATGAATAAGGTTTTCTAACCTCCTTCTGAATTCCCTCGTGGAGACCTACATGTACATGTATTTAAGATGAACTTGTGAACTGTGTTTAATTGCCTGAAGTCATGTTGTGGCTCAAAGTATATTCAATTCAAGCCCCTGCCATTATTAGGATCATTGGGAAAGATACAAATTTATATTAGAATTATTAACATTTCAGTAAACATATTGAAGGATATTGAACATTGTTTATTGTTTACCTTAGAAGTTCCAGGAATGTAGAAAAGCATTGCAAAATTTGAATCATACCATTACCAAAGACAAACAATACCATTGGATCTCCTAAAAAAAAAAAAAAAAAAAAAAAAAATTATATATTTTGAACAGGGGCTGTGGAGCAGTTTAAGTGGGTCCTTTGCATTTGTGAAAATATAGACCACACTATCTGTCCTGCTATCTACTGTAGATGTAAAGCCATTTTGTGATATAACAAACATGCCTGCTTTATTGGATCTCAAAGAATTTTACTGTTTCAACATCAAATTTAATTGGTTCTAGGACAAACTTCGTTCAGACAACTCTTGTAAAACTAAAAGCGGTTATTTTCTTAAATTTCATAAGTCCATCCTTGCAGAAAATTTCTACTTTTATAAGGCTATTGGTTGTAATGAAAACATCACAATAACTCTCAAAATTATCCACTCAACAACCTCCCAAATTAGTTCAAAATGGTAATGTATTCTGGCTTATACTCCTGACAAATGTTTCCTATAACTCTTGAACTAACACTAACCCTAACTATGGGGGTAATTGTCCTGGGTTAATTGTCCAGGGGGTAGTTGTCCTGGGCTTATTGTCCAGGGGGTAGTTGTCCTTATATAAATTTAATTTTAAGGCTCTACCTACTACATGTATGCTTTGAAATCCCATTCCATTATTTTTGCAGGCCATGAAAGTTTTTTAAAGCCAGACTCAAATACAATTAGATGCCCTTACATCATCAAGCAGTGTGCAAAGTTCAGTGATGTTCACTTATTATCAGAAGACATGAGAATGTTGTACATCGAACGGGAATAGAATCACAAGTTGTATTTTGGAGGATCCTATAAAGGGGGCCTGTTACACTTGCCCTGATAAACAGTGTGGTGCTTTAAAGCCAGACAATTAGATGCCCTCACATCATCAAGTAGTGTGCAAAGTTCAATACTGTTCTTTTATCGTCAGAAGACATTGAGAATGTTGTACATCGAACAGGAATAGAATCACGAGTGCTTTGGAGGATCCTATAACGGGGGCCTGTTACACTTGCCCTGAGAAACAGTGTGGATAAGAAGGGGATGCGTTCCGCACAAAAATATACTGATCATGGAACCTTTCCTAGATGGCCAAAGGAGAACTGAGCACAGTAAAATATCTTATTTGATTGCATATTGAATAATTTGTGATACGCTTAATGTGTTTTGGATATTTGCAAAGTCGGATAACATACATGACCCCTAAAAAATGATATATTGCATTCTGAAGATTTAGATTATAAAATATATGCAATTTCAGTCTTTCCAATCATATGGACAAATTTGTTGAGATATTAGCTTCGCAGTGAAAAATACAAATAAATATTGTATCCTGGACTGCATTGTGCTTTCGTGAATCCAAGTGGAACGAAAGCACATGGAAAGTGGTGACGTTACTATTGATTGCTGTTAGATGCAATTTGATGTGCCAAGAGGCAGTGCAGTCTGGGTAACTCAAGCCGGCTTCTTTGTGTGCTGAATACTCAATCACGGGGCCACAGGAAGACGATGACGGGGAACGAGTGGATGGTGTGGGGGAGGGGGGAGGGAGAAGATTTGAGATGAAGCCTGTTTGGATGTGGTGTCTTGGATGTACATCGTGTACATTGTATACATGGATATCTCAATAGACCAGTTTACTAACATATTAAAATTTTATGCATACTTTTTCCTGGCGACATTATAGTAACAAGGTGTTCAAACAACCCGCAATAAAAGAATGAACAACACTACATGGAATCCAGTTGCATACATTAGTTGTTGCTATGTCAGGCAAGCCTCTGGCAATCTCTCAGGTTGTCAAGAACAACCTTTGTTTAAAAAGGATGCATATAAACTGGTCTATTGCTGGATCCTGGGTTCAAACAGAGACTTAAAAACCAAGTTGATGCACCTGTCCCCTGTGGTAAGGTATTAATTCTCATTGAAGTCTCTGTTTGATGCTAAGAAATGAGCATCAAAAATCATCATGTACATTGCAAAAACCTCTTTGTGTAATGTACATGTATGCACCTGTATGAAATACATTACAAAAAATTAAAAATGTACATGTACTACATTTAGCACATTTTATATCTGAGTGCAGGTCAATATAGAATGAGCAAATTTGCATATCATTTCATGATAAGATCAATGTTATCATGGAAGTATAGAACCATGTACCTCCATGTTGTTTTCAACCTTTCTTTATAATCACTTTGGTGTATGGAAGTTACCCCCTGATTTTAGTAATTTTGTCAAAATTTCCAACTCAAAACCAGAACTACATGTACACTGTACCCTTAAAGGTAGCTGAGTGGAGAGGAAATGAGTGAAAGTGTGGAAGGAAAGTGATGGACATTTAGTTGGATTGGACGAGATTAGGGGCTGATGGTGTTTATTTTTTTGATAAGTGATGGAAATTTCAGTGGATGGGAGAGAATGGGGGTTGATGATGTTTATTTTTGAGATGATCAATAATATTACTACTCGTCTGTCATTTCCCTCTCAGTCTCAGTCTCATGATGATTTTGACAGCCTAGGTGCGATGCTGCACAAGGCGGGGGCTTCATTAGCTCGAGCCCAGTAAATAGTGCCATGTGAGATGGATCAGGGGCAATAACCCAAAGCCAGTTGAAGTGTGAAGTTGATGCTACATCAGCTAAAGCTTCAGCCTTATTATCAGACCTCGAGCTTTAACAAAAAATATAGTGTACTGTATTCGCTGTTATTTTCGCATGATTAATTCTTTGCGTTCGGCGGCTTCAAACATTATTCGCTGCATTTACGTAAGAAAGCAATTGAACCCATTCTAAACATGCATAAGAAATTGTGTGTTTTTAAATTTGCACCTGCCGATCTTTGCGCGAAGTCTGTGAAAATTAATGTACCGCGAATATTTCCATGAGTACAGTATGTGCTGGATGGGATCAGGCTTATATTAGGTTTCAAGCTATTGTAGGATTGCTCAATTTATCTCTATTTTGAGTCATAAATGTAAAATTAGCTCAAGTTTAGAAGTATAAGCACAAGATTATTTGGGTAAAAATTTTGCTCAATTTAGCTTGTGATTTGACAAAAAAGCCTGATATTCTCTGATCTCAGGCTAATGCATGGGATTTGAAATATCAACTTTTTGATGGGCTCGAGCTACATATAGTTTTGCACCATCTACATGTACTTATCGTTTGTGGAGAGCTAAAAAAAGTGTTCTCGAGATTCAACTTGCATTACTCTCAAGTATATATTATGTTTCTTAATCACTTTATCAACTTTCATTTTTTATACAGAATTCAATCACACATTCACAATGCACCTGTAGTGCCAAATGAACAGTATATAGCATGCATGCTAAATAAAGCACAGATGTTGAATGAGAGTACTTTCAATGTGTGCTTGATTGGCCATTAGGGGAAAAACCAAGATCAATAGAAAATGCTCTGTCAATCATACGCATACTTAATCATTATTGAACAAGTGGGAGGGAAAGGACCTAGGATCAACAATAACCAGAAAGGATTGAACATTGAAAAGTTTAAAAAGGGTCAACATACTGTGGGTTAAAAATAATAAACATTGTAGAGAGAAATTTCATAATAATGTTTTTGACTGTTGCATTATCATTTGCACTTAAAAATGTTTAAATAATATTCCAAATTTAGTCCAACATGCCAATATATTTTGATAAAGACCTATCTTTTATATTGGTTGAGAAATATTTCTTATTGCAACCTCAAAGTTTGTCAATTTTATTTTTGTTTGAAAGCTGCTTTAACAAATGTTTTAAATCGAAAGATAATCATTTTATATTATAAAATAGCTCTGTGATTTTACGCATCGTGGTTGGTCAAAACGCGTCACGTGTGCATGCTGAATTTTCGATGCAATGCACCAC
>CALNVZ010003425.1:14949599-15039176 GCA_940671915.1 Paracentrotus lividus | reverse complement strand
ATTTGTATGAGACACTTGAGTTTGTGCCATGTTTGAATACAAAGTTTAAGGATGACCCCAAGACAAAATTAAACCCTTTTTTAAACCAAAATTTACCTTTTACAGTGGACAGTTCTCCAAGGTAAAGAGGGTGACAGAGAAGAGCACTGGCAAGGACTATGCAGGGAAGTTCATTCGGAAGAGGACGTCTGCTGCCAGCAGGAGAGGGGTCAAACGAGAAGATATCGCTCGGGAGGTCAGCATCCTTGAGGAACTCTCACATAGCAACATCATCTCGCTCCACGATGCCTTTGAGACACAGAAGGAGGTCATCCTCATCCTTGAACTGTGAGTCAATATTTTTGAAAATCTTGACGTGCTTGAAAAGTATTTTAGAAATTTATTCTTTGACATGTATTCTGTTTAGACCAGATGCAAACATGAACAGGTGTGTGATACACATGCCAGTATTTGACTCTTTATCAAATTTTATGGGGGGGGGAGAGGGGCGACATATTTACAATTCTGTTTCTAAAATTATCTTTCAAAAATTGTCACCTTGTTAGACATAGTCAACCACAGGTGTCTGGTACACATTATGCCAGTTTTGACTCTAACAAAACTTATTAAAAGCAAGGAAGAATAAGTTATCAAATTTTCGGCGGGGGGGGGGGGGAGACATATTTTAAAAATTTTGTTCCTAAAAAGTATCTAACAAATTCTTCTTTATGTTAGACCATAGTGCAAACACAAAACAGGTGGCTGCTATACATGTAAATTACACATTTTTACTCTCCAAACAAACGTCTTAAAAGCAAAAAAATAATAGGTTATCAATTTGGCGGGGCGGGGGGGGGGGGAACACGCCAAGAACCTGTCAATAATGCCAACACATCGTTACTCAAATTGCAGACACCAATCACACCATAGTCCATTTAAGATGGAAAAACAACAGCAACAATTGAAATTTATAAATTAGGTCAAGGTAAACCCCGCACGACTGGGTATGGTGATATTTGTCTGACAGCGTAGTGTACATTTGCATTTGGAAAACGAATAAATTTTTAATTGAACACCAGATGTTCCTGCAATACATGCGATTGTGCCAGTCAATGTGACTTGTATTTTGGAACTTGCTGTTGTATTTAACAGGTTGTTTATCATGCATATACTTTTGCACAGATCATCAAAGATTTGACATGACGGTGACCATTTATGTGTTAACAAATGTTTTTGATATTGCATATATTTAATGATCTACTCTGAGGTTTTGTTTTCTCACTATCAAAAGAAACTTTAGATGTAAACATGGCACCAGCACTTCAAGCTAAAATGTTCTGCCTGAAAAGTTGAACATATGTGTTCTTGAAATTTAGGCAATTTTAAGAAATCAATAATATTTATTATTCTATGAAGTCCTGAAGGGACATACATGTGTATATGCCTACATTATATCTTTTTAAAAAATTATCTAGGGCCTATATTTATATTTCAAATGAAATGACGAAAGATACATTGAAATTTTTCAAAATATTCTCCTTCATGATGAGGAAATATGATTTGATTCCAGCTAACTGGCTACCAGCAGAAGCTGATGTGAAACCAAAGATCTTCTGATGGTCTTAGGAGATATCATGTATCTGTTATAATATCTCACCAAGTTTAGACAAACATATTACATACAAAATACGTATTTGTCAATGAGGCATTGACATATATTTACATTGCATGTGTTGAGAGGCAAAAGGCATTAACTCTTTGTATGGGTGTAAAGATCTTTTTGGCTCTCAACAAATAAAGCAATCAAAAGGACACAGCTTTAATTTTTGTTTCTTATAAGTTACATGTACAGCTCCAACAAGAATTGTAAAGAGCCAAAGCAGATAACTCATGGGCTTTCAGATAAGAGCTCTGTTTTTGCACTCTCAGATATATGTATCATATGACTGAAATATTTTGCCCTTCTGCCCAACATAAAGTGACACGTAAAAAGAGAAATGTACATTGACATATAAAGGAAGAGAGAATACTTACAAAATACAATTTAAAAGAGTAACTAGGATTTGTTTGATATCTCTGTCTAGATAGATAATTTCCATATGTTGTGAGAGAGGAAATCCGTTGAGATTTTATTGGTTTGTCCTCCCTCCTGTTCATTGCAGGTTGGAGGTGCCAATTTTAGCACAGAATGTGATACAGATTACGACATAGATTGGCTGTGACTGACACCCAATATTTGTAGATAAATGAAGAATATTTATAAAAGACTGTCTGCAATTTTGTTTCTTCTGTTGTTTCATGTTTCTTAAATTTGAATGTACATGTAGTCTTGGATGTCAGTTTTCAGATTATTTGCTGGCCCTCACAACTTCCCGTTTCAGGATATGATTATCGCTTTATTTATAGTTTTCTTCCAGGGTGACCAAAGACTAAATTATATATGTTTCCTTTGTATATATTCCACCATTCGTTTTCTTGCAGTTAATAGGCCTAGATAGGGAAAAGTTGCTTGTGATTCGAAAATATGAATATTCTCGTATTTATGTGACTCATCACATCAAAGTCAGACACAAGTCTCCAGAAAAGAGTCAAAGATTGCAACGAAATAATCCATTTTTAAAGGCTTTCCCCTAATCATTTCTACTCATTGTTTTTACAGAGCATACAAGAAACATTGAAAATTCAGAAAATTAAAAAAATATTCCCCCCAATAAGACAATTTTTATTATTTTGCCAATTTCCTAGACACTGTGCTGAATTTCATTGGCGACTTGTGTCTGATTTCGATGTGATGCAACAAATGTGCATTAACCTTTAAACATGTTCTGAAACAACTTATTTCTTTTAAATTAATTTTTCTCTCATGCAATATTGTCCATGTACATTTATAGGAATTATTATCTCAACAATTATTAGATTTCTCATCCAAGAGTGACTTGAAATACATTTGAGATGTGATTGCACAATTCAGATGAAACTCAGTACACATTCTCATTATTGTATTGACCCGAGTGATGTGGGAGACACAGGGGATACGTGATTGAACTGGGCCACCAATCTCCCAAGCAATGGCTTCATGCTTTACTGCTCATGGTTGAAAATTGCCTCTTTAGCGAAATTGGCCATTGGAGAAGTAGAAAAGATAAAGTTAAGGAGAATGAAAATGTAGGAATCAGTTGAATTGTATAGAACAGAAAAAAAATCAAAGAAATAAATCAATGAAAGTTTGAGAAAAATTGACCAAATTATAAGGAATTAATCTTTTTTTAGCATAATTTGAATGTTGCTATCATATTCTAAGGATTTCATTCTCTGTTTAAGAATAAACAAATTTAGAAACTTAGAGTGTGTTCAATGTCCAGTTTCAAATTAATTCGCCAACATGAATCATGATACAAAATGCAATTACAAAACACAAACACAAACGCGATCAGCGGTGCACCGTTCAGTGTTAAAAATTTAAAGCTGATTATATTTCCAACGTCTTTAAATTCCCCGCTCTCAAAAAACAAACGTCTTCTCCTTTTTTCACTTGCACCGGAAACTTCCGTTGCGAGAGCACATTTAAACACGTTTGAAAACTCAATACTGTTCAGTGTCGCATTTTGTTGCAATCGCGATGCTCAAGGTCGTAAAATTGAAGCTGATTGTGTTTCAAAATGCATCATTTTCGGCGTTTAAACTTAAATTGAGATTTTAAACACGTTTACTTTTACGACTGGGGATGGGGGACAATGAACACTCACTTTGTTTCTCTTTATATCAGCGTTTTGTATCATGATTCATGTTGGCGTATAAATTTGAAACTGGACATTGAACACACTCTTAGTTGACCAGAAAATGAGGGTGACAAATTTGATTTTCTTTACTCATGAATACTCAGCATTAAAAAAAAAATTTAAACAAAATATATTCCTGCCATTTATGTGTGGTACTGCAGTCGGTCAACAAGTTTTGTATTAAAACATATTGCATTTTCTATCATTACCAAACTGATGATCACCTTTAAGATTGTCTGTTACCGCATCTCTTTCGTTACCAGGGTAACGGGAGGAGAGCTGTTCCACTATCTGGCTGATGAGGACCAAGTGAACGAGGAGGTGGCTGCACAGTTTGTCAAGAAGATCCTGGAGGCTCTCAAGCATATGCATGACAGGAATATATGCCACCTAGATCTTAAGGTATGAAACATTGCAATACATGTGCGTGAGGAGGAGGATGGTGGGGGGGGGGGGGGGGGGACAATATGTTTGAGACGAGTTTGAGAATAGTCGTGGAGACCTCTCCTGAGTCTCTGTGATGTCTCCAAACAATTGAGCATGTTCATTTCTATGAGATATGACGTCTCCAGGTCTCTGTGTTTTTGAGACGTCTCCGAGACGTGAGATACCTCCTTTAGTCTTTGCCACACTGAACTACATGTACATCGCTCAGCTCATCCATATTCTTACAGGCATCTCACATGGGTACTGTACCCAAAATACCTTAACCCTTTTTTTTCTGGTACTTTTTTGATAATCATTTAGGAGCTCAGTAATTCATTTATTACCAGCTGAAATGATAAGAATCTCTTATTTAACTGCCACTCTGCCTTTTAAAACCTTAATTTCATCTAAATTACTTTGGTTAAAATAGTAGTCAGAATAAGGATGTACATTAAGTACTGTACATCTCAACTGGTGCAATCTAGATTAGGCAGGTACTACAAGGAAATGGAGTTCATACCAATCATGAATAGAACCTCTGAATGACAGGGTGCACCCATGTCCTTGTCCATAGTCCATTAACATTGCGTCACGTTCACAATCGCTATTTAGGCCTTTGACCGATAATCAATTAATGTTTATCTTGGTAGGATTCAGAGAAAAAGATATATACATTTGATCTCAAAGTCTCATTAGATATGGGTTTTATGGGACTTGGGAGTTCTCTCTTTTTATCAGAAATTTGCAATAACAGGGTACATGTACACTAGGTAGCATTGTGTTTTCTAAATTAATAGGTGGGTCTTGTTATTGTGCTTGCCAAGGTGTTGGACTTTTGGACATCAACATTGAAAAATGACAAATATATAAATTCCAAGTGTATGAAATACCAGCAAGTGAATATCTGTAAAATATTGAGAGGTTGAGCGTTTGTGTATACGCTGACCTGTAAAACTGAAAGTTTACTGGCTGTAATAGCGTAGAAGATTATAGGGAAGTTCCCATCATAAAATTGATTAATATTTAACTATCAAATATATCAGGAATTTTTGTTTGGATAAGGATGTTAAACAAAATAATCTTATACGTAATATATTGATTGAGTAGGTGAAGAAATATGTATGAAACAAAAAGTAAATGTACTAAGAAAAAAAGTAATTGCTAAAAGAGATTACCTGGCAGCAAGAAAGTGAAAACTGAGGGAAAATACCAGTTCATGTTTGGAAAGAAGATTTGAAAGTTTGAATAGTTTTTATGCCTCCGCCACCGAAGGTGGTGCCGGAGGCATCATGTTTTCGGGTTGTCCGTCCGTCCGTACGTCCGTCCGTACGTCCGTCCGTACGTCCCGCTTGCTCGTTATCGCGATATCTCAAGAACCATTTGAGTGATCAACTTCAAACTTGGGGATAGTATGTACCACCATAAGAAGATGATCTGATTAGATTTTGGAGTATGTAGGTCGAAGGTCAAGGTCACGGGGGTCAAAAATAGTGAAATTCTATGTTCTGAGCTCGTTATCGCGATATCTCAAAAACCATTTGAGATATGAGCTTCAAACTTAGGTGTAGTATTTACCGCTATAGGAAGATGATCTGTTTAGATTATGGATTATATAGGTCAAAGGTCAAGGTTCACAGAGGTCAAGATGTGAAAATCCATGTATTGAGTTTGTCATCGATCGCAATATCTTGGGAACCAATTAAGATATAAACTTCAAATTTAAGGGTAGTATCTATCACCAGAGGAATATGGTCTGATTAGGTTTGGGGTCACAAGGTCAAAGGTCGAGGTAAAAAATGTCATTCTATAATGCAAAATGAATAGATGAATGTGCGATATTTTTCTGATCTGGCAATGGCGGAGGCATATATTTCGACCGCGCGCGGTCGAGGATTCATCTTGTTGAAATATGGTTTCATGATTTATTAAGAATTGATTTATTCATGCTCCCTTTTTAAAATATAAATATCATTGCTCTGTTTCAGGCTTTGTTTTCTAATATTTATTTATGCCGAGTATGATACAGGAAACAGTTCACACCAACTGATGCATTTACAGTAGCACTGATATGATCTCATATCATTCACAGGTTTAATTCATTTCTGCATGATAAATTACAATAGATTAAATACCAAATCAGGTGTGAAATTTTGCTTGCATACAAACATGCACTACAGCAATGATGGGAAATATGTAGCGGATGATTTCATGCAAACAAACATCATCAACAAGAAGAAAAAAGAGCGCAAACAGAGCCATCCATTGATAGAAAGAACGGCATGTTTGCTATCTGTTTCGCCCATCAACACTTCAATTTTTCAGTGATGGTACATCCGTCCTTTGGTGCCTGTTAAAATATGCCAAGTGCTGGTCAAACAAATCAAGAGAAATCGCCCTTGATTGATGACCTAAACCAACATTTGGTGTGAAGAAAGTCAAACCACTAAACAAATTTGTTTTGTTTCGTCATCCTTTGTGCCCCGCCCCCCTGTATTTATCCAGCGTTTTAGACCAAAATTGGTGGTTTTTGCATGGGACCTTCAATGTACCATGGAAACACTCAAACATACAATGATTGAGCATACTGTCATTCATTCATAGAGTTATACCTGAGTTCTGAAATATAATTCTGCTTTTATTTAAGATTTTCCCCCACAATACAATTTCTAGTGTTTTTTTTTTTTTTTTTTTTTAATGTCTGACTTCTCTTCGTCCAGAATTGTATTGTTCAATTACAAGCTGTTGTGATTGATTTGGTTACAGACTTTGATGAAACTCATATACATTTTGTAAAATCTTTTGTGAAAAAGAAAATTAGAATAAATAATAAAATAAAGACTAAATCCAAATCATTATTTTCTTTGATTCTTCCAGGGAGTGGATATGCAGGCCATTTGTTTTAACCAAACAAATTTGAGATCTGTCTTGCTTTTTGCTTGTTATTACATGTACATGTCTTGAGAGATGACTATTGTGGCTTCGAAATGAAGGAAAATCTTGTTATGAAACATGATAATTGTCAATTTCTTAAACTTGCTTCCACCCCTTCCGACTGCACAGTTCTTGGTATGAACAATTAGAAGTCTATTCCTTGCTAAAAAGCTACCATCTAAACCCTACACATTACCTAATCCTTACCGTATATCTGGGGGTAGTTTTTCTTTTGGGTAAGTGCCCTGGGCTAATTGTCCTGATAGGAAACAATCATAAAACCTCTGCATTACATCCAAGATCACACACTATGCATGCAGTCCACACCCCTGGACCGTGTAAGTGACGTCATCCAGGCGATTAGGCTAGGGGAACGTCAACTGTTGGCGACACATTAATTGTGACAGCATCGCTATATTCACATCAGAACCAATTATTTGATGGCATAGGGGACACCTTAATCCAGTGATGTCACAATGATCAGGGGACATGGCAAACGATGTCTGTGAAAAGAGATGAAATATGGTGTTTTCTTGGGGATAATCTGTAACAAGTTGATCCATGGTGTATTTTGGGGATTAAGATTTGGTGCATAACGGAGATAGAAGAAAGGTCTTTCCTTACCTGACAGGTGTGCATGTAGGTTTGGTTTAGGTATATGTTTGGTTTTAGGTTTATGTTTAAGGTAAGGTGTCCGGGGGGGAGGGGGGGGGGGGGTGTTGTGTTATGGAGACAGCCATGGACGAATGATGCGTGACATTGACAGCCTTGCTTCTATCTTAGCCACTTTAATTCCATCAATACCATTGAAAAACCATGGCAATTAGTTTATCTTTTCTTTCAGGATTTTCTTATTGTGCACTGTATATGACCATAAAAAAAAAAAGAAGAAGATGTTTTACTCTTTACATGTAATTTGTGTCAATCTGTTCAAAATTGTCCTTTCCAATATGAATATATTTACACTGACTTTGAAAATCTTCAGGACAGTTGATCTGGGAAATATAGGAGTATTGTTCCAATATACAAAATAAAGTAGATATTGTGGGACTAATAATTGAGAGCTATAACTCACAAGGATAAAATGAAGAGAAAAAGGGAAGTGGTTATACCCGTGGAAGGTTCTGTAGAATCGGCCATAAAGCTGCATGTGTACTTACAAATCATTGTTCGATTGTATTGGTATTTAGCAAAAAACCGCACTGAAATCCCACAAATAATGAATACATGTACAGTACACACAGATAATATCTAACAGTATGACTGTCTGGGATATAGTTCTTAACAAATATTTTATTTCTGTTGTATTGTGCATCTCAGATGTTTGATTTATTGAACCTAAACTGTCCCTCGAGGCATTCTTAGGGGGGGGGGGCATGCTGCAACGATAATTCAGTTAGGCATGGGGGGAAAAATGATTTTATAACACATTGGTAATCTGTTTGCATTTCTTGTGGCAAGTATAATCTATAAGGTAACAAGGTTATTTTTGTCTGCCTACATACTCAACACTTGCACACACTTGATACCATTACAACTACCCCCCAGAAATAAGGTTAGGGTTAGGTGTAGAGTTTGGTGTAGATATTTGGCAGGGGTGGTATTCCAGGGGGTAATTGTCCAGGGGTAGTTGTCCTAGAACCACCCAACTTTAAACAGACCCCTTTCAGCACAACTAACCTGGAATCATGGTTCCGACCTTCCCCCTCTTGAAAAAATTGTGTGGAGCTCTGCTTTCTATATTCCTTGATTTATATATGGTTTGTATAAATGTGATTGCATATGTTGATCATATTGTATGACCAACATATATATGTACCTGGAGGTATAATGTTGCATACATAGATGGGTTTATAGAAAAAAATATTCCCACGTGCACGGCGTCGACCGAAACCGCAAGCTTTGACAAAGTCCCAATCATCATTCATTTGTGGCTCCTGATAAAGTCATGCTTCATTGATAGACATACAGACATGAATTTCAAAATAGTAACGAAAGAGCAACCGGCTTTTATTCAAAGTCACTTTGGACAGAAATTGTATGCATTCATGCTCCACAGAAGAGCCTTTTCAGGGTACAGAGTCCTTCTATAGGTGTATATTTTGAATTGCCGCCTATAAAAACATTTTCTTGTGAAATAATCCTGTGCCGCTTTCACATTAATAAATGCTGATCTTATCTCATAATTGTTAATAGAAACTGTACTTAAGTAGCTCTTTCAAAAAAATTTCTTTCAGAAAACATAAACCTCTGTACAAATTGTAGGGATAGTCTATTGAGATAATATTTTTGAAGTTTAAAGGGGAATCCAACCCGAGGAGAGAATCAACCTTACAGGAAAGAGGAAAAACGAGAGGAGCAATTTTAAAACAGTTTCATCAAAATCGGTTATAAAATAAGAGAGTTATGGAAGTTTGAAAAGTCTAGTCGTTCCTTCTATGGGGATCCTCAAATTGGCATCATCCAGCTTCAAAATTTGGCCGTCTATGGAACAACTCTCCATTATTTGTACACCAACTTTTAGATTCCCATTTTCTTTCAAAATATGTCTTCTTTACTTCTGAGCTCAAAGTATGTCATGGGAAAATGTATTTCACACAGCATATAAAAAAAAACCCCGAAACCAACAACAACAAACAAACAAACAAATGGTGTTGACTGTTATATACCTGGTATTTCTGGAATTTCAAGGTACATTAATGACCCTGTTTGTAACCAAATGCCTAAAATATCATTGCCTAACGATGGCTTATAAATCTGCCATAGTGATAGGATTAACAATTAAATTATCCTTGACGAAAAATGACCGTGGAATGCTAGATATTATGCCACAAAGCCATATCAATATTCATAAAAGTGTACTTTGCATGAAGTGACGTATATTTTGGTCTCATCCATAGCTGCGTCCCTGAAATCATTGACGTTAATTGGCCAGTCAATTATGCCAGCCTGGTCAGTCATGGTTAAAAACAATTAGAGATCCATATATGTGTCACATCAACATGTTTTTCAGGTTTATCTCTGTAAACATGTTGTGACCAATATTTAGAGAATATTGGATGACCTTGAGTGGGATACGTAGAAATATTGTAAGAGCTGAAGAAAAATGTTGGATGAGTCGAAGACGAATCCGATATTTTTCTGCAGCGAGTAACAATATTTCACGTATCCCACGAACATTGATCATCCAATATTATAATTATTATTACGATACCCCAACAAACAAATAAATCTTAACCTTGTCATCTTTTTCTAGTGATCTTGTGAAGTGCACCACAGGCATGGTAGTAATGGTAGTAATTTAATACGCAGTGCAATTTCACGTCACAAAGCTGCATGGCGCATAATAATGGTGCAACTAATCATACGCACTGCAATTTCTCAAGTCAGCTGCATGCACACACACTCATTTCATTGGCCGATGATAATCTTGTGGGCAGGGCAAAATATTCATTGAATCCAATATTAATAATATTGGACTGTTTTCATAGGCATACACGTTAAAAGTCAGATTTGATATTTTTCCTCTCTGAAATGTCCTCGGAGGGCGTCAAAAATATCTGCGCCTCTAAAACACTACATCTAAATAATATTTTTTAATATTTATCAGGTTGTATTGCTAGCAAAAATAAAATAGTAAAAAGCTACCATAAAAGCAACTCTGCAGCAGCTCTGCACTCTCCCATAAATTGTATGTTGTGTTTGGAATATGAATTCCACAAATTGATCTTTTTAATGGTTCTTGATGAAGGAATAGATCTATTTTATAGAGGTATCAACATTGCCGATAATATCAAATGCCCAGGTGAAATAAATGATGATCTTCTTTTTACAAATGGCAGTTTATAGAATGTACAGGGAAAAAAAATATGCTGGAGAGCAAATCGCAAGAGACATCACAAAATTAAAACTTTATGTAATCTTAAATTTCTTATCCTTTTATGGATTTTCTTCTAGCATTTACTGATATTTTCTTTCATTTTCTGATTTCAAAAAAAAAGAAAAAAAAAGAAAAAAGAAAAGAAATTAATCCAAGATCTGTCCAGGCACTTCACCAGCATTTTCGAAAAATCCCCCATTTTGTCTCAAATTTGTTTTGCTTGACACTTTCAAATCTCTGTGTCCAACATTTCCTAGATTAAATCATGGACAACATAAACCAAGATTATGCTATTAAATATGTTAAACCGTGCTTCAATAAATACACTGTTTATTTTTTATCCCATTGATGTAAATGACCAGACCGATCAATGCCGATTAATATCTTGGAATTCTCCTAAGTTTCTTAACCCATTCACTATGAGAACCTGGGAAAAATTGTGGTTATTGTGATAGTCTGACACTTTCAAATATATTTAAGCAACTTATCTGAACATATTAAGCATAATGACTCATCCAGGATAAGTATTTATTAAAGATTATAGGAATTCCAAGATTTTAATCTGTAATGTGCTTTTCACTTCTTGAGAGGGTTAAAGGGAAGGTACTGGGGTGGCAAAAGTTATAAAAAAATACATTGTGAGATTTTGACTTATTTTTATGTGTTGTAGGTAGAATATATTATTGTAAAATACTCCACTCTAAAGAATTGCTCTTCAAATACTCTTATAGTCAAAATATGACCCAAAATTAAAAATCAAATAGCTGAATTTGTTTGGCCAAAACATTTTGTGTAGTCCCATGCATACATTTCTGTTGTCCCATACATACAGTTCTATATGGTCCTATATGTATATTTCTATGTGTATGTGCCATAACTTCAGTGGTTCCATGAGCTCACAGCATACAAACAAACATTTTCCAATAACTTTGGGACAGTTTTTTGGGACAGTTTTTTTTTTAAACCCCCTACCACATGTACATGAATTTCTCCTTAATACCCTGTAAAATTTTTTTGGACATAAACGACCTGTGAGATAAATGCTGTATAATGTCCTTGCAACGGAGAAAAGGCCTGTGAGATCCCGTCTTTTGTCTGACCTGTTAATATACCAGGGGCCGTGAAGCATGGTGTAAATAGGTCTGTAAAGACATCTAACAATGGAGGGGAACATTGCTTTCTTCTCCAGCTCTCGCTCAATCAGAATGTTGCCTTTTCTTCTTTTCAGGCATTCATTGTCCCTTTTTAGGGCGAGGTTTACATGTTACGAAGCAAAGTATAAATATGAAAAGAGGATCTAATGTAAGGGATTGGTTAGATATATTGTTCAGAAGAATTTCTCATGTTTGTACAGATATTTTATTTGTGACACCATTTTTGTGGGATTCCACACTTTGTACTTATGTTCATGTGGGTCTACATTGAACTTTTTAAAGTAATATTTGTGTGTAGGGCTTCATTAAGTTCCTAAATTTGGAGCTTAGTTCAAATTTGGTGACCTATTTGTCTAGAGATCCTGTTTGTATCAAGCCCAAGTTTGCATGTTTTTAACTTTCAGGAGGCAAAATTATTTATTTGAGTACCCTCTTACTGAGAATTGCTGTTCGCATACCCAACAAGTGTTCTCTCACTCTCGACGAATTCGGAAGGAGGAAGTTACTTTGGATTTTTTTTTCTTAGAGGGGGAATTCTTTGAAAAAAAAATATTACAAAAAGCAATCTCATTGCCCCCAGTTACCCAAGCACCTAATTGTGATGCTTATGTTGATAAACCTCGTAGAAAATATATTCTAAATATACAATAGGGTGATACTGATTCCCATAATTATGAATTAGAGATTAGCTTTTCCAGTAAAGTTAGAAGCATTAATATGGCTTACATTGCTGTGTTTGTGAACTCTTTTTCAGCTTTACATTCCATTTGAAAAGATTTTAATAAGATAAGAGTTTAGTCTGAGGGTTATAAGATGGCTAAAGTGGATTAAAAAGGGAATCAAGAAATCAGGTCAGAAGGTGTGCATTGGGTATACATTGTAGGCTACATACATTGTAGGTTGGGGGGGGGGGGCTAGGGGAGGGGTGAGTGGGTTTATGATGGCTGATGGTAACATTGCAGTAAACTTGAGGTGAAACAATTTCCTTTTGGGAGAGTGCAATAAATTCTCTGGTTATATTAGCTATGTTCACACGGGACCATCGGGATTTTAGTCCTCGAGGATTGTATCCCGAAAAATTTAAACCCCGACGGCTTGTTCTCGAGTCGGGTTCACACGGTGTGCTTATCCTCGAGGATAAGTGAGAGGCTCGATGACCGGAAGTACAAGTTGTATGTAGCGTGCGATATTTATTTCCCTGTACTTTTCGGCTATGTCGCTTGACTGAACTGGAAGTTTAACCGTTACAAGAGGTCACTCTTATCCTCGAGAACACTAACTCCAAGTTAAAATCCTGTCCACATGGTCAAACGCGCGATTGGAGACCACCCACCGCTTGGAGTTTCGAGCCTTAACCCTAAGATCTGTCAAGAACATAAACCCTGACTTGTCCTCGAGAACATAAACACCAAGTTCGTTTACACGGGCCTTAACTCCAAGTTAACTCCAAGTTATCCTCAAGGACAACTTGGAGTTAACTTGGAGTTAAGGCTTGCCGTGTGAACGATACTATTGTTTAACAAAGCGCTTTTGAGAAAAAGCTGAACAGATGACCTCCACATTCTTTTTGAAACAGTTATAAAAGTAACTGAGAAATGTTATAAAAAGAATATTTTAAAGAAAAAAAACATCACATATTCCGTTAAATGAGAACTTTGCTAAGATATAAGATTTTATATGTAGATGACAAAAGTTTTGTTCTGTGAAGGAGCAAGTTGTATGCTTGAAATGTTCAAAGTAATTGACAGACTCGATCCACCAGATATAATTTAAAAAAACCCACTAATTTTATGCAATTTTGGGCAAAAATTTCATTCCTCAAAACCTACTCGAACTTCCCTTTAAGGTCACATACAGAGAATTAATTGGGATAAAGTTATGATTAAAATCACAACTCAACTCCCAGTGGGTGAGCTAATAATAATCTCCCGATACGAGTACGTCAGACTCGTCATTCTTAGCCTTATTATAGATTTCCCCGTCACAGCCCAATAACTGTGCATCAGTAGGGTCCTTATTAATCAAATCTTGCGTACATATTATTGCAGTATATCCCCTATAAGATGGAATTTCGTCCTTGAATGTTGATGAGGTGTGTTTGGTGAACAATTTTTGAAGGATTTTATGAAATGGGTGTTTCTTTCTGAAATGGATTGCTTCCTTGTACCATGGACGTAAAAGTGATACGTCCATGCTTGTACATACATGTAATACTACAGTAATTTTCCTTTTAAATCACAATTTCACTCAACATAAAACATTTACTTAAAAGGGTCTGATAGCTTTAAAGCATAATACAGAATTTATATATTTGCCTTCCCTTGTTTTCTCAATAAATGAAAGTTCTACAATATAGTGAGATTTGTTTTTGTTCATATAACAGAGCTAAAAATATGAATGAAGATTTGCTTGTGTGTATGCAATATCCCCTGAAAGAGAAAATGCATAATTTGCTTTTATATGCCAGTTCCATTGACCTATTTCTCATTAAATTTTCATCTAGATATGAATATTACTTTCTCTTCTACGTGTATAATATCAAAAACTTTAATACAGACAATTCATTTTCCATTGTTTCATTTGAAGCTCCTATCATCAGATTTTGATTAAACTTATCACAACGATGGCATATGACTCGCATATTGATATCATACCAGTATGTCATGATTTTATTACTCTTCCATGCTCCAGCCTGGAGTGGGTTGACACTGATATCCATAAGGGAATATATTGCTGTTATTATCAATAAAAATAGAGGTTTAAGGTGGCACGTTGCATATAGTTTTGAAAAACTTAAAATTCAACTATAGTTTAAAAAGTTTGAGAGGATATGTGATGAAACACTTATATTTCGTGATCATGAGATCAATGACAAATGTTTGGGTCCTTGTAGATTATCAATTTTTTTCTCTTCTTGGTATAAAATAATTTACAGGAATGAAAGCATGGGAAAATATCAGGGTAATTTCTAGATTATGACCAGCAACATCTCATTAAAATGGGTATGTGGGACCAGAGTAACAAATTCCTAGTACATGTAAAAAAATGTATACAACAGAGCATGGGGGCTTGCCTAGAGCTAGGGTAACATATTTTGAGTTCAGTGTTAAATCATCAGGAAAGTGTGTTGATTTGATTATAACTTGTTCAGTAAAATGATGTCTCTCTTTTATATAACACACTGTCTCTTTTTATCTTACACATCTAACAGCCTGAGAATATTATGCTACTAAATCGGAACACTCAGAACATCATGCTGATTGACTTTGGTCTTTCTCGAAGGATACAACCAGGTGAAGACATACGAGATATCATGGGCACAGCAGAGTTTGTAGGTAAGTATCAGGTGATCAATCATATGATCAAATGAGTTTAGCCTTAGAAAGTGAAAATGCTAGTAAATTGAATACTCAGAACATCATGCTGATAGACTTTGGTCTTTCTCGAAGGATACAACCAGGTGAAGACATACGAGATATCATGGGCACAGCAGAGTTTGTAGGTAAGTATCAGGTGATCAATCATATGATCAAATGAGTTTAGCCTTAGAAAGTGAAAATGCTAGTAAATTGAATACTCGGAACATCATGCTGATAGACTTTGGTCTTTCTCGAAGGATACAACCAGGTGAAGACATACGAGATATCTTGGGCACAGCAGAGTTTGTAGGTAAGTATCAGGTGATCAATCATATGATCAAATGAGTTTAGCCTTAGAAAGTGAAAATGCTACTAAATTGAATACTCGGAACATCATGCTGATAGACTTTGGTCTTTTTCGAAGGATACAACCAGGTGAAGACATACGAGATATCATGGGCGCAGTAGAGTTTGTAGGTAAGTATGAGGTGATCAATCATATGATCACATGGGTTTAACCTTAAAATATGAGAATGCTACTTAAATATGAATACTCAGAACATCATGCTGATAGACTTTGGTCTTTCTCGAAGGATACAACCAGGTGAAGACATACGAGATATCATGGGCACAGCAGAGTTTGTAGTAAGTATCAGGTGATCAATCATATGATCACATGGGTTTAACCTTAAAATATGAGAATGCTACTTAAATATGAATACTCAGAATATCATGCTTATAGACTTTGGTCTCTCTAGAAGGATACAACCAGGTGAAGACATCTAAGATATCATGGGCACAGCAGAGTTTGTAGGTAAGTATCAGGTGATCGGTCATATGATCACATGGGTTAAACCTTGGTGATTAAATAAAGAATAGTAAAAGGCAATCATGGCTTACAAATACATTGTAGAGAAGTGTTTTTGAAAGCAGTGGTCTCAATTCATCCTTTTTTTTCAAACCCAATGGAAGTGATTGTGGCATATTACCGATGTGTTGGCTCAGTGGATAGAGCGCCCGCTTCATAATCGGGAGTTCATGGGTTCGATCACTGCCTGCATCATACCAAAACACGTTGAAAACTGGTAGTTGCTGCTTCCCTGTTTGGCGTTCAACAAGAAGGGGATAGAGCAACTTCCATCTGGCGCTGCTCAACGGTTGCCGGGCCCATGAGAAAAGGGGCAAAATGAATATCCGTTCACCTTTGTTTCAGGCAATAAAATTTAGGCACAATTTTTTTTTTTTTTTTTTTTTTTTTTTTTTGGGGGGGGGGGGGGTTTGATAAGGCATTAATCCACATAATTATACCATGTCCCTGGATGGGACTCGTTGCTCTTCTATAATATGTAAGTTTTCCTTGGTTGCTTACCTGCAAAAGCTACAATTTATTATTTTTGTAGTATGGTCCACTCCTGTTATAATGAGCAATGACTACAATAACAAGACTATTCTCCAAGTCCAAATTTCAATCATTTGCATATAATGTATGCCTACTTTTTATGCCTCTGCGACGGCATTATGTTTTTGGGTTGTCCGTCTGTCCGTACGTCTGTCCCACTTTCGTTCTCACGATAACTTAAGAACCGTTTGACGGATCATCTTCATTCGTGGTTCATGTGTGCATACTGGGGTGACAATGATCTAATTAGATTTTAGGGTCATAAGGTCAAAGGTCACAGAGGTCATTTCAATATAAAGAGATGAGTAATAAAGGGGCTTGGTCTCAAGCATATCATTACAACAGGAGTGGACTGTAAGGTCAGGTCAGGTCAGGTAAAAAGAAACATGTTCATTTGATGCATATGGGCCTGGTAATCTTCTTGGACTTTTCAAGTATCAGATGACGAATCACATGATCACATACTGAGGAGACAACCCTATTACGTAGGTATGAAAAAGTGTCAAGTGACCATTATGTGATCACATGTTGTGCATAGGAAAGTGTAAGATGACCAATTATATGATGACATACTTATAGATCAAGGCAGAACACTAATGCATTGAGCAGAAGATAGCTTTGCTCCTGCAACATTTCAAATCAAACTTGTGGGATTTCTCACATACTCTGAGACGTTCAAACATTCAAGGGACCATTTTTTTGTCAAAAAATGTAAAAAAATATGCATCTAACATTGCATAAATCTAGAATGAACAAAACTACAAAATAAGCTTCAAATGCAAATATTGACATTCAGGTCATTAAAAAGTATACAATATAGCCTTTAATAGAAAATGTATATCGGAGCTACATTCAATTATGGTTTCATTGTTTAAAACAATTATTGCCCTCAACACTGCATTATGTATGTTATCTTAAAACATGGAGAATTTATTGTTTCAGTTTTACCTTATTGTTTCGGTTTTACTTTTCATAGATATATATGGTGCAGTTCCGAGAAGTGTGTGTATCCATCTTGTTGGGAACACCTGATTCTATGAGATATTTCTATCAGATTTCATCCCCATTCTTCATACATGATGTAACCTTGATCGTATCCAATTTTCTTTCCTCCCTCAGCTCCGGAGATCATCAACTTTGAGCCGCTGAGCCTGAGCACGGATATGTGGTAAGGATATGCTTACTTTCTAATCTGCGTCATCTACAATGTAACATCACATTCTATGTTCTATTATCTTTCCGTTTGTGGAGTGAAACCCATACCCACCATCCTGGCTACTGCATGCAAACCCAGTTCAAATCTATGAGATCAGCTGAAGACCTTGTTTAGGGTCCCCATTTCTTAAGTCAAGAAAGAATTGTAATGAACTGTGCAGAGTTCAATTTCAACTTTAATGGCTGTCTGATCATTAATTTGGGCATAATCTAGCTTCCATGGGAGTAATATTTATCTTAACCCTTTAGCATCTAAACCACCCAAGACCGCCCTTCAGCTTACTCACTAAACCGCCAAACACCGCCCCTGTTTTTATGCACGCTTTAGTCATGATAACATCAAAAATATGTGATGAAACATGGCCGTATTTGTTTTCCATTACCCACAGGATGTGTGCTTTCTGATCCTGCACAAAAAAGTATGTTTTACGAGTAGTTCTTATTGAAACACCCTGACGCAAAAACAGCAAAACCCTTTCCGTTAGGGAGTAAGCTGACACTTTGCACACAGTCTCTAGGTGCTAAAGGGTTAAAGGTACCTTTTAATTGCAGGAAAAATGAAGATAACATGGGCTGGACTTTTTTTCTCATGGCATGGAAGGGTTAAGATATATATTACTACTTTCATGTGGTCATTTACGGATAAGCTGGTAATGGTCATAGCATGCTCCCCATTGCTTACTTTGCAACAACATGCAATCTACAGAGTCACAAGAATTTACCAAAATATTACCCATCCCCTCCGAAATTCTTTGGTATTGTGAAATCCCCTATTCTGTAATATTTATTCTCCAGACACATTGTCAATCAGACTTTGACAGTTAATCAAAAAAGATGTTGGCTATTTGGATTAATGTAATTAATTTGTTTGATCCAGTTGATGGCCTTTGGTCATTGGTGTAAGAAAAGGATTACCTGACTGACCTGAAGATTATCCAACCAAAAATAATGAAAAAACAAGATGATGAATGACATGATTTCCAGGAGAAATATAGACAATTATATGGAAGGGTTAATATATATGTCATCACTTTTATGGTGTTATTACAAATGAGCTAGTAATGGTCTATGCAAGCTCTGCATAAACATGTGAGGTGCAGAGTCTGAAGAACTTACCCCCAAAATATTATAATTCCTGTCTGAAACCTTTGAGAAATCCCCTAGTACTTTGCAATGTTTATTTTCTGCAAACATTGACTATCAGAACCTAAAATGACAGGTAATAGAATAAGATATAATGTTGTCTAGGTGGATTAATGTACTAGTAATTAATTTGTGTGATGCATTGATGGCCTCTAGTCATAAGTGTGAGAAAAGGATTAACTGACTAACCTTTAAATAAACCGTCTGAAAATGAATAAAAAACAAGGCGATGAATTACACGATTTTGAGCGCTAGTGTACATAAAATCCTTGGAGCCTGGATTTGTGGAATATTGTAACGTACATGTATTTTGTAGTTTGCAAACCGCGGCTGGTAAACGCCTGTAATTTGTTATCTTCCGGGAGTGATACGCGGAGGCATCCCAAAGCTGGTAGGATTTGTCATTTGGGTTCTGGGATTGACATTGGTCTTGAGAATGAGGTGGTAATGAATAACCGGTACTTGTCATCATCTCAGCCGCTTCAGTTAGGATGGGGGGAAGGAGGAGGGGGGAGGGAGGGAAGGGGGGGGGGTAGTAAAGAAGTTAGAAAGGTTTGTAATGATGGAATTCCACTGTCGATCTTCACTATGTTGTGATGAGAAATATCAGACTCTCAAATCTGTGTTTGTCTCCAACCTGCTGTTAGAGGATGGGATTGACATGGTGGGGGCGGTATTGAGTAGTTAGAAAAGCTTGTGATGATGGGCTAATGCTGTATTTGGTATGGTGTCATGAGAAGAAGTTGTCTATCTCTCAAACAGGTGTTTGTCTTTATCCCAGCTACTGCCATTAGAAGATGGACCAATGGGGGGGGGGGGGTATGTATTGAGTAATAAACATGAAAAACCTAAGAGACTTCGTTTCGATTTAATCGTCAAAAATTGTTATTTATTTTTTTCCAAACATTGAAACTGTCTAATGAATACGATAATACCAGTTTCTAATGAAGCTCATTACTAGGAACTGACCAAAGCGCTCAAAGCATCATTTGATTTTATTCCTCTTCATGTAATTGATTTTTTAAGAAATACCTATTTTTTTTTCAATATATCATATTGTCTGTGGGAAACGGATTAATATTATTTACAAAATTTAACACTTCCATTATAATGAAATAAGTATCGCTTTAAAATGCAGTGTACTATACATCAAAACAAATTGTATGTTCTGTTGCACTACTCATTTTGTCCTTGAGTGGGTGTCCAGACTGAAAGAGGCAAAACCCTAAATAGTCTTGTTAGCTCTAATTTTGTATCAATATAGACACTAATGGACACAACAAACAACGGAAGAACAACACAAATATGATTCACAGGGGGATGAATCATCAAATTATTACAAAAACCTGACACAAGTGAATTATCTTGTCAAAAAATAATTGGAACACCCCAAATTGATTATACCTACAGCAATCTGATAGATCAGGCTGCCTATTTATAATTAATTCAATCAACTTGCCACTTGATATTCGGAGTAGATAGGGCTTGTACTGGTGTACATTGCATACCGGTGTATTTACGGTAGTTCCAATTTTTAATATCAACTATTACAGCTTGACAAAACATAGTCAAGGAAAATGCTCAAATGAAGACTAATTCTTTAAGAAAGATTAGAACATAACATCTTTGCATGTAGCTTGTAGGTTGCGGGGAAATTGACCAATTTCAACTAATTTAAGTGAAATAAAATAAAAATATCAAGTTCAGATCACTTTTTGGCCCCCATACTGATAAGGTTTTCCCCTCCCAGTCTATGAAACTAGATTCACACAGATTCATTAAGATATTAGCATTGTGTAATCCATTTTCAGTCCGGTGAAATCTATGAGAATAAGGGGAAATTCAGAAGTCATCGCATTCCCAACCTTTTTCCCCCAAGTACCGGTACATTTGCCTTCTTATTTGCTTAGAAAGAAACCAACCAAACATCTCCCTCTCGGGCACATCTTGTTTTTACGACGCACACAAACAATCTTAACCCAACAACTAGGCTGACAGCGGTAGTTGAGGCGAGCTGGGTACATCTGGGAATTTTCACCGGCTGGTTACTCACCCGTGCGGTAGTGGCACGATCGGTCTTGAAATATCCATGATTTCGCACTTTTCGGCTGCCGTGGTGGGGGTTAATGAAAATTGAAGCGGTGGCCGATAATCGCTCTTTTGGCAGTCATGATTCATTGGTTCCCAGGGAGAGTAGAGCTTCTTTGACGTCTTTCAGCCGAGATGGAGGGAAAAGGGAGGACTTTTATGCCCGGGATAATATATTATCAATTTTCAGTACACTGTGAAGATTCTATTAATAGTGTTAAATTATTAAGCTGCCTTGCTCCTTTCTCTCATGTCACTTCATTAGGTGGTCTGTATTTTGCACAAGACATTATCACATTCGATCAATATTCATGCAAAATGACACTTTAAAACCTCTAGCTCATCTGCTCCTACCCACCAGTATCTATCCAAAATTTACATGTAGCAATAACTCCAGTCATTGCTGTAATCCAGTCAAATGTATGTTCCTGTGACTTAATTTACAAAAAAAAATATAACCTTAGCATCATTAATGATGATGGACCATTGTACAACAACTACCTCCTACACCTGACATGGAATTTAATAGAATGAGCAAATAAATATGAATTTGTAAAAATATTAAATATATTTTATAAACATGAATTTATTGAAATCTTTGGAAGAAATCGTCTATGAATGGTCAGAACTACCTCATAAACTATACTTTTCTTCACTTGAAATATATCAGCTGCTTTGAAATATATTTTCAAATTCAATGAAGGCTTTTACCGATTGTGATCCTTGTGATCTTATTGGCATTTTGCCTAGCTTAAGTTAGCAAAATTTCTACCTAAGTTGTTTCTTCTCCTGGTCAACACCTACCAGCTAACTTTATAACTTCCCACATTTTACTGCAAAATACAGCCTCTACTTTTACTACTTGGTGTGATGTTTCTTGGTAAAACCTTGACCAACATGGCAACCATCTTGTATTAACATACTGGTGCCATCCTTGTCATTATATCAAGTTCCAAGCACTTGATAGTTTGTTTGTCTCACTGTCGTTTGTAGTTTAGGCTGTGTAGGAGTATAAACATAACATTTTTTTTCCCTACCAATAGAGGAACAGAATTTTAAAAAGGTATGAGTGAATTATCTTTTCCGCCTCAAATTAGCATTGCTTATTCTTTCACGTTCAAATCTTAACTATGGGATAAAATTGATATTCAAGGAACTTGTATGAATGAGACTTTTAAAATGCAAATAGTGATTATGAAGTCTTATTTGCATTGCCAATATAACGATTTTTCATGAATCTTTTTAATTGATAAAGCTGATATATGCCATTAATAATTTTTTCCTGCAAGTTCAGACATGAAATTAAAGTTTATCAGCTCTTTCTGCTTGTGCTTAATGTAAACTTCATGCCATGATCTTTTATATTCAAAGATAATGCTCTAATGTCACTGAAAGGTGACACTGAACTGCTACGATTCAAGTTTTTTTTAGGACAAAACATCAAGGTACTGATCAAATAGGAGCACATGTTTCCACTGTGTTAATGTATTGAACTGTAACAGATTTGATATTGTAACACAAGGTTGTAAAAAGGTCATTTTTTGTTCATGAATGTATCATTATCTAAGGAAAACAACAAAACTGTTTCAAATTTACCAAGGATTGCTTTTAAGAGCTGGCCGTTAACAATGGTACCTTATAAAAAACTTGATATTGAACCAGTGTTGGTATAAGAGGAAGCTGTATTAATTTTACCTTGAAAACTGCTAACATGACTTTTGTGAATTATTAGAGGAAGAGACTGCTAGATGCACAAAGCAAAATAATTTTCTGAAATTATGTTGTTTTTTTTTGTCAAAATGGAACATTTAAAAGCAGGATAAAAATGAATACAGATAGAAAACAAAGTGGGGGGGGGGTGGGGGATATATTCTAAGGAATTAAAGAGAGAGAGAGAGAGAGAGAGGGGTAAAAGGGAAAGGGTGGACGTGTAGAATAAGGTGATAAAATGAGGGAAAGATCTCATATTTCTTTAAAGGAAGCAAAAACCTAAGAAAAACAATATTCGGGACAGAGTGCATTGAAATTATAGAAGTACAAAATTATACTTGTACTTTAAATAGGTTCTTCGCAGAATACAAAATCCCTGTGATAATTAAAATGGGATGAGATTAAAAGGCAGAATCAGGTACATTAAAATCCTCATAATGGCTACCCTTTATGGATTGGCTACATTAGTTAGAGAGGTTGAAATATAAACACCATTTAAGATTCCATGAACGTTCTGCTAATTAAGGCTCTCGTCTGAATCTCAGCCTCCAGCTACGATCATAAAAGTAACCGGGACGTCAAGCATGCAGGCCATATCCTGCTATACCTTACTTTAGAAGAAACCGGATTTGTATCCGTGACTTGAATACATATCTGTCCCTCTTGGCCGATTTGGCACGATAGGCAGTTCTTCACTAACTTGAGCCTGGTGAATACTAGTAGCACGGTGCAAGATGGATCATGGACAGAAACCCAGGAAGTTGAAATTGACGCTACATGTACATCACCTGGAGCTTCCGGTTTACAATCGGACCTTGAGCTTGCACAGACAAGCCTGATATGTGCATGATGGGATCAGGTATCAGGCTAGTGCAACACCGCTTGAGTCATCCGGCTATTTCCAGCCAAAGCTGCAAAACTAGCTCAAACTTGGAAATAAGTCCAAGATAGTTTGAGCTGATATTTTGCCTAATTTAGAGATAGCATGTTATCCAAGAGAAATTGCCTGATGTGATCGGGCTAATTCATGGGAATCAAAATAGCGCGCTATTTACCAGCTTCTTGCTAGTAGGGCACCACCTGATGAGAGATGGACGAGAGGTAATTTCAGCATCCTTCTCCGACAGATTCTCCCCTCGAACATTGATAAGTCAACGGCGATGAGAGGCGCAGTAGCGTCTGTCTCCATGCTGGGAATTAAGAGAATATGTTGCATTTTTATTAATCACATTTAATGAACTGGTGCCATTTCCTTGTTATAAATAGGTCCTTTTTCTGTAATTGAAAGAATAAAGAAGTAAATAAAATTCAAAAGATAAGGCTGTTTATTTTCTAAACAGTGCTGACTATTCCCTTGTGGTGGAACATAGTTAATGTATTTGCTTCATTTAATATTTCGGATATTATGAACCAAAAGACCATTACATTAAGACATGATAGAGTCTAATTGTGCAGACATATCGTCGGCTGAGAGCCAGAAGGGCGCTATTACAGATCAAAGATGTTCCGTTGAGAGCCATAAGGGCGCTAATACCATTGACTTTGTACAGCAATAACGCCATTATGGCTCCAAACGGAAGATCTTTGATCTGCAATAGCGCCCTTATGGCTCTTAACAGACGATATATCCTATTTTGAGACTGTATCCCATCACAAGATGCTCAATTTTGCAATCAAGCATTGATCAAAGTTCATTTATCATTCTGCCATAGTATTATCAAGTATATTATGTATCTCATAGTAATGCACTTTATTTTGCGTAATTTTATTTTAATTGCAAAATATCAGTCTACAATCAGAATGAGAAAACAAACTATGGTTTTGAATTCCAATTAACAGACTGGCCTTTCTAAATGCAATTTGTATACATCGTAGTTCCCCTTTCTTCCCTCTCTGTTTGATAAATTCATGTAGAATACGTGATCGGTTTGGATAAGTACATTAATTTGATGGAAAGCTGTTCTTACTTGTAGTGAGTGGGAGATGGAATATATGTCCATGATTTTCTTGGGAAGGAATTCCCTAAAGCAGAACTCAACAGTTACAGGTGCCTGGCCCCCAAATTTTGGGATTTAAGCTAATTTATTGTTTTGATCATGAAATATAATTGTGGATAGATCTGTTTCAAATTGATTGGGAAAGGTTGAAATCTATTCACCGAAGAATTGTTTTGTGCTCTGAGGTTTTGGAACCACCAAAATGATATGAAATTAACAAAATTCAGTTGAAAGTAGCATTATATGCACTACTCATAAAAATGGATGTAGGAGACTGCACACAAATGTTTGGCCAGAACATTTCAACTGCTTTTTTTGTTGTTGTTATATTTGAAGAGCAATCCTGTGCAGTGGCCCTTTCTAATATTAAATTCTACCTTTTAAAAATGGAAATTATTTGAAAGCTCACAATAATTTTGTTCACTTTTCCCACTACACTAGATTCTCTTTAAACTGGGGCAAATATTAAACAATTGACCCCCCCCCCCACCCTCAAGTAAGAAAAAAAAAGTTGGATAGCCTACAATGTGTCATCTGTTTCCCCATGTTTCATCAGACATGTGTTGGTGTAGGTGTAAAGCGGGATCATGATAAGTGGGCAAAGGGAAGTACTATGCCAAAGCTGTTAATCCCGTATCTAATATGTTCTCAGGTGTACAGGTATGCTTGTTCTGATATGTGAATGAGCGACATGACACATTCATGCGTGGGTAGACAGCTGAAATGCTAAGAGCACATAGTGACAGATTGGGTTCAGAACCACAGACTTGCTTTGGCACAGTACTGAAGGTGCCACATACTCTTAGCTTTTCCCTTTGAACTAGATTTTTTTTCTTTGGGGGGAGGGGGAGGGGGCCCTTGGCAGATTGTTGTGCTAGTTGTATAAAACCCTAGCATTTGGTTAGGGTATCACCAATCCAGTCTTGGCAATGGCCATTCTGCAGGTGTTTGGATACTTCCTATCCCTCAAGGTGTGAATGGAAATATTCAATGTAAAGATGAAGCAATGAAGTAGAGAAAGCATTATGGCTTTAATATCCACTGTTGATGATGTCCAACTTTCAGGTGTGCTAGAGTGGTCTGTGATGCATGCATGTAGTTATGACATGGAATGCAGACTGTTCTGTCTAACTGTATTTCTGCTGATTGTAGACTGTGTCCAGGGCTTGAGACTCACAGGTGTCCCAAACACAGCTAGAACCCCTTAAAGGGATTGGGTAACTTTCAAAAACAAGAGCAATTAGATCAAGATTAATAAAATTATATTGTTCCAACAGTAAAAACAATCTACTGAAAGTTTCAGAAAAAATGGAAGTCATTTACTACATTAAAACAGTGTAACAAACAACGCAAAGCATAGAGCCAAACACCAGTACCCTCTGTTGCTGGCTCAGCAGGCCGCTAGGGACGGGGACTATACAACAGGAAATGGGTGTATGTTGTGCTATTTTAGATGTGGAAAGGCACATGGTTTTATAAACCATCCGGTGTTGGTTTATAAAATTTGAGTATGAAATCATTGATATCTCGAAGGTAAAGCCAGCAATTAGCTTGCAATTTTGAAGAGATACCAGACTGACCTAAGTGTTTATAATTATGTTGGCAAACTAAGCTAAGTCGAATTAAATGTGATTTGAATATCATTCAATGTTAGTGCATCCCTTTAACTTTTCTCCACAGACCCCCTAATTTTGTTGATATTAATATAGGTCCATAATGTGTAGCTTGTTTTTATGTACACGCCTCTCAGTTTCCCCAAAAATCTTGGACAGTAAAGGTAAAGCAGGAATCAAACCTAAAATTCAACCTATGATAAAAGTTAGCTTGAATTCCTGGGTCCTGGGAAAAATATTGTAAACCAGGCAAGGAGAATAATTGTTCTTAGAGAAGCTTCAACTTTTAAGGTTTGTTTAGACCTTTGCATTTGAAAGTGGTCTTACATACTAGGCCTTTTAAAAAGCAGTTTAAACTTTAGAGTTTAAATGTCTCTCCCAGGGGCAATGGGGGAATGATGTGTAATCGTGGTTAAACTTTACAACCTTCCCTCTATTTGTCATAATCTTTAAGTGTATCCAAGATGGTGCATGCTGATTTAAGATAACTTCAATTAGGTCAGATCTCTAATTCAGCTCGGACGAAGGAATCCAATGTTTTGGGGAGGATCCCAATAATGTTATAAATCCCTTGAAGGGTGCGGAAGAGGAATCAAAGCCTACTGGAAAGTTCGCCTGAAAGCTCTTAATCTTTGTGGATGTTATATTCATGCCTTTTGCTGATGTCACTTCTGAACATATTTCCATGTATCCAGGAGATGACTCTGTTCTTAGGTTATTTTCAAACTTACGGATTAAGCTGTATCATCTGGTTGAAGAATAATGAAAACAAAACTTACAATGATGAAGTCATGTTTTACCATGTCTGTATATAGAAAGAGAATTAGGATGTGTATAGTTCTTGTAAGCCCTCAATAAAAATGTCATGATTAGTTTTCCCATTTCCTGTAAAATAATAAGTTGCCCAGTAATTCAACATATCTGCGAACTTTTCTTGTTAGCTGCCCCCACAAAACAGGAGTTGAAGAATGACATTTTACATAGTTTTATCACAGTTTGATGCCCATGCAACATAGCAAAACAAAGTAGGTTTGATATCACACTATGTCACATTGTCTATTTGCCCTCGGTCAAGACACAGTATTGTATTTACATATGTCTTTCTCAACAAAATTTGAATCATGAATATAGGAGAAACCATACCTTTAAAGACATGTTTGTCAAGACTTTTTAAAGTCAACACTCCCGAACCCAGCATGTCTAATCCAATAAGGGAACCATTCAAAGAAGTTTACAGACTTTTCATATTTACATTGTATGATTCATTATTTGCTCTCTGAAGTACATTTCTATCTTCATAAAAGAAGAAATGGTTAGTTTCACTTTTTTACAGTATGTGCTGAAAGGGCAGTCACTGATTTTTTATTCATAGAATAGTTTTGAGTTTAGAATGCTCATTGATGTTAGTTTCAGAGATTAATCACTGCTGATACAATTTTCTGACATTATATGGAGCTTACCATTCATTATCATACAAAGTGAGGAAATCTGCTTTATGTTAGAGATGTTATATCCACGAAGAATAACAGTTCTCTTGAGCATAATTTCACTCATTGCACCATAGACGTTCCCTGTTACGTCTATGATTGCACCAAGCAAAAATCTCCAACACTCTAGTGGTTTTATACGTTTAATGTGTTCCTGGAATTATTTCATTCCTTACAATGCAGCCTTGCACACCAACGAGACTCCACAATATACGAACAATATAGTCCCAAAAAGCATTATTTTGCTCAAATTATTCCAAGATTTTTGAGTGGGTTTTTTGATGTTTTATTAAACATAAACATTGCAGGTGTCTGTGATTCTATATAAATCAAAGTGAATTACTTTACAGCCTGTTTCATTAGGCTTTGATTTAAACCTATTAGTTATACTGTGCGGCTGACCTTTCTTGTATATATTAATCTACTTGGAATTAAGAATGCCTTGTGCACATGCTTTAAAGCCAGTATGAACCAGCAGCCCTGTATAGCATCACCTCAATTCCTCAACTACTCAACCTGTCCCGTTTCCTAACCCAGAATGCAACATTCTGAGGAGTTTAGACTTGCATATATAGTCCCACTTGTATGGTAACACATTTATCCGCTGCTCTTAACATTCCTATCACAATAATCATGTTATTAAGTAGCAAAATGTGTATTTTCTCCTCAAAACTTTTAGTTTCCCTATATAAATCTCTGTATCATTAATATACAAAACAATACAATAAACATTTTGGGCGCTATTCCTTAAGGCTTAGAGCGCTTACATTAAAATTAATATTTATTTTAACTACATGATATTAATTTTTCAATATGAATGATTAAAACAAGATACTTAGAGAATTGATTTGAAAAGATTTATGTGTCAGTTCATTCTACCTTCTTTTCAATTTTTTCAATTGAGACATTTGCCTTAATAAGTACTGTAATACAGACCGAGCTGTTCTCAACGTCGGCCTTTAATTCTTACTCCATTTTTCAAAGTCAATCTGGTTTCCCAGTCCCTTTTCTATTGATTTTAAATTAGAGTCAAGTTGGTTGAATTTCCTGAACAGGTCTCTTGACAGTCTATTGTTATCCAACTCAACGGACCGTGTGATGTGACGTTTGGCGCGAAAGGTTATCGCCACCGTTGGGCCAACTCAAATGGGCCACGCACCGTTGGGCTTGTGAAAGGCATGCATTCAAGCGGCATGGCAGCTGCATGCTGGTTGCAGTGTGGAGGAATTTTCCCGATGTGGGTTCGGCCGTTTATTCGTTTTCAAGAGATTGATATGGATTGTTGAGGAGTTTGGAAGATGGTCCCTGTCTTACCATGCCTGTTTTCTTGTATTTTGGACGCTGTAAAACTACTCCATGGACATCTACTACTTCAGGAAAAAAATTATCCTATTTGAATTCACTTCATGTGTATTCATATAGCTTATGAACCCCATTCTAGGACAACTACCCCTGGAAAATTACCCCCGCTAAAAATCTACCCTCTTAAAATCTACACCTAACCCTAACCCTACTTCTAGGGGTAGTTGTCCTGGGGGAAATTTTCTGGGGGGTAGTTGTCCTGATACATATTAACCCATCCCTCTATACAAACACACAATCTACGATAGCAGTGTGCAGCTTTTTTGCAACTACAATTTCTTTGTATTTTGTCTGCACCAACTTGTAGAGATTGTCATTTTCCAGTTTTAAACGTGTACATAATTCAATCCATGGTTAGATAATGATTTCAAAGTACATATCTTTAGATGGATAAAGTATTCTAAAAACAATAACTTTGGATGATGATTAAACCTTAATCAAAATTCTTCTCAGATTCTTTAAGGGCCTGTCCCACAGAAGGCGATCGTTGTGGCGACAACCTACGAACTACTTTTTAGTACCCATCGCCACTATGCGCAGGTCCAATCTCCTATAAGATCGTGAATTATCGCGTCTGTCGCCAAGAAATACGTAGCAAAATTTTGTTCGCCGCTGGTTTCTCAACGAGTTAAACAATAGCCGGCGTCAGTTTGGTTGACGTCAATGACCGTAGCCTGTCTTCTCTTGTCGCGACAAGGTGCTATCGTAGATTGTCGCCAGATAGAACTTGTTTAGCACAGCAGAACGGCGGCCAGTTGTAGGTTGTCGCGCACCAGCGTACGTTGCACGCATCGCTGAACCGAAAGGCCAGTGAAATTTAAGCCGCTACGATCTTTGTCGCCAACTACAATTACAAAAATCAGGGTCGGCCTCCCATTCAGATACTGTAGAGTCGCCGCAAATTTTTGAAATTTTCAAAAATCACTCACGACCCAAATTATAATGCGCGACTGAGAGGACAATCACGAACCTAAAGGCGACAGGCCGCCATCAGGTAAAACACACTCGATCACCTGTGTCAGTCGCAAGGATTGCCACAGTGCGCAAGTTCACATTTTGGTTGATTTTAAGCTGCGACAAGAGAAGTCGAGGCGCGAGATGCGCGAAGGTCGAGGCTATTGTATTACCGGATACAAGCTATTGTAAGTCTATTGTTCGCATGGAAGCAAGTCCTTGTCGTAGCCTATCGTAGACAGAGTCGTAGATAAGTATATGATCTTCGGTCACCTACGATTCCGACACGATTCTGGCAGGTTCTAACATGCATAGGTTGTCGCCACAACGATCGCCTTCTGTGGGACAGGCCCTTTACTTCTCTTAACTACATACAAGTATTCAACACATCTTGTGGGTGAAATACATATTTTTATTGATGCAGTGGAGTACAATGTATAATCATTTTTCCTTGAATGTCTCATCTGAAAAGTTTCATTATCCTGATACCAATAAATCAGCATAAAAGATCAAATCAACATCAGGATCTAATGAAATGAGCATGGATTTGTGATTTTTGTCTAAACAATCTTAGGGTGTGTTCAATGTCCATTTTCAAATTTTCAACGCCAACATGAATCATGATACAAAATGCTGATATAAAGAGAAACAAAGTGCGCGTTCATTGTCCTCATTCCCTGTTATTAAAAGTAAACGTGTTACAGATTTCCATTTCGAAGGAAAATCTAAACGCCGGAAAAAAGATGCATTTTGAATCATGATCAGCTTAGATTTTATGACCTTACTGCACACTATTGAGTTTTCAAATATCTTTAAATGTGCTCTCGCAGTGGAAGCTTCCAGTGCAAGTGAAAAAAGTGCACAGATGTTTGTTTTTGAGAGCGGGGAATTAAAGACGATGGACGTATAATCAGCTTTAAATTTTCGACACTGAACGGTGTACCTCTGATCGTGTTTGTGTTTTGTAATTGCGATTGGTATCATGATTCATGTTGGCGTTTAAAGTTGAAAATGGACATTGAACACACCCTAAATCCACCATATCTACTGTTTATCTCTCTCTACAGACATTCAGAGCCCAATATCAAACTTGACTCAAGAGAGTACATGTATAGAATGCAGTGTAAAAATTGATTTTGGTGTTATTGGGGTTGACACACCGTAACAAAGACAGGTGTTAAATTTAGGCCGAGTTCAATAAGCGATTCAGCTAGATGAATTTTAAAGTTGCCTCAGGAGAAAATAAGTGAAACAAATTGTGGCTTATCAGGGAAAAAATAGAGAGTGTTTTAGAGGTAAAAAGTCATTAAGGAAAATTTTACCAATTTGTTATAAAATGTGCTTTTTTAAATGATCTGTATTCTATATGATTTGCTGATTTGTATATTTTTTGTTCTCCCTTCTGTTTCTTTTTCTGTCTATCGATATTCTTAATCTTGCTCTGTTGCGCTTCCTACATAAATTATCTTTCATTCTATTGCTTTATATTTCCCTCTATTTCCCACTCTTTCCTGTTCTTTCTATTTCCACTCTCTCCATGCAGGGCCATCGGTGTGATCACATATATTTTGTAAGTATTTCTAAGTCATTGTTAGAAGGGGTATCTTACTGAGCGGAAAATGCTTGCAGACTTTGCAAATGAACACAGTGCCATATAGAGAGGGTCTACTCCGTTTCAGTAAGTATCGATGACACATTTTCTTTTGTAATGTTCTTTCCTAACAAAACAGTACAAAAGAAAATGTTCCATGTTCATACCTACTGTTAACGAAATTGGCTAGATGGTCTCTATGTATATGTAAGGCACTATGGTAAATTACATTGTTCATAAGCCTTCTCCACTCAGTGATATAACCCTTTTAACCTATTGGAGACGAGCTGATTTGGCTATAACACACATTTCCCATAGACCTTACCCCGAATACATTCGGGCTCAGTCCTCTATGGGTTAAAGGGACGTATAATAGATAAAACATTGGGAAATCACCTTATTTCGGATGAAATGATAACATGACATGCAGAGCCTGAGGCGTGTTGCGTAATCTTCATCGACAACACGTCTGGAGTTAATCCTTCATGGCTAGACTAACTAACCAGAATTGCGAAGTAAATATAACCTATGTTTTGTTTTTGAAATGGAGCATTATACAAGTCCTCTCTTTGAATTTATACGAAGAAACCCGTTGAGAGTCTATAAACTAAGGATTTTTGAGGAATTGAGAACCCGAAGCTATTGACCCTATTGACTGACTGAATTCGGTCAACTTCGTCATGTTCGTGCTGTCCGAGTGTTAATCTCCAGTAGTCCGACCCATGTGTAAGCCTCACTGTCGATTGTGTATGAGTTAATGGAGCTCAGGAAAAACGCGCATTCCCCACGATCTCCGAGTTTCAGGGGCCTTTAAAGAGACTAAGTCTTCTAATGAGAGCCAATATGATCTTCAAGTGATGATGATGATATTAATATAATATTGAGGTTTCTTTCAATTAATTTTCAATACTGTCCAGATTTTGTCTCTATTTCTAAAAAGAAGTATCATTTGAATCCGTCAAAAAAAAAAAAAAAGAAGAAAACTTTTGTCACCTAGCTTGTTTAGGGCTTGGCTGAGATCCAAAAGAATGTTGGCTCATATTCATTTACATAGTTACATACTTCCTTCTTTCTCTCAGGAGATGTATCAGGGTGCTGTAATGTAATTACATGTACTTTATCTTTATACATCATATCATCCATACAGCACTGGAGGCTACATGTACATATAAAAAAACTGAAACGTAGAATAATACTTCATTACTTGTTGCCATGGTAAAAAGAAGCCTCCAGCTTTGTAAATGGATTGAGAAAAACAGTTATTTTAGTAGATGTGCAAAAAAAAAAAAAATTCTATCAGGCCATGTGAACTTTTGCTAATCTTGCCGCCAGGGTGCAAATGTTTGAAACCAGTGGCTCATGCAAAGCTCAGGTGCCTGTCACACTGACAACTGAACTCCAGAACAAATGTGACCCGCCGGCTCAAAACTACCATTAAGTCTCCAAAATTAAAATTTTGGTTTTATGCATTTTCTGAAACTAGAGATTGATTCCAAGCTTTCCAATGGTATCAAAGACTTATAGTTTACTAAAGTATAACCATGTTAAGTATCATGTTAGATGGACAGCTATTAAGGATATCCTATGTAGAAACCTACTTCTCTTGCCAATGTCTCAGTTGTTCTAGTTGTGACTTGTCACAAAAGACTTGTAACTTGTCATCTGTGGCTGGACTTGGTGTTAGTTTTGGATTTGTGTCTTACCACAGAATTCCCACTGACCTGGAAAATGAGTTTCACTTTTTCTAGTGAAGGAAAAGTTAAGTAATTTGAAAACGAAAAACAAATGCCTCAAATCAGGGATATAAGTCAAAGAATGTGATAAGAAGTTGTCAGTCTGTCATGCTGCAATGCATCAAAATAGGATGAAATAGATGGAAATAGGTTCAGTTATCCTAGAATTCTGAAAATCCAATCTAATATATTGGGAACCCTGTACCATTGTGACTGAGGGTGATGTGAACTACATTTCCAGTATCCTAGTAGTATATGCAAGGAAAACCTGCCTCAGGAAGTGAGATGATCCCTGAATCCAGAAAAGCAGGGAGTGGAAGTCTTTGGCTGTCGGCAGGAAATCTAAGAATGGCTGCTGCTTTTCCGCCATATCCTTCCGCTATTCTTCTGTCAGTTGGTAAAGGTAGAAATAGGGGCTTTAGAGTCTGTAGGGCAATGTGGAGAGACATAAATGTGTAATATGATTGTACCCAAACATTTTATTATTTGTTATTTTGACACTTGTTTGAAAGTGTCTCCAATTTTAACCTTTTTTCTTATATTTGGACAAACCGGAACAATTTCAATTTTCGTCATTAAAAATCAAACATTACAATTCAAATACAGACTACATGTAGTTTGAACAGTATGCTTTGCTTTAGCTTTAAGCCCTGACTTACATGCATATCTGCGGCAGTTTTACATATCAAAGCATGGCAGCTAATAAAATTATGATGGCTTATCTAGCCATACCCGTCCAATAGAACCGTATATAAGCTTCTCAATTAGCTGCGGTTCATGTTTCGGCGTGAGTAAGACACCGACAAGGTGAAATTGGTGAGAGAAAGGAGAGATTTCCTTGAAACTTGACGATGTACTCAATGAACAACGACGGTCCTTTTGTGTCATCAAGAGTACCGGTACTGTCTTCGTGTTGTGGATGTCCGGTACTTGCATTCATTAAATTTGATTTACATTAAAGGCGCAGTCTGCAAGGTAATTAGATTGACACAAATGGAACATATTATTAGTTATCCTGAATTATTCATTTATTTGTACTTTTATTGATAGGCAGTTACAGGTTTGCTCTACACAATGACCACATTCAATACTAGAATCTCTGTTATTTTTTTAAATGTTAGGATCATGATTAAGAATATCTAGTGGAAAAAATTTCATCATAACAAAGGTTAGTGTTCCCTTCTTAATTCTGATTTTCCTGATTTTCCCCAGGACCGAAAATCAAATTGATACATCATCTTCAGAAGACTAATTTTGTTAACTGTAATATAGACCTCTTTAAATCCATTACTTTTTTCAAATTATGTGTTTTTAAATATTAAAATATTCTCCAAAATTGAAGTAAGTGTTCTCTCTTAAATAACATTTTTTGAAATTTTCTTCAGACCGACGCTCAATTTGATACATCAACATCTTCAGTAGATATCTCTTCCTGAAATTGAACAAATTTTGTTAAACTGAAATATAGAAATCTATATATTCATTTCTTGGTTTTCTTCTTTTTAAATTGCCTCAAGGGTACATTTCTAAGCTTTAGAAAAGGCAATTTAAAATCTTGTTAACCAATAGCAGCACAGAAAGCATGCTTGGATTTACAGCAGGTTGAAAGCTATCAAAGGACGAAAATTGTGAGAGAAAAATAAAAATTGCTGGAGGGTACGTCCGTACACAGGGAAGACAATTTTAAGACACACTCTCATAAAATATGCTTTGCTTTACGGCAGGTCGTAGCAGGGTTGTGAAATAAAGTCGTCAAAGGAAAAAATGTATTACGTCGGCAAGAACTTTTTAAACCCATTTACTGTTTTCAAACAGCTGTAGGGTACATTTTTAAGATACGTAAGAGTACATTAATGTGATTTAGAGACTGATAAACCGATTGCCACACCATTGCATGGTTGGCATCCTTTTGGTTTACAGCAAGTCGTATACCAGCGGTTGCCATACTGAAGTCATCCATAGGTGCTGCTCTACTAGCTATATATATGATAAAGGACTCCTCCGGGCTGGATTTTTGCATTATTAGAAAAATAAAGTAAAATCTAAACAGCACAACACTGAAAATTTCATCAAAATTGGATCAGAAATAGCAAAGTTATGAATTTTCTTAGGTTTTGAATTTTTTTAGGGAACAGTTTTTGCCATCTTCAAGTTGGCAAACTGATGATGTCTCAGTCCCCCTACATTCTTTGTATTTTATTGTATGAAATACCAATTATCAAGATTTTCTGCCCCAAGGACATAAAAACAGGGATTAATCCTTGTGGAATGTTCAAGTTCACTAGTGCTTTTACTTATTTCATTATGAGGGATAGATTTTCTGTATATACATGTATGCAATATATGAAAAAATGAGAAAAATAGGATTTCATATAATAAAATACACAAGAAGTAGGGGGACTGTGACATCATCATTTTGCTCATTTGAATATTCAAATATTCAAATGAGACAATGCTAAGCACTGTTTTACAAAAAAAATTCAATACCTAAAAATATGCATAGCTTTGTTGTTTTTCATCCGATTTTGATGAAATTTTCTGTGTTGTGTTTGTTAAATTTTATTTTACTTTACAAAACTTTTTAATTTCAGCCCGGACTCCTCCTTTAAGCTCTATGATCTGACCTCAAGCTTACATAAACAAGCCCAATATGTGTGTGATGACATTGGCTAAGGTTTCAGGCTAGCTCGGCTCTGCTCAAATTATTGCATTATTTAGACCCAAAACTTAAAAACTATCTCGAGTTTCGAAAAAAAATGATGATATGGGCTTAGAATTCCTGCTATTTTAGAGAAGAAGCCTGATATTCTCTAATCGGGCTAATTCATTGGGTAGGAAATTGTCAAGCTTAACTAGTGAAGCATCGCCAGAGAATATGACTCTGAATGGTGGGTCGACAGCTAGACAAGACATGCTGTTATTGGTGAGATAATCCAATAATCCGCCCCTTAGCCCGGGTCCCTTTTAATCCTGTTACACAAACCCCCATATTAAGTCAAAGTGAATGTCAGCTCGGTCCTAATTAAGTCACTCCATGCCTAGGCTAAAGGAATGGGAGTGAGAGAGAGAGAGAGAGAAAGCGGAAGAAAGGGTTAGGAGCATTTGAAAATATATGCGTATGGTTCATGTTGTGTGAGAGAGAAAGAGAGGTCGGGGTTGGGGGAAGGGAGGACAAGTTAAGGGTGTAAATGCTTGTCTTCTTTTATGCTAATTTGGATTTTCCTTAAAGCCAATACAAACCAGCAGCCCTGTATAGCACCACATCAAGTCCTGAACTATTCAATCTGGCCATGTTCGTCACCCATAATGCAGCATTCTGATCAGTGTAGTCTTATGATATAGGCTCACTTTAAAGTTTATAGTAATAGTTATCTCAAAAGGTGTATTTTTAATAATAATAATGATAAAATTTATAAAGCGCTTTACAAAAAAAAAATGTTTCAAAGCGTAATTGCATACATATATAATTATTGATACTTTTAAACATGAAGTTATTAAACTACAAAAGAAATATGAATATAACATAATTATTACAAACCTAGTATAACTACAACACACTTAGTATCAATAAAAATATAACCTAACCTAACTTTCTTGTGAAAAAATATGTCTTGAGTCTTTTCTTGAATGTTTCTGTAGTAGGTGAGTCCTGAACATGAGTAGGAAGTGAAATCCATAGAAGGAAGTTGTGCACAAACTGAAAAAGCCCGGTCACATAAAACTAGCTTTTATATTAACAGGCAATGAGAGCCTGCATACAGGGGGGGACAATTCGGTCTTGATTTAATATTATCAATAAAACAATGATCACAAAAGAAATAAGTATTACCCTGACCTAATATCTCAAGACCTGCTATTTTTCTAGATTATAAAATTAAAAGATCATTCGGGTACATTGTATTAGAATGGTATCACATCAATACTCACTATAAAGCTGATTATAAAGTGTTTGAAAATGAATGCAATATTGTTAAAACCCTCTATCAACATACCATCTTTGTGGTAACATTATTTCCGGACTACAGCGCATTGTTTGTACATGCTTACCAAATACACGTCAGAATAAATTACCCATAACAAAAAGCCTTAAACATTAAACCGTTCAACTTGTCATTATAGAGTCGACAACCTGAATTATTGATTTGATAATGATTTGCCCAGTCGTTGGGTTTCATGCACTGCCTATTCGTCCGATTAAAAGCCATTAATGTCACAGACCATTAGAGACATGTAGACATTCCACACATTAAGGTCTGTAATCAAATACTTCCTGACTTCCGTTCATATGATGTGTTAAGAGCCAAAAAGGCGTTATATATAGTTCTAAGTAGGCAGTGCTGCAGTAGCTCGAGCTAAAAAATAGTGCACTAATTGGAGGATCGGGGAAAAAACCTGAAAAAGAAACTGTTGCTGCACTAGCTCAAGCTTGAGGCAAAGTTTCGCATTAACGACCTGACCGTGAGATGAACAAACAAGCGTGATATGTATTGCGCAGCTGGTAACTAACGCTTGCTTACTCACGCACAGGTAAATGATGGGATCGGGCTTCTTAGTGCAGCATCGCACAACTTATCGCGCTATTTGGTAACAAAATCGTAAACTAGCTTGAGTTTTTGTAAAAAGCCAATGATGACACGGGGTGGGATTCCATCCAAATTAGCACCCTATTTGAGAGAAAATCCTGATCTTCTCTGATCGGGCTAATTCACCGGATCATAAATAGCTTGCTATTAACATAGCTCGAGCTAGTGCAGAATCGCCTATGTGTTAGGGTTAGGGTCTTTTTTGGCACAAACAGTAAGTTTGTTTACGTCATAATGTTGTATGTTCTTTGTCAGCTGTCCCATGTTCCATCCCACATGGCTATGGATTGGGTAATTAACGGATGTCGTGTTTAATAACAAAATCTAGAGTACTTACTAAATGATTTGTTCTCATGCACCGTTAATTTCAACAATTTGCTAAATATTACAAAGATATGTTGATTTCCCAATTACGTCAATGAGATATTTTTGAAAATATTTTGCAATGTTTTGAAAATATTTCCCTTTTTTGAAAGGAGCTAGAATTTTGTTTGTCTCTGGATATCAGTGCAAAATGTGTTTATGAAATATGGTTTATATAGAGTAGTAAATTAACTTTTATTGACAAGTCATTAAGTCCAGTGCCGTTAATTACATAGTTTTGCTAGACAAAGAATATTTGAACCAGGAGGAATTTGAACCGGCAATATCTTTTGCTGTTTGGGCAGTGACTACGTGTATACCTCAGACCATTTCTAATTCATGGCATTGTGCAGTTAAAGTCTTCTGTCATTCTGATTTTTCCAGTGTTAAGGTTTAATTAAAGAAAATTGGATTCCTCCTCTTTCTTTTATTGACCATTTATAAACTAAGTTCATAAGAAGGTAACCCACATGTATCAGAACAGGAAACATACAAACATTAACAAACAGAAAACAAAACAAATCTGTCAAACATATTTGTAATCTGGGGATTGTCTAAACTGTAAAACAGTTTTGACATTAATCAGAACTCCCGCTTTTCATTAATACTGACTGAGATTTACTGTCCTATCTGTGATGAGCCATCCGCTAGCTTCACCATGGTTTCCTCTACACACAGCTAGTAGCTATATCGGCAGAAATCTGGAAGTAAATGTGGATGGATGTGTCAATTATATTAATTTGATTAGCTGTGCAAATTATCTCATTACAGTCTAACTCTTCACCGAAACCTGATTACTCACATCCAGGTGTTAATAGTCATATAAAGGGTTGAGTTTAACAGAAATTTTGTATTTTTGTGGTAAATGAAATTCTGCATTTCACACCTTTTGGTGGTAACATTTATTGCCTGCCATTTCAATGATGGTGGTACAGGGTTCCCAGCCCATCAGGGAAATCAGGGAAAATTATTTTACTTTTTTCAATTTTTTTTTTCAATTTCAATTTATTTATTATTCATCCATAAAAATATATATAACACAGTCATGTTGACAATTATTCAACAAATCATAATAATGATAATGACAGAAAATATAGATGAAAGGATACCTTCAAAAAAAAAAACAAGGCTTGTACTACAGAAGGCACCTGAACAAAATTAAATAATACATTCTTACTGATAACATAGTTAACCCAGACACAAAATACAAAGAATCACACACACACACACACACACACACACTCACACACACACACCACACCCTGCATACGCTAACAACTAACAAAACCAAAATTGCATTACGTAACACAATCTGTTAAAATTAATAGGGGTACATCAAGTAGAGGGCCTGTAACTGTTTATAAAATGTTGGAAAATTTTACGCTTAAATACATTATCTGTGTTTGCACCAGAAATACAATGTTCAATTTTGTTTACAATTTTTGGACCATTATAACGAATTGATCTTATGTCTAATGAGTTCTGTGGTTTCGGCAGACGGAATTTCATAGAATTGCAGGTAAAATGCGAATGAATATCAGAGTTTAACTGGAACATATTATCAAATGAGAGTGGAAGAGTATTGTTAATAAATCTATACATGAAAATACCAACAAGATATTTATGTATGTCAAATATGTTTAAAACTTTTAACGAATGAAAAATAGGGCTAGAATGGGCAAGATAGTGCGAAAGAGTACAAATTCGAATGGCTTGTTTCTGTTTTAAAAAAATGCGTAATAAACTAGTTTTACACGCTGAACCCCATACAATGTTACCATACATGAGATACGGCATAATTAGAGCATTGTATAATACAATTAATATATTAGGGGGTACTGTATATTTTAATTTATATAAGATTCCTATAGTTTTACTTATTTTACTACAGACATGTCTGACATGAAAGTCCCATTGTCCAGTCAGGGAAAAGTCAGGGAATTTGGTAAAAAATGCCTAAAATCAGGGAAAAACCAGTGAATTTTGATTGGCCCAAAAACTAATGGTACGGTACTCAGTCAGACTCTGTTATGTTATGGAAGTCACATTTCTATGTAAAATTTTGCATGGACCAATAAAGAATCTTGTATATTTTGTGCATATCAAAACAACACCATTGAATGACTGGCTATGGTGTTTTTTTAGTGTAGCAAAATATGTGAAAATGGAAATGGGTTTAAATAATTATCAGGGAATTTTGAGACTTCATCAGGGAAAAATCGGTGAATTTTGTTTTCTTGAAATGCTGGGAGCCCTGTGGTATCTCACCTGAGAGAAGACGTCTCCAAGGTGGCAAAAATATCATGTTAGAATTTCCTGTAACTCATGACATGCTGTGGACACTCAAGATATGGCTCTGAAACTTCTCCAAGATGGATTTTCAAACTAGTTTCAAATCTGTCTCCAACCTGTCTTAAACCCCGTCTCATGGAAAGTGAGTTTCATGACAAGGCAAAAATACTGGCAGTTCTCAATTGTGAATGCTTACAATGGAATTTGCAGATAAGATTTAAATCTATAAACATCAAATCCATTCTTTGGAAATACGTATCAGACAACTACCCACTGGACAATTATCTCTGAAGACAATTACCTTAAGAAATAGGGTTAGGGTTAAGTGAAGGGTTAGGGGTAGATTTTTGGTATGGTGGGTGGGGGTAATTTTCAGGGGGTTAGAAGCCTTTCAATTATGAATACTCACTCTTAATAGAACCTACAGATCAGATAAGATTTCAAATCTATAAAGGTAAAATCTATTGTTTTGAAATATTTGCAACCCTAAACCTTTATTAAACAAATTTCTCTCTTTCTCCTCTTCCCCCTTTCCCCCCTTTCAGACTGAGTGGCCTGTCCCCATTCTTAGGCGATGATCAGCAGGAGACGTACGAAAATGTGACTGCCATCAACTATTCCTTTGATGACGAAGACTTTGCTTCCACCAGCGAGCTTGCCAAAGATTTCATAGACAGACTGCTCCTGAAAGATCCAAGGTTTTCTATAATTTTGTTGATATATTTTCAAAGTTTGAAGGACAATATTACTTACACCAAAAAAAAAGTATGAAATAATAAAAAAAAGCTGATAATGTAATATTGGTATCTAGGCGGACTATATAAAATTGCCTATCACCTTCCACTTTTTTCTGTAGCTGTATGCTGTAAAACTAAATATTTAATTCCACAAAAATGGCAGAATGTCATGAATGCTTCTGATTGTACAGTACATTTCATTGTCAGTTTCTTTCTCTCTGTCTCTCTGTCTCTCCCAATCACCCACTCGCTGTGCTATATTCTCTATTCTCTATTTTTATTTCTGTCTTGCTCTGTATAAATATCTCTTCTTCTTCTCCCTGCATTATATATATATATTTTTTTTCTTTGCCTAACTTATCTCTATCCTTTGATCTTTTTTTCTCTGAAAATATGTTCACCCACAAAATCACCATGTAACGTATAATAGTAAGTGTGTAAACTGAAATCTGCTAGGAGTACATTTACCTTTCTGTCTAGTTCTGATATTTGTTATGTGTCTTTTAATCAACAATAGGCCCTGGGCTGGATATAATTGTAGGAAACACTCTCTTCCTCTTTTGTTAGATTACCGAGATGGTTAGGGGTGCAATCTGGAATGTATTTCCTCTAACCCTGGATTACTATACTAGAGAGGTGTGGGATCTGTCATACATTTGATTGTGGTTTTCATTGGAAAACACAGCCTTAAGAAATTAGGAGATATCCACCTCATAAGACAAATAAAAGAAAAAGAAATGGGAATTTATTAATTCCACGGCATTTGCTCAGGCAACGATTGCTCTGTATTAAATCCCACACACTATTTTAATGACTAACTTGGTCTTAATACACTACCCTCAACCCATATGGATACCTTAACCCTACATCTTAGATGAAATAAAGTCTGGAGCAATTGTTCCACAGGCAAATTTTGTGTTCCCAAGTTACATGTATGGCACCCCATGCAGGTATATTATACCTTTGCAATTTAAGTTTTACATTTGATAAACAGATAATTCACTGACATTATTTTTAATGTAATTTTACTTATTTTGTCTGTTTCTTTATCTCTTTTTTTTTTCAACCAGAAAACGTGCAACTGTTGATCAATGCCTATCCCATCCCTGGATTATGGTAAGATAATGGTGAAGTGACATAATTCCAGGTATCAGTGTCAATCATGCTCTGAAAAATTGTGTTCTTTTCGGAAGTGCTTTTGTTTTATGAAGAATGATATAATAAAAAGGTCCAATGGCGAGGATTGCTCTTCAAATGCCTTCATTGTAAAAATATAACCCAAAACAGCTGAAATGCTCAGGGCAAACATTTTGTGTAGTCTCATACATGCTTCTCTGTGTGTAGTGCATGTGACTCTTGACAGGATTGAGTAAACTTCAAATCATAAATGGTGATTGTACTAGGAACTCACAGCACACAACAATCCTAATGTGAATTGTTATCAACCTTTTCAAATCTCCTGAATACAGTTTTTTTCCACAATTCTATATCATGACCGCAACAGTAATTTCACTTTTACTGCACTCTTCAGAAAAAACCAAAGCTTACAGCTGTTGAATAGACTGCGGTTGATCTGAATCTCAAACAGATAAATTTACATTCAATATATAAATGTTCGCTGCTAAATGGACAACCGCCCTAAAGTGTGTCTTGACAAATCTGCCCACTCATTTGATACATCCATACTTACGTGGCGCTGTTGATTGAATTGGGTGCACCGCCGTGTATAATGTTACTGATGGAGAAAGTCACCTGTCCGAGTCTAGCTTGCCTTTAAAATCACTCTCCTAGCGCCAGAAGGGCATTAGATGTGTTAATATTTATGTGTCTAACAACCTTCTCACTCTAAGGAGACAAACTGCAGGGTGTGGTCGTAGGATTAGGGTTAAAGAAGCATGGAAGACAGGAATTGAAACTTGATTCCTTGAAACTAATGACTGGTTTGGAGATAATCTTGGATTAGGATTGTCAATGAAAGTGATTTGTTGTGGGGAGGGGTCTGAGCCACATGGTTGGATATCTGATATTTTCTTTGAAATCAAGGGATGGGTATAAGTGGTGATTTTTATGCCTCCGCCACCGAAGGTGGTGCCGGAGGCATTATGTTTTCGGGTTGTCCGTCCGTCCGTACGTCCGTCCGTCCCGTTTTCGTTCTCGATCGCGATTTATATTTAAGAACGCTTTGAACGGATCACTTTCAAACTTGGATCATGTATGCATATGGTAAGGACAATGATCTGATTAGATTTTAGGGTTATGAGGTCAAAGGTCAAAGGTCACAGAGGTCATTGTATGCATGAAAATGGCTTGTTCTCAGCCATAACTTAAAAACCGTTTGACGGGTCAACTTCAAACTTGGGTAATGTGTGCCTATGGAGGGGCAATGAACTGATTAGATTTTAGGGTCATGAGGTCAAAGGTCAAAGGTCACAGATGTCATTGTATACATGAAAATGGTTCGTTCTCGCATAACTTAAGAACTGTGTGACGGGTCAACTTCAAACTTGAGTAATGTGTGCATATGGGAGGGGCAATGAACTGATTAGATTTTGGGGTCAAAGGTCAAAGGTCACAGAGGTCATTGTATACATAAAATAGTTTGTTCTCGTGATAACTTAAGAACCGTTTGAGGGATAAACTTGAAACTTGGGTCATATGTGCATATATGAGGGTCATAGACTTATTAGATTTTGGGGTCATGAGGTCAAAGGTCACAGGTCATTGTGTACGTGAAATGGCTCTCGTTCTTGGCGATAACTAAGAACCGTTTGAGGGATCAACTTCAACTTGGATCATATTTACATATGGGAGGGACAATGAACTTATCAGATTTTGGGGTCATGAGGTCAAAGGTCACAGAGGTCATTGTGTACATGAAATGGCTTGTTCTCGCAATAAACTTAAAAACCGTTTGACGGATCAATTTCAAACTTGGGTCATATGTGCATATGGGACGGACAATAAACTGATTAGAATTTAGAGTCATGAGGTCAAAGTTCAAAGGCCACAGAGGACATTGTGTACGTGAAAATGGCTTGTTCTTGCGATAACTTAAGAACAGTTTGATGGATGAACATCAAACTTGGGTCATGTGTGCATATGGTAGGGACAATGAATTTATTATATTTTGAGGTCATAAAGTCAAAGGTCAAGGGTCCACAGACATCATTGTATACATGAAAATGGCACGTTCTTGCTGTAACTTCTGAACCGTTTTATGGATCAACTTCAACTTGGGTCATGTGGGAGGAAAGATGAACTGATTAGATTTTTAAGTCAGGACATCAAAGGTCACTGGTTATTTATGTAAATGACTCGTTTGTGCAATTTCTGAAGGACCTTTGACAGATCAACTTAACATGTTTATCCTTTTTATTACATCAGTAGCCATCCTTCCTGAGTTGGAAATAATTCTGATGATACAACTTTAATAGATTTGGGGTTCAAATATCTCAAAGATGTCATGGTATAAATGGATGTAAAATACTCAACATGCGCATGCCTTTTTTTTCCGATGTGGCAATACGGAAGCATGCCTTTCGACCGTGCGCGGTCGAAGATTCATCTAGTTTGCTTTTGGTTTAGGTCAGAGCTCAGAATGAGCAAGCATTGCCATAATGAAAGGGAATCTTTTACATGAAAACGACAGCTGATTTTTGGGGTTTGTGTTTGGATTATTGCAGTTAAATAAAAAGCATTGTCATGCTGGAAAGGGTTTATTCAAAATGATGGGATATTTGATATTTTCTGTAAGACTGACAACTGGTTTGGGTGATTGTAGCCTGAATCATGGCAGTAAACAGAAAGCATTGTCATTTGGGGAATGGTCTCATTTTAGAAAAATGGATATCTGATTTTTTATTTTTTTTATTATTATATTTTTTATTTTATTATTTTTTTTTTTGGGGGGGGAGGGGGAGGGGGAGGGGGAGGGTTGAGATTGATGACTGATTTTAGTGATTCTAGTATGAATTATAGAAATAAAACAGCATTGTCATCATGGAGAGGAATCTTATTCCAAATTGCAGGATATAGCATATATAATATTTGTTTGAAAATCGTAGCTTACTTGGGTGTTCGGATTATGGGAGTGAATAAAAAGCATTGCCATGCTGGAAAGTAACCTTATTGAAAATGGTCAGATATTGGGGATTTTTCTTGAAACTTACAAACGATAAGAACAGTCAGAAATGAAACTCAAAACTTGAGTGCTTTAAAGTAAGATCCAATACTCATATTTATTCTTTAGATCATAGAGATATTTTTAGCATATTTTGACATCATCTCTAGAGGTGGAATGTACTCTTTGATGATTGCCTGGACATTTGATGGATCTTTAAATAAAAATTAGTGTTTGAACAGTCTTAAAGAGAAGTGTTGATACAGTTTCAATTACACTTAAATCTTGATACAATGTATATAATGAATAGTTTATGAATAATATATAATGAATAGTTTATGAATAATATATAATGAATAGTTTATGAATTATATCAGACAATATTACAATGAACAATTTTTTTTCAATTATCTGTGCTATTTGATGAAAGCATTTTCTGTGAAATCCAAGTGGAAATTTGGAGGTCCTATTTTTCTTAAGTGTCTGGACAACCAATCTCCGAGTTGTATGAATGGGATATTCAATTAAACCAATGTAAATTTATAATAACAATTACATAAAATGTTTTACATCATGCAATCTATTTTTTTTATTTTGTCCTTTTCAGCCTCGGAGCACAAAGCAGAAAGTCCAGAGACAGAGATCACACCTCAACATGGAAAACTTGAGGAAATTCACTGCCAAGAAGAGATGGAAGGTAGCCAAGATAGAATAGACCAGGACTTGGTCTTTATTATAGTCCCGTCAGTTGTATAATTAATCTTTATAATTAAGGACCATTTAATACTAGTCTTCGTCTATATGGTACAAATTTAGGATAGGCCAGGACCTACATGTATAATTAGTCTTACAATTCATCAGTCAAAGAAGAGATGGAATGTAGCCCAGTTAAGATAAACCGGGACTTGGTCTTTATTATGGTCTCTAACACCTGTCAGTTGTATGAATAATCTTTGGAATCAAGGACCATTTATAGTCTTTGTCCATAAATATGGTACAAATTTAAGATAGGCCAGGACCTATAATTAGTCGTACAATTTGTCAGTCAACTCAAATCCTTCGATAGCCCGTAGGGGTGTGTCGCCAAGTCAGTCTTAAAGTTTTGAATGACTTTACGAATGACTTGAACATGTTCTTGGGTGCTAATCAGATTCTCGTTCATTTATATGTATCTGCAGCATAAAATGGTATCACCAGCTGTGCATGAAGTCATTATTAACTTACAAACAGCTTTATAAAACTCCCCAGGACATATATTTTGTCTTGAAATTCAATAGTCATTTACAAGTCTATGATAGCCCAGGACCTATAATTAGTCTTACAATTTGTCAGTGAATCCAATTATTACAATAGACTAAGATCTATAATTACAATGTAGTTCGTACTGTATCGGGATAATTACTCTCTCGAAAAATTACAATTTATATACCAACAACCTTCATCTGTTATGTGCAAATTATAGCTTGGGATACATGTATGTTAAATTATTTCATTTATTTCTGTGCGGTCTCTTTTCAGCAATCAATGAAAGTAGTATCAATATGCAATAAACTCTCCAAGAGTGCTAGACTAAGAAGTGCTAGTACTGCAGTGGATGACAAAGGGGTGAGTCTTACTTTTTATTTCATTCCATATATCACATCAAAAATTCATTTATTTGAGAAATCATAACTTGGTTAAAATTTCATGAATTTTCTTTTAATGGGGTGGGGATTTTTTCCACTGTAATAAGGTATCAAGCAAAGGCCCAATATTCCCCAAGATTACAAAATTATCAGTTGGTTCCAGTTAGCAGATCCAGAATGTCTGGGTATCGTTAGATGTGATGTTGATGTGATGTTCTGTGGTTGTAACTACATGTATATGTGCCATGGAAATGTTACTTGTTGAAGGAACCTCTGTTTTACGTCAACCTGATAAACAATAGAGTCTTCCACATATATTCCACTTGTATATGTACAGTGTGTAGCAGATATGTTCACAGTCACTGTCACAGAGTAAGAGCCTTTTGCTTTTTAGCTGGGGCCTGTTTCACAAGAATTATGCACAACTTAAAGTCGCATATGTGACTCATCATATCAAAATCAAACACAAGTCGCCAGAAAAGAGTCAAAGATTGCAACAAAACAATCCATTTTAAAGGCTTTCCCCTAATCATTTCTACTCATTATTTTTACAGAGCATACAAGAAACATTGAAAATTCAGAAAATCAAAAAAATATTTCCCCCCAAATAAGACAATTTTTATTATTTTGCCGATTTCCTTGACACAGTGCTGAATTTGCTTGGTGACTTGTGTCTGATTTCGGTGTGATGCATTACATATAATTTGCAAGTGCAGACTTTACTAAATTTGCTATATCATTGAAAGACTTCTCAACAATACGCATTGTGCTTGCATGATTTGACCAATGAGGTGACGGCAATATACTGCACAGAACTAGAAACTTACCTGCAACTTTAAGTCATGCAGAACTGATCTTGGGATATCTTGTGCATTGCATTGTGCATCTACACAACTCCAAAATCTCTTCTTACATGTTTCAAATACGTAATAGAGCATGTGATGCTACATACAGCGTCTTTTCTTTCTTTTTTTCTTTTTTAAAATTATTCTCACATCTGAGCCAACCTCTCAGGATAGGCCAATTATTTATTGGCCCAACTTGCAACTTTGCCTGCCCAAATCCTTGACATCAACATGTATCACTATTTAGTCATAATCTTGATATATGTATGGTGGGCACTAGTGACTGATGTAATGGGGGGAATTCCCATATTGTTTTAAGAAAATGGTTGTATCTGACCTTTTGGACCCATATCCATCTAAATATTGATTAATTTGAATGTATAGTTTGTGATGTCAACCCTAGCTGTGTAACCATGATTTGACCAGTGGCGGATCCTGGAAGGTGTGCAGGGGACGCACACCCCCTCTATAATTTGAAAACCACTCATTGACTGTGTCATGTTAAAAAAAAAAAATTTGGTTTGCTCACCCCCTTATTTGGCCCGGCGTCTCCACTATTATCTAATCCTGGATCCACCACTGTTTGATTGACTTAATTGTTTCATGTGTGTACATGTACAATAAATGTCTGTTTTGTTATAAAGTTGATGTTTCAAATACCCCCTAATACATCAACTCTTGTGTGCACTTGTACATTCATGCATTCCAACAATTCACTTGCATGTTGCAATTCTAAATAAAGAAACAACATTTACCACGAACATGGTGCAATGAATGTTAGGCCAGCGCCTAAAACACACCCTCTCAAAATTTTGTCCGTGTAATACCAGTCAGCGCAATTGTCATGAGAGCAACATTGAAAGAAAACAAAGAGAGAACATTGTCATTGTCATCGCTGTCATAATCTACCCAACTCCTGTTGTAATTATTCCCAATCATTCGCTTCCTTTCACGTAGAGTCCTTGGAGAGTACTGAGAAAGGTATGTCAAGTAATGCTTTTAAAAGCCCTTGGTTAGGAATAAGTATCAATTTCATTGGTGCTTACCGGACAGAATCTAACCACTTGCTATGTATTCATGTCGCTCATCCCCATAAATAGGTTTTTATGCAGGGTGTACAGTTGATATTTCTCAGAATAATATTTTTTAATTTCTTACTGTTGCTGTACAGTCATTTTGATTTAAAAAAATCGGAGGAGGGAGGTGAGGGGAAGGGGAATGGCCTAGAAATATATTGCCCTTCTGCTTGTCAAGGAGCTACTTCCAGCAATCCCTCCCCCCCCCCCAAAAAAAAAAAAAAAGAAAAAAAAAAGAGGAATAAAATGCATTCCACTAGTTTTGTAGAGGACTCACAAGCAGATTTTTATCCTGTGATACACTGAGATTTAGGTACAGTGTTTGTATTATTTCATGCGATGCTTTGCCTTTGCATGGAATAGACCAGATCTTTTTGTTGTTGTTGTGATGAGATCCAAAAGGTTGTTAGCTGTTCTTCAAACGCTCTTTTGGCTCTGAACACGGTTTTGCTGAGATGTCAAGGCATAGCAGTGTATAGGTAGGGGTTAGCTGACGTAACTTCCGCGTAACAACCCTCAGAAAAATGAAAATTATACACCAATCCCTTTATCAGGCTGGCTGAGAGTATCAGCTTGTTGCGTGTTAAATGTTTTGGTAGAGGGAAACCAATAGTTCTTGATTTTGCGAGGAACTCCACATGCAAAGTTTTTTGCATTGGTTGTTATGGGAGATCCATCATTGTTGATGATCTTTTAAACGAAAATAACCGGATTATCAAGCCATACTATATCCACTAATTTGCCGCTGGTGTTGGATAAAGGTTGACCACTGTTAAGTTACGTAAAGTAACATAACTATTAATATACTAAATGCAAAGCACTATATTATGAGAGCGATAGGTAGAGGAAAAGTTAAATGGATGAAAGGATTTGATTACCAGTGGAGTAGCAGTTGGCATTTCTCTACAAATTTCTCCAGAAAGTTTAAATAGCTTGTTTGTTTTGAAGGATATTGAGGCCCTCAACTCATAGATGGCAGAATCCCTTTGAACATGTGTGGTTTATCACAAGATATTTGTGGACTGAAGAGAGAAAACTGACCAAGTGAAAGATGTTCATATGATTGTGTAAAGCAATAAATAGGAAGAACACTACATGTATGATAACAATATTTAATTATTATAATATGTAGATTTGACCTTGCGGCAACTTTAATGGATTATAATATATCAAGAAGATTAGATAGAAGCATATAATAGCGATAAAATTAGCTGGTTGCTAAGAAAAAGATATAATGATATCTTTATAAATATCTAATATGAATATAAAGATGAACACTTTTAAAATGATAATGCATGTGCATGAAACTCACATTTACTGCTGAAGAGGGAAAAATACTTGTTTGCTAGCTTTTCCCTTGCTTGCTTTCATTGCTTTGCTTGGCAGCTTCGAACAACAAGAGCTTCATTTCATATCCTTCATTCAAAATGTTCTACCCATTCATCTCATTTTGTTTTTTATTTGTTTCCTCAAGAACACCTTGGGATTAAAGGGATCTATGAACAAAGTGAAATTACCTCAAATCCCAGTGAATTGTATGCAGTCCCCTCACTATATACTCACTTAATGATGTCTGAAAATATGAGAGAAAATAAAACTCATATACATGTTCTGTCAACAAAACAAAAAAAGAGAGAGAAAGAAAAAGGAAAATAGTCACAGATAAAGTTTCAAAAGATATGACTGATAAGACAAATGTCCAATTTTAAAGTATATTAATATATCATTTACTAAATGCCATACGATACATACATTAATTTTGTTTTTTACTTTTTGTGCTCTCAGCAGATGTTATTAACCATCAATGGCTGTTTGATATGAAATACAATTTACACAATCAGCACAAAAAAAAAAAACAATTACGTGAACATGTTTTGTTTAATAATAATCTCTTTTATTTTTAATACTATCATACCAAATTATCAGACAAATAGAAGAGGGATATTTTATAGGGATTTATGATGAGTAGTAAGATTAAAAAAAATATTTATATTCTTTATGCTACACATGTCCACTTTTTTAAATCTTTAAAAAAAATTATTTATGTCGTAATGTCCTCCATCCTGGATAAAATTATGACCTTTTGCACCAAATATACTAATGAACCAAGAGAAAATGACTTTATTTATCATTATACTTTGGTCGATGCTCAAATTTCTTATACATGTATTTCAAGAACAAAAAATATGCTCTGTCTCTTTTGTTTTCATTTATTCTGTTGGGTCACTTTCATTTATTAATCATGAAGGAGATTTCATTCATAATATCATTCAATTCATCAATGTCAGTTCTTTAATTTTTGAATTTATCTTATTTTGATTTTTAAAACTTACATTTATTATAATTTTGTTTTGTTTCTTTTTTTATATTTTCTCACGCCATCAATTATGATTTACACCTGGCACACACTTCGCTCGCTCGCTCCCTGCAACTCTCTGCAAAATATCTTCTTTATGCAAACAAAAAAATTCAAAATTAAAAACTATATCATTCTGCTTGGCAATGGCTGCTGTGGCTTAACACTTAACGCTCATCCTGGTGGTGGTCTCTCATGGTTTGGTGTTTGGTGTTAATGTGACTGCACTCTAATCACAGGCTCCCATGGCACTAACACCAGTAGATGAAGCACCGGTGTCAACCGATGATGATGATGATGATGGTGGTGGTAGCGAAGGAATCTTCAGTCATAGAGTAGATAGAATTGTAGAGGAAATGGAGGAGGAGGAGGAGGAAGAAAAATTAAGTCAAGCCTCAATAATAGAAAGTGTAGAAAAGAGTGTTAGTTCAGTAGAAAATGCCTTGATGAATAAGCACACCCCTGTAACACCAGAATCACAGTCATTGTCTATAGGTAGCAACACTGTAGTTACACCTAACACCATCAGTGTCAATGTACCTGTGTCGACTAATGATGACAATAATAACAGCAATAAAGATTTACCTAACTATGCAAGTAGCAGTAAGACCATAGATAAAGCCATTGGTTATAATGTTGGTAACAATGGTGAAGAGATACAGAGTTTGCAATCTCAAATAAATTTTAAGCAAGATGGTGGGGATTTGATTCTTGGAAAAATGTCCAATACCGGTATGTCTGGGCAGACTAAGTCAGACATTCAAGCACTGAGCGAAGATGAGATACTTATGATGATGGTTGGTGTTATGATAGTCTTTGGGTGTTTATTGATTGTTCATGCATAGGTGTCTATATGGTGTTTTACTCTAAGCAAAAACCTTATCAAATTGTTATCATTCACTTATTACTATGGTGATGAAATGCAGGAAAACGAACAGGCCCCTCCCCTTAACAAATAGGATTAAAATATCATGAATCCTCAAATAAGAGCAAGAGAATGGTGTAAGAAGGATTTATATATAGTTGCTGAGTAAATATTACATGAAGTTAAAGACCCGCCCCCTCCCCATAACATTCTTATAATGTCTTTAATGTCTAATATCAGATAGACAGTTGTCCCGCTAAATGTATAGATGAACTCATTTTTCGTTAAAATTTATTTATTTAATGAGCAATTGGGGTGCAATGAAATTGAATTAAAAAGTTATGAGAGCACTTAGACATCAATAATCATCTTAAAGCAAAATAGAATAGTGCCCTCTTTAGTTCACTTTTATTTAGCCATATATATGAAACCCATTCTATTACTTGTGGCAAACCAAACGATTTCAAAAGTGGAAATCTAAGAAATCCCATATAGATTGTAAAATGAAATATTTTTTCTTCAAATAAGAGTACTGTAGGTACGAAATAATGTTTGTCTTCCATAAAAGATATCACTAATAAAGAATGTGTGTTGTTTTGAAATGTATTTTGTATGCAGTGCCAAAAATTTTGTGTTTGTTACATAATAAACAGATTTAGTTTAGACGCAATGTTGTCTTCCACAGTTGTACTAATACCTGTACAAATGTCTGTCTTGTGTGTTGTACATGATAACTGAAAGAATAAAGTACATTATTTGGTCCCATAATGATGCTGTATATGTAAAGTGGTGAAAGTAATGAGAGTTATTTTGATTTTTTAAAAAATATGAAAAATCTTCCACAATAAGTCAAACAATAGTTTTATTTTGTTCTTCTTCCTACATGAAATAAAAGAAATAAATGATGATCATTGCAAGGCATATATATAGATTAATATGTTTGTCTTTGTAAATAACGTGTTGTTGCTGCTACATACCAGACAGGTTAAATGTGTGATTCTGAAAATGATCATCAAATGTTGCATTCATGTGTCATATGCTCAAAGTAGTATTTGGTCTTTTTGTAAATAATAAGTATTTTGTAATATGTTTCAATATAAGGCACCTGGTTTATATAATTTGTTCATCAAGCTACCATGAAGTGAACCATGTAAATATGTAAATGTTTTCACTGATTTTCTTTCTTTTTTTGGGGGGGGGGGGAGGGGCTGATAAAGAGTAAATATGTGGGGCTCATGTATTATTGGGCTAGCACTGACTTACAGAAGGACATCCACTTTTTAATTGACGTACATTAAATTTGCTTGTCCTGGTCTCATTTGTGATGCATAGAAAACATCTCTTTGTAGGCCTACTTTTCAAGTTGATATTCTTGAGTGAATATTTTAGATGTCTTCTAACATTTCAGTTTTTCTCTTCTAAAGTCAATACAAATATGTTTGGTTTGAAAAGGAATTCAAAAATTTATAACAAGTTTCTGTGATTATTCAACAAATTCTATGCAAACATAATAATATGTTCTTTTAAGGACGTTGCACAGTTGAAACCAAAACCATGACAAGTTCACCAAATTTTGCACAGAGTTACTTTGGTATCTATGTATGCCAAAAATGCAAAAAATAATATAGGTTCATGTGCTTGATTTTTTGCTACGGAACTTTGAAGTTGCCATATTTGGATGGCATGTAAAGTACGCGTAATTTAAGAAATTGGCCTCTGTTAGACCTCGCAAGTGCAACAAACAAGTAAAAATCGTCCTTACTTTGTCAAAACCGTATCAAACTTTATCAAACCTTCCCGATTTGTTACAAAGTTTATACCAAAGATGGATACATTGTTTAAACTGGCACATTTGTACTTATTTTTGAGCCAGCAGCGCCCTCATGTGGCAAAAAGGGTACGTAAAATGGCAAAAACCATATCTTAGAGGCTTGGAATCTACAAGAAAATAAAAAAGTATAGTTTAAGGTGCACTTTTTTTAAAAACCATGACAGTCTCATCAAATTTTGCAAAGTTGTAGAGGGATTCATCATATATATGTAGAAAGTTTAAAAAAGGGGGGTCCATGTGCTCGTTTTCGAACTATCGGCGCCCTAATACTCGCAAATCGGCTTGAAAAGTCACAAAAACGTCCAAAAAGCGTGAAAATCCACTCTAAATTGCACTTGATTCAAAATTATGCTCCCAAACATTCAAAATCCATGTCATTTTCATAAAAATTTGCAAAGTTGTAGAAGAATACGGACTCAACGGGTAGCAACATTAAAAAAAGGGGGTCCATGTGCTCGTTCTTAAGCTATCGGAGCCCGAATAGTTGCGAATTGGCTTGAAAACCACAAAAACGCGCCGAAAATGCAAACAAGTCGTGGAATCCAACCTATATTACATTTGATTCAAAATCATGCTCTCGAACATTCAAAAGCCATGTCAAGTTTATCAAAATTTGCCAAGTTGTAGAGGAATATAAACTAAAAGAGTAGGGACATTAAAAAATGGGGGTCCATGTGCTCGTTTTCAAAATATTGCGCTGTAATAGTGGCGAGTCGACTTGAAAACCACCGAAACGTGCCAAAAATACTCAAAATATGAAAACTCTTATCTAATTTTCGACTTATCTAAGATCCTGTTCCCAAACATTTACAATTCATTTAATATCCATCGCAATCTCTAGAATAACACGAACATGCACCAACATAAATGCTTTACATATCTCTGCAAGTAGGTAAATAACGAACAAAAAGAAGGAATAAATAACATATTTATAAAGTTCATTTCTTTTAACTCTTTGAACAATGGATCGCCCACGAGCGCTGTATATTTTTCCATTGTGACGTATTAAATAATGCGCGCCAAGGATGCGCGGTCAAGATGCGCAGAAACATAACTGTGCAACGTCCTTAAACAGTGCAAATTACTCATTCTTGGAGATTGGAGCCTATGTAGACTAAAATGCTTTTCGGCAACAGAGGGCACCATTGATTACCCACCCTTATGAGAAAATCATTTTTTATGTTCATTATTTGTCTTCTCTATAAAACATTATTCTACATCTATTTTTGGCATGTGTCTTTTATGTCCCTGAATTGATCTTTGACATATGACCTTATGATATACCTCCTTTTCCCTATGTTGCCAGCTGTGAATCTTTTATCGGTCAAGTTTGAATGCTGTGTCTCATTATTTACTTTGTTTTATTTCTCTTTTCTTCCTGCTTTTCTTTTTTCTCTCTCCTTTTACGCTATCATGGAATGATCTTATTTTCACTTATTTCATTATTTGCACCATCTACCCTCATTAAAAATCAATTAAACCATCCTTTATCATGCATGACTGATTATTTCATAAAATGTCCATGTATCTCGTCCCTTTATCATAACTTCATTCACATTCATTCATTTTAAATTCATTATCTAATTTTGATAATCATTTTGCACATATTAATTTTATATATGAAGCTCCTTTGTTTTTTCTTTTTCTTTTGTTTTCTATCTCCTTTGACATTCAAATGAACTTATATACTTTATCAATATAACATACAAACCACATATATAATGGATGCTTACATTTTGTGTACTGGTATGTTTTTTCAACCCCTCTTGCTTTTATGACATATTAGCTATATATCTAATAATCATTATTCATAACAAATTAATTGATGAACTTACATTCCATTATTCCATGTATTTACATCTGATTTAAAATATAACCTTTTGTTTCCCTCAATGTTACTTCACATAATCTCTCCTAATTTTGCATGAATATTTTTAGCATAATTCCTTCTATACATAATATGTTCATTTCTGCAACTCATGCAATTTGCAAAACTTATTTAAATTTTGATATTCACATAATCACTCATTCCAATTTCAACCATGTCCATTCTCTGAAAAGTTTTTTGTCACATTATAATTTTTGTTTTCTATCATTGATTACTTTATGATTTCCCTTTGTCTCTCCCTCTCTATACTCTTCTCTTCACTTTAATTTGTTATTATTTTGGCTGTTGCACTTCAATCTCTTCTAATTCCATTCCTATCTATGTGTATGAATATTCTTCATTAATAACCTGTTTTTATTATTTTACCCCCTCTTTTTGCTTCACCCCTCTCTTCTCCTCTCCCCTTTCTCTCTCCTCCTCCTCTCTCTCTCCCATCCCCTCATCTTTTCCTCTCTCTTTTAAAAACTGCCCCTCTTTATCTATATCTCTCCTTCTTTCTCTGTAACTCTCTTTTTATCTCTATCTCTCCCTATGATTCTTTTTCATTTATTCTCTCCTGTTCTCTTTTTCTTGCACTCCCTCTTGTTCTCTTTTCCCTCAATCTGTCTTGTTCTCTCCTTCTTTCACTCTCTCTTGCTTTCCTTCCCCCCTCCCCCTCTTTCACTTTCTTTTTCACTCTCTCTTGCTTTCTCCCTCTTTTACTCTCTCTTGCTTTCTCCCTCTTTTACTCTCTCTTGCTATATTTCTTTTTCTCTTTCTCCATATTCTGTGTTTTCTCTCAATATTGACCACCTGTTTGTTATATTGTCCTTCAACTTGTGCTGCCTTTGTCTGTTAAAACAAAAGCTTCCCATAACAAGCATGCATTTAGGCCCTGAAAATAATAACAGTGGTGCACAGACAAAAGAAAACTAGTGTAGCAAAAGAAAATGGGACCCAAATAGTATTGTTTCTGAAATCGATCGATGCAGTTAAAGGGGCAGGAAAGAAAAATAGGTCTTCCCTGTCCTTTGAAAACTGTGTAAAATATCTTTCGATGTTGCAATGCTCTCAATTTTCATGTAGATTTTCTCTAGACAATATAAATACATAGAAAACTAATTAAGCTCTACATTTTGATTAGTAAACACAATATCACAATCTTTATAATTCCATTATGTAAAAATATGCATACATTCTCATAGAAATAAATTCCTGTGCTTCCAACAAATTTTTCTTCATTTTTTAAGATAAAGAGTTCTATTATTGATAGCTTTGAATATCTCCTCGAAAAGGAATTACATGACAAAGTGATATGAATAATTTTCAATATTTGAAAATGATGAAGGCATCATTATGCAGAAATACTCAAAATGCAAATACAATTAATCCTAGTTTTTACCAATTATTTTTGTAGGTTTTTTAAAGGAAATCATACACTACAGAAGTATTCTGTAATGCTTCAAGTGATTTTATGACAGACTGAATTGTTTAGATCAAGTCTACTTCCTTAGGTAACAAAACACCTTTCCTGTTTTCATTCTCTATTTTTTTTTGTGTGATGTAAAATAATTTGTGAAGAGCTTAAAGGATGTTCACTCAGTGTTTATTATTATTATGAGTTAACACTTTGCCTGACATAATAATATAATTAGTCACAATTGTAGAGATTAACTATAAAGTTATTACATTTCATTTTGTGTTAAATGCTGGTGCAAAAGTATTTTGAAAAAATTGCTTGTCTATACAGTAATTTCCACTATCCCCACTGGATAATGCATTTTCCTGTCATCCCAAAGACTCATTGAGCATTCTTCCCCTTACAAATCAATGTGGCATGTACAGATTTAAAGTAGTATTACTTGCTCAGAGCCATAAAGAATTTAACAGGTTTTAATCAAATTAATAACCTTCTTTCTGTAAGTACACAATTAGGTGTGTTAATTGTTTCATAAACTAAGTATCTCCACATGTACTTCCATTGATCATGTGTATAAGTACTTATATTCTGTTGATAAACCACTTGTGATTTTGCACTTAAAGGGAATCTAGTGTAGCGGGAAGGTGTGGGAAAGATGAAGAAAATTATTGTGAGTTTTCCTGTTATTTTCATGATATTTGGGAAGAATATCAAAATAAAAAGCTCTACAAGAAAAGATTGCTCTTCAAATGCCTAAGAGTCATAATATGATCCAAAATATACCACACAGGTAACATGTTTGGGTCCCGAACATTTTGTGTAGCCCCATACATGCATTCCCGTGTAAGTGCATGTGACTCAAAGCTGAATTGGGTTAATTTCTTATCATTTTGGCGACTCCAAAACCTCACAGCACAAAATAATTCTTAGGTGAAATGTTATCAATCTCTCCATATCACTTTTAGACAGCGTCTTCCACATTTCAATGTCATGACCAGAACATTAGTTTCACTTTAATGGTTTAAAAAACAAAACAGACTTTATCTTCACAATCACCTCAAGTTATCAATCATTATTATCCAATTTACATTTTAGAATGACGTCTTTAGCTGTATTTAGGCTTCATTTATTGAAGAATCTTTAAATTCTTGTCGGAATTACAATCTATGATTCTAAAAGGGGTGGCAAAATATTTTATCAAAAGTAATATCTTTTCTTTGTCAACTTTCCTAATTTACACAATGTATCTTATGTCAAAACTAGAAAACCAGTATGCTCATATGTTACTATCATTTGCAAATACAATATTTCATAGCTTGTGCCAAATCAAAGGTACTTATATATTTTTTACTATACTTCTTATAACACTACCAAATATATATATATATATATATATATATTTTTTTTTTTTTAGGGTGGGGGTGCTTGTAAATTGTGGTAAAATTTTAATATGTTTAGTAGCCAATCCATGAATCCAGTTCTTAAATATACATGTATAACATTTTTGTGCATTAAGAAAAAAAAATGATATCATTATATTTATCACCATTTTTTAATCTATTCTTTATTTCTACCTCTTAGTGATTGACCCAGAAAATATATGGGTTCATGTCCATGGGCTATTTTAGTACCTGTGCACTACCATCATTATTAGTTATGTGTGTTAAGTACTTTTATGTATCTATTACATCATTATACATCAATATAATATCTAAAGAGAACTACTGTAAGCCCTGCCCTTTCATGACAGAATTGGTAATACCAGCAAAATGGAAAACTAAAAGGTATTATTCTTTCAGTAGAGGACATACCATTATCTTTGAATATAAATTGTGTGCATCTGTGATGGATTGGTCGTATGAACTCATTTTGTAAATTGCCATTTGGTCTAAACCCACCTTGACTAATATTACTTTGGTCTCATCCCACATGGTCTAATCCCATGTTCTTGCCTACAACCAGTTGTCCTAATTACTTTCTGGTCTAAGTACCACTTCTACTATTTAGCATTTCATCTAATTCCCATTTTGTGTCCATATACTGGTAATAGACCAAATATGCATTTGGGCAGTAGACGAAAATGCAAATAGACGTTAGGCTATTAGACAGATTGGCAAATAGACCAAGTGGTCATTAGACCTAGTGAGAATTAGACCAAGTATATGATAGACAGATTGTAAATTAGACCAAAATGTTAGTAGACCAAATGGGTTTAGCTCGTGTGGTATTAGAGAATTAGACCAACTGATGTTAGACCAAGTGGATATAAACCACTCATTTTAGTACTTCTCAAGTACTCTAATCTGTACCCAATTGTTTTGTCTTCTCCCAAAGTATAATTACATTGATATTTCCATTATATCCTCTTTGATTTCCTCTCTTACAACTATAACCTAAATCCATTCCTGAATTTACTTGTATTTCTCATCTGATAGATGTTTATTCTGCTGAGAGTCAGAGGGCCCTTAACCTGTTTGATTTAAAACAGATTTAAGTTCCTGTCCGGCTCTCGGCAAAGCATGTCCTCTTCTTCTTCATAAGATTTTTTGTCTATGTACATGTACATGTATTTTTAACCCATTGTATACTGAGAACTTTTTACAAAGCCGAATGAATCGTTGTTGTCCAGCATGCTTGCAAGAAATTCTTTTCATTTAAAGGTATAAGAAAGGCATCTTTAAATAGATCAACGTCAGATAATTTAAATTATATAAGGTCTTTATATGTTTAAGCAATCATGAGTGAATTAAATGGTCGACAAGAGGGATGTCCTATGTTTCTTAAGCCCGCATATATGCAGGCTTAGTATACAACAGGTTAAAAATAATTTTGATCATATTAATATTCCAATTTATAAAATGTATCTTAGCTTTTATTACATCACAAATCTGTCGATGTCTGTCAATATCTCTCACTCAAGTATCACTTTTTTTTATAAAGAAAACTTTAGTTTTTACTACATTGTACAACACGTATTGTGATCCAGGAAATTAGGGAAACATAGTTTTTTCCTTTACATCATGTGTATGCAAATTATATGCAATTTTTAATATAAAAAATGTATTTTATTACTGTTAAACTGATTTTCTAAGAAAGGAATTAAATTTGAATGAGGTGAGATAAAGACAGAAATGGGAATGGTAATTTGATATATTTTAGGAGGGTCCAAAATCAAAATCACCTTTAGTAAATCTAATATTACCACATGGATTCCAATTTATTTGTAGCAATACTGAGAAAGGTACACTGAGTTAATTATGTTGTCCTTCCTATTTCATGTTTTGCTCTTACAACCTATGTGATCAATGTATGATCTAAAGACAGATCATCTCAATAAGATTTTTTTTGAAGAAAAAACTACATGTACTTTAAACAGTCACTAGGAAACTTGATTTTCAGAGAATCACAAGATTACAAGAATGATTTAAATACAACAAATGAGTTTAAAATTTTTACTCAATGTTTTATGCTTTTAATTACTTCTGTAATATGTATCATAATACATTTGTTCTAGATATTTTGCTAATAGTTCAGAAAAATATATACATTTTCTTCTCTCATTTCTAGTTTAGGCAAATTTCTCCTTTTCATTTTTCCTGACGAATTTTAAAGTCATACCATTTCTAATGCAAAAAAATAATTGATCAACATTTAAATAGTTGCCTATTATTCATTAATCAAATACTTTAATTATATTCATACTTATGTTTATAATTAATTTGACTTGTTTTAAAGTATAATATTTTCCGATTCTATGTAAATAATTTTGTCAATGATATATGCAATAAAATGTGATCATGTAATAATTCAAGTTTTTGATCTTCCTTTTTGTTTATTTCATACCCTCAACAAACAAGCTGCCATTCAAACTAGCATAACCTAGAAGTTAGGATTACTTCAAATAACAGTAATTATACATAGGATTAATTGGCAAAATATTTGTCTAGGTCATGCCAAATCCATAATCTCTCAATTATGCATAGAGTTCATTAATAATTAAATAATAGTACAGTGTTCATATTGATTTATTGTATTTATCTATTGAAATTTCAAAACAGTGGAAAGGGCTGTTCACATCTACAGCAAAATGCTACAACATTTTGTTATTTAATATTATTATATATTTATGTATCCAATGATGACATTCTCTTGAGAAAACTGTATCATCGTAAGTAATAAGCTTTAGGAAAGAAGGCACAATGAAATTATACTTGCGTATGTGAAAGACTGTCATTGAATAATAATCCTATCGTACACTGACCCAAATTGCTTTTCCACATTTCAGATTATCATAGATTAATATCATTCAATAAAATGAATCCACAGGGACCCTACCTAGCTCTGCCCTCTAATTAATTCTCATTCTCGGAGACAATCAATTTCATGATTATATTTTCGTTACTCAATAGACTGTTTAGCCTCATTCCCCTCTCTGCTGTGATTTCATTAGGGGCCCCCCTGTTCGCAAGTCAGCGAGTTGCGCTCTTAATTACATTTCATGTCCTCGTTGGTGTTCAGAATGGTGAATTACCGTTCATTCTACAATCACCTGGTCTTATTTCAGTAGGTGTATTCCCATTTGGGTTATACCTAGACAATTTGATTTGGTTTAATAGTCATTTTGCCTATTTATTATTTTGCCTATTGAGCTCATGCAGTCTAATACATTATAGTTACATGAATAATTTGGGACACTGCCTTTTTTGTCGGCTATCTTTTGCGCTTTGCTATAGCACTTCTTGTATGGTTAGTTTTCCAAACATAAAATAAACTTCTAGAAACAAATTATGATTCTAGAAAAGAAATTATGATTCTCATTGAGAATCATTGCATCAAAGTCTTATGAATATTGCTTAAAACACTTCAACAAACTTATATTCACTCATTACTCAAGATTTTTAGCTTTTTTGTATGCACTGGGTATGTTTTTTGTTTGTTTGTTTTTTGTTGTAGTAACTACCAAATGAAACATTTTTTATATTGAAAATGCAATAGAAAGCATTTCTTGTTTGAATATACTTTTAAAGATCATTCATATATACATATATGAAATATGTTCATGTGTGATCAAATATTGTGCATTTCTTCATGTTAATGACCATATTTGATGATTGGTATCAGTATTGTAAATAGAGATTATCAAAAAACACTACCAAAATTTTGTTCATGCCAGAAACTAAACTTTTCCAATACCTATCCAGACATATATTTCCATAGCAAATAAACAATGGTATGCCTGATAAGCCAATTGAATATAACTGACAAATATTATTCATATCTGTTTATCTGGGAATTTATGATCGGCCTCCTAATTCAGATTAGAGTTTGGCAGACGGCACTGAGGCTGAAGGCATTAATTCTCCTTGAAAATACACACAAGTACAATGTCAATGGCATACACACAAGAATACTGCATATTTATATGGCACAACTGAGTCTGCGACAACTGGATTGCAATGGCATTACATGTATGTGAGTAGTGTGTCTAACACTGTTTATGGAGCACCGCACGTCCGTTTGGTTGGTCGCTAGTCCCTCCCTCCCTCTCTCTCTTTCACTCTCATCATTCGCAATCATTTGGAGGGGCATGCAAATAGCCTTTCGGGAGTTTGTCTCCTGTGCTCGATGAGGAGCACGTTTTTCCGCAAGTACGCAAGTAAACAGAAGCAACAGATTCACAGTAAATCACTTACGATGAGGCTCTCTGTTGGGTAAGGTGTATGTCTACTCTTTAATGTGATCAACACGGTTGTTTTCAAAGTCAATTGTCAGACGACGGCTTATTTATATACACTCGTTGCTTTGTGGAGCACATGATCTTTAGTGGATTTTAAGAGAGTGGTCTGATCAGCTGGCAAACTTCATGGTCGTTTTGCAGGTACGCTTATTTTCTCGTCAATTATATCTTATGAGTAATAGTTCGGTTGTTTGGATATTTTGCAGTTGCAGAAGATTTGGGTCTCAAATTGTATGATGGGAGCTGTTTCATCTTTGCTTTACAAGTTGTTATTGGTTCTGTTTTCTTTTTTGAATAAAAAGATTTGCATTATTTGGTCACATTAATACCCAAATCTTTTTGTATTCTTTATAGATGATTAATAAACATTGTTATTTCATTAATTACCATAAAAACGTATCTAGTGAGAACTGTTGGAATATGTGGTTTATACATTTTTCATCAGCTGATAGTTTAAATAATGTGAACTTGTAACAAAAGAAGCAAAACAAGAAATAATGTAATAAAGAGGTCACCAGATCAATAATCAGAATATATACCAAATAAAGTCTCCTTGATCAGAATTCAAAGACTTTCTCAAATAAGTTTATCATAATTTGTATGACATTGCCTTCAAATCAAAGATGAATGACTTTATGTTATTGTAGTGCACATATTATGTCAACATTATAATACTGTGCACCTGGTACTGTTTATTGAACAGATCAGAATAAACAGCTTACACATCAGTCAGACATCATAGAGCAGTGGTGACTGGTGAATATACTAGATTATGAATATCTGTGGTAATATGAATTGATAGGGGATATATATGAACCTGTTTCTGATCAGTCAATACAGTCTGTGTCAAATAAAATGGTACAAGTGGAAAACATTTTTTTGTAGTATGAAGTTTGATCACAGCCTGCTATTGTTTGGTATTTTCATAAAGCAGGAAGATCAGACTTTCACCTGCAATTTTTTTCATCACATTTGGTGTTGTAATTTTTGAGATATGACTAGTTTTCTACAATCAAGAAAAATCCATTTTTCGCACGCCGTCCCATGCCTTTGTGTATAGGTTTCGCATAATGGCCATAAAGTGCTCAATTTCGATTTGTTCCTCGTCGCACAAAATTTAGCATAACTTTTGTTTTACGAAAGCAAATTATACAGAACAAAGCGCATCAGCAAGGAAAATCTTTTGGTTTTATTTTGGTACCACATACACGTATTATCTGAAAATATTTCACACCTAAATATTTTTTTTCCGACTGTACCATTTTTTTGGACACAAACTGTAGTAGGAAATATACAACATGTGTCTATTGTGAGGTAGAAGGCAGTTAACTTGACTTCAAATAACATGATTTAATGTAGTTCCATGACAATGGCTCCATGGTCAATTCTTATGGGAATCCATATTTATTCCGTAGGGATGAATAGCGTGATAAATGTGTACGCATGCTTAATAACTTTGTACATTTATTCACAATTAATGCATAATTGAAGTAGTGAGTGTGATTAAAAGTTCTTTTAAAGGGATGCAGTAAATTGTACATCATAAATTGTAATTTACTGAAAAAGCTCATTTTGCCAACATGATTATAAACTTACAGGTCAGTCTGGCATCCATTGAAATTTACTAGCCAATTTTTGCTTGCTTTACTATCCAGATATCTATAATTTCATATCCAGATTTTGAAAAGTGTTACTGTAACACTTTTCAAACAGTATCCTTCCACTGCTGCAAAGACTGTACAACATATTCTCTTTTATGAAGTCCCCATATTCAACCCGCTAGGTATCAGTCCACTGATACTCGCGGCAGAGCAGTGGTAATTCAAACGCGCAATGCCGTAGCCCTAGCCTCGTATGTATTCACTAATTTAAGATAGTAAATGACTTCCATTTGCTCTGAAACTTCAAGTAGTTTGTTTTTACAGTCAGAGCAATAGGATTTTACTAATATCGGTCACTTATGCATTTATTTTGTGAAGGTACTAAATCCCTTTAACACGTCTGCGTGCCTCTGTATGTCACTATATTGTGCAAGGCCGCCTAATGGGGTCATCTAGTGTGAACCTAGATGAGAGGGCAGGTGGTTATGGGATTGCAATTCAATTAATACTTTCCTCTAATCACTCCCTTCACATATATGGCAGGTGTATTCAATCAGTACAATAGATAATGCAGCAACCTGTACTGCCTTATGAGTGTTAGAAGGGTGTTAAATCATATATTTTACATCTAAGGGAATGCGCTTCTTGCCCTGAATATGAATTCCATTAGTAAAATAGAAATATGAGAGCAAGATGGGTTTCAACTCATATATACTTAAACCTTGTGTATAGTTTTGGTAACAAAAAAGGAATCGGCATAAAATTGATCAAATGTAGTCTCATGTTGTCCACATTGCACTAAAAACTATGTGTGAGAGCTCTTGTGATATTCCTTTCATGATTTCCGGTGAATTTCAGGGAAATGTTTGAAAGAAACATAATGTAACGGTTGTTTGAGACCTTTGCTGGGGTGCCCCAGACACAACAGTAGCCTTCTTTATGAGAGCTTAAACGGCTTTAACTTGTATACTTTAACAATAAGGTAATGCCCTTCTTGCTTTTAATATCCATTTTATCAGTACAATAGACACCACAGCATCCAATATTGTCTTATGAGAGCCAAAAGAGCATTAAATCACAAACTTAAACACCGATGAAACTCCTTTTTAACTGTCAACATACTATCCCTACATACAGTCTGTGTCAAAAAAAATGGTACAGTCGGCAAAAAAATAATTTAGGTGTGAACTCTTTTCATATTATGTGTGTTTGTGGTACCAAATTAAAGCCAAAAGATTTTTCTTGCTGATGCGCTTTGTTCTGTATAATTTGCTTTCGTAGAACAAAAGCTATGCTAAGTTTTGTGCGACAAGGAACAAATCGAAATTACACACTTCTATTGTTCTGGAGCGCTGAATTCACGGTCATTATGCGAAATCATACACAAAGGCATGGGACGGCGTGCGAAAAATGGATTTTTCTTGATTGTAGAAAATTAGTCATATCTCAAAAAATACTGCTCCAAATGTGATGAAAAAAATTGCAGATGAAGGTCTGATTACCCAGCTTTTTGAAAGTACTAAACAATACCAGGTTGTGATTTATCTTCATGCTATAAAAAAATGTTTTCCACTTGTACCATTTTATTTGACACAGACTGTATAGGATGAATTTCACCTTCCCCTCCATCCATGTTTGGGAGTTCACACAAATAAGAGATCAGGGGGGTGTTTCACAAAGAGTTAAGTAGACTTAAAGTCGCACTTAACTCCTACAAGCATCTTGTTTTATAACACGCAATGTAATTGATAGATTGCACAATGGCGCGCATCCCCTGAGCATGGTCAATCCAATAAGGTGATGCATAATATAAAGCACGAAACTAACGATTTAAGGGCGATTTTTAAGTCTACTTAACTCTTTGTGAAACACCCCCCGGAACTATCTCTGATTATAATTAGATAGCCAGTGCTAACATATGGAAGACTGACACATGACCCCAAAAAATAAAAATACAATTCCATCTGTTCATATATCTTTGCATATTCTCCATATTTTGCTTAAAATATGTCTGCGGTTAATCAGTATAGCATAAACTCAGATAAATTAAAGCTACATGTATTTGATGTTCGTATGTCTGTCAGTTTGTATGATTAGATTTGGTTAGATTTCTTTTGCTACTGAATACCATTGCAGGGTCAATCATTGTAAAGAGATTATTTCATATTTTTTGAGGAAGAAAAAATACATAAATATCAATTTACAATATCGAGGAACAGCTCAAACTGACAATATGTGAGTGAGATTACATGAATTTTATTTAATTTTAGTTAAAAGTACATGCTCAAGTTTCTGAAAGCGAGGTTCATGAACATTACTTCATGTTTTCGAAAGGGGTCCCCAGTTTTACCCTCGCGCGCTCTCTCTCTCTCTCTCTCTCTCTCTCTATCTGCCTAACATCAGTCAATCGTTGTTCATTAAGGGTTCATGTATATTGCTTCATGTTTTCGAAACGGGTCCCCAGTTTTACCCTTCGCTCTCTCTCTCTCTCTCTCTCTCTCTCTCTATCTGCCTGACATCAGTCAATCGTTGTTCATTAAGGGTTTGGTCAAAGCGCCGTTAACTTGCCTCTTCTTTCATTACCACTAATCTCTTAATCCCAGGGACAGGGGAAAGGGCTGTCACTAGGGATTAGTGATCCCCTTATCAAGTCTCAGACCCTCCTATGTTGAATATGAAGGAATGAAAAAATATATCATATTGAGATAATTTCCAATCTCAGATGCTTGAGTGAGATAGAATGCTGGTAAGGAATTTGGGAGGAGGAATCTGATCAGACAGCTTGCCTGCCATATCTGTAGCCAGCACTTTAATCATGATCATCAGAACATTTTTTGATACAGATTTATTTATTTTGTCTACTATTGTAAATTAACTGTTTTTTTTAACATTCCTCATTTTTTAAAAATACTTATTTGAACTTTCTTTTGAAGAAAGATGATAGGCCTACTAAAAAAAAAAGCCTATGTTATAGATATATTCAAAAGGTATGGGACAAACCTTTAGAAGTTGGTTAACAATTCAAAGATAAAATTTTCCTGCGAAAGTCAGCAAAATAATGATATCATTGAAATAGTAACAGTATGGTATGCAAAGTATTATAAATATAGATCTAGTACTAAAATACTGTTATGATACAGTATACAGAAAGAGATAGGTGAAGAGGTTTCTACTTTTGAGTTGTTTTGTTTTGCATTCTTTAATTCCAACTTGATTTGCAAGACAGCTGGTAATGTTGATTAAACTCTTAATGCAAGGTTTCTTGAAAACATGTTTATATCTTCATTAGATGAGAATGGCCTCTTTGAAGAATTTAATGCTTTTGACCTTTGAACTATCTGGATGTTCATGAAAATATTAATAATACATATCAGGAAAACTCCCCCCTGAAAAATTACCCCCAGGACAACTGCCCCCACCCAAAAATAGTGTTAATTCTACAGCACATGTCCCTATGGGTTGTCCAAGAACTTAGACTTTTGGCGGTTTCAAGAAACAGGCCCCTGGTGAACTACTACCCAGGTGGTCTTTCAACAAGTCCCAATCACACATCGCTCCTGTGTGCTAGTAATTAAGATCAGGCTGCCTCTAAATCAGTAGCCAGCTTATGATTCAATATTTTTTGCCGTGACATTTTCCTGGATACTCTAATAATTGGCCACATGTGACCTCAACATGTTGTAATTAATGTGAAGTGCTGTGCTTGAAGTTTATATGTACGTGAGAAAAGTTATATTGATGTAGGAAAAAGGATAAATATAGCTAGGAGTGTACTGTTTAGCAGAGGCTTTGATGATTCTGCCCTTGCCATAGCACCAGGGAGAAATTGGGAGGGAGAGTACATGCAATAAAAGAACAAATACAACATTGATTTCAGTTCAGATTTATGGAATATATGCAAAATATATGAGGCTACTAATATGTATGAACATTCATTTTCTACTATATTGGTAGTTTATTATGTTATGAGCAATATAAATGACTAGGCAATTTTGGGCATGTCAAAGAAAACGCAGAATTCAATGAGCAACCGGCTATTCATTCAACAACTATTCATCCATTTGAAAACTTATACTTGTTGTCTTTCATCAATAATGTTGCTCCGATTTACTTTTTGACACACTAGGTAATCCTTATTTCAATTCTAAAAACTATTTGTTAATTTGGCACATTATTTGAAAGAAAAGAATGAAGAAGCATTGGCTCATTGTACGTGTAGCTTGTTGATATGCCACTCAAACCTCAGACAAACTATTCATTCCTACATAGCCAGGCTTGAAATTTAAATGTAATGTGTATTGTGGAGCTCATCAGCTAGAAACCCTTCTCTGGCCGGCCAGCTGTTAGCGGCTATCTACTGTCATGATGTAGAATTGATCGGACACCTACAAGGCCACGAGGTGTCAGGCCTGTGAAAGGGATATTTAATCAAATACCTATATAACATACAGCCAGGGTGTTAGAACCGCAGTTTTGTCGCTCAAGTTGCCAATTTGAATCATCGCTAGTGCTTTGTTCCCATCAGACGTGGAGCATTGCCAAGGATAGTGTGGGAACCAGGGGTAAATTGGAAGTTGAATTGCCTTTAGATCTTGCTCATTTACATGGATTACATCTTAGTGCTGCCAAGATGAGGGTAATGTTGTTCTTTTATTATCTGTGATAGAGCTTGATTATGCCAAAGAGCTGAACATTCTAGAAAATTGCTTTACACTTTTTTTTTTTAATTATGTCACGTTTTAATGTTGATGTCAGTGACATGGTTTGCTGCACTCGACCCAGATGAGATGAACCTGGAATGAATTGAAACGCAGCACGTAAAAGCTGCACTGCTAAAGCCAGGGTAATTATGCTGCATATTTGTAGAATGCTTAGAGACTTCTGATAAAGTAAGTGATGAGCGCTATATAAGCAAGTATAATTATTTATAATTATTATGGTTGGGGCAAAACCATTGATATTTGATATACTGGGAGAGCCTTTTACTTGCTGTAAGAATATTAACAAATTTTTTTTTCAGCTTTTGATTTATTACTTGTTTTTATTCAAATTTTCTGTAGAGGTTTCTATTTCCGGATCTTTTTTCCCCCAAAAGAAGGTTGAATAGCTACTTTCAATGTAGGCTTAATACGTATTTGACATTGGGAGATATCTGTTCAGTTGAATACATGCACAGTCTACAATATCAGTTCTTATCACTTCCCTTACACTTCTTATCATATTTCCAATAGACTTAGTAAACAGCTAGGAATTGTAAGATAACAAATCATCATATGTTAATACTAGTACGTTATCACACAGCTTCTTAACACAAACCTATATCTCCAAGACCAAAGAATAGATACAAGAACAGATGGTCTATCCTTGGTTTTTAGATATGGAACATTGCACATGAACAGAATATAAATTTACAAAACATGTGTAGCTCTAACAAATCCCTTGCAATGATTTCTTAATTGCATTTTATTTATGAATTTTGGAACAAGTTTCAACAATATGATTGGTCTATATGACGCCTGGATAGGTCACATATTGTCCTGTTTAACGTTATATTCATTTGATGTTTTTAATAATTTCAACTTTTGCCAAATATATTTCAAATATTCTTCAAAACGTATATTTGAAGTATCACAATAGAAGCAGGAGATTAGTTCACACAGACTACTGATATATTTTTTTAGTCTGGGTCAAAACTAATCGTGAGGTAAGGGAGGGAGTTCACAAATTAAAGGATTGTTCAAGTTAGGATACCATAGGAGCCAAACAGTAACATCCAAACATAAAAGTGTTGTGAGTAACAGACACTTTAATCTTGAATTTAATAAGTCATTTTATAAGTTTGTCATGATTTGGTATGTCCATCTATCAAAGCCAGCTTCCCATCAGGTGTTGCACATGTACAAGCATGTAAAAAGATCCATCCTGACCCTCGCTTATCACTGAGATATTGATATAATTTAAGTCAAATGAAAACTAAGCCAGGCACCTGTAATACAGTTTGGGAGTATTAATAGTCTTAATGTATTTGGGTTAATGTCTTTTGCATTCTCTACTGAGTGTGGATAACATCATCCTCTGGGTGCTATAAGGTCAGTAGGAATATAATTGTTTATATGGTTAACGTCCTTCTTGTGTTCAACAGAAGATGTCATCTTCCTGTAATCAGTTCATATCTTCTTTAGACATCTGTATGGAATGGTAGATTTAGGGGTGCGAGGAGCGCTCCTTCGATCCAATTCATTCAAAATTTATTTTTATCAACCTCATTTTAATATATTTATTTTACTAATGCTATCTCCTGATTATTTGAAAAGTGCAGTTATGTCCTTAATGAAAGCCTGCTCAACAATACATAGTTCTTTTCCCACTTTATATCAATTTTCAGCCTGGCTATGACATTATTTTGGTCTATATGTATAGAAATTTTTCTTTTTCATGATGGCCCATGCACAATAATGTACACCAGAGTAATTTGATTTTGATTGCTGCCTTTATACAACAAATTTTATCCTTACATTCAGGCAGTGATCGTAGATGATCGATCGACAATTTCTTTTTATCCTCTTCTCTTATTGCTGGCCGGTATTTAAAGATTTCAAAACAATAATACTGATTGTATCAAATCTTACCAGTAATTTCTAGTTTTATGCCTTGCTGTCTGCAAATGAGAAAGATTAATGGAGTACACTGAGGTCTGGTGTTAACCTATCAATATAATGCCACCATGATATCCATGTTGTAATATAGCACCTAGATTACCTCAGCCAGCTATGTACAAGGAATGCATTTAGCTGTTGGGGGAGTCACAATGTCCATTGAGAGGCAGAACGAAGTTAAACCATGTATTTTGATCGGAATGTTAGCACCCTTTTTGCTCTCAACGGAAAATATGTTCCGTCCCACCCAACCGCCCTCGTGCATGGACTATCAATCAGTTTTTAATATCAGTTTCGTCTATGTGCTGTCATATTACATGAAGACAAGTTACCGCATGTTGTAAATAGCTTGCAGACACAAACACCAATCATTCACTCAATAGCTCATATTTACAGAAAATAGAAATGGTGCTTAAATTGTATGTTTTGCCTTGATTTTCAATCAGTTTACATAGGTCTATTGGTTTCATCTCATGTCACAAGAAGGGTCGTTACTATATGCTTTAAATATTTTTCAGACACAATCGCCAATCAATCATTCAATAGCTATAGCCCCTATTTACAGTAAATGGAGATGGTGCGCACGTTGTCTATCTTTTATTGATTATCAGTAACTGGTTTCATCGTATATGACAAGAAGACAAGGTACTCTATATGCTGTAAGTAGTTTGCAGACTAAAATACTGATCAATTACTCCAAAGCTTATATTAAAAAAAATGGAAATGGTGCGCACATTGTATGTCCTGCACTGCTTATCTATCACTTTCAACAGGTTTCACATATGAACCTTATGCAGACTCAAACATCAATCAATCACTCTATAGGCATATATTCTGAGCAAGTGGGAATGGTGCACATATTGTTAGTATTTAGGTGATTATTTGTGTATAATACGTTACAGATCAACAAATTTTGCATTAAATCAAAGAGATGATAACTGTATGCTAAATCTCTTCGTAAAGATTTAAGTTTTGTTACAATTTCAAATGGAAGATATGATGAAGAAAATGTCTCAAATGTTTGAATACTCTAAAAAGATTCTGACTGTGACTTCAGTTTGAACATAAATTGTCGTGTGAAATGTGCTAAAGAGCCACAAATACATACGCAAACATCGCACTCTGTGATGATCGAGCATTCACGGAAATGCTAAGAAAACTCATCATCTTCTTCATCTGACGTCTTGCTTGAGATTGAAGCCGTTCTTTAGAGGAAGGATATCGACTGGGAGTATTTCCCTAAGGAGAGCTATAGACTGAGTGATTTTGCGGTGGCTGGAGAAAAAATGAGATGACTTGTGACAGCCTACTACAAGCTCTAGGCTGTGCCTCGCCCAAAGCTTGTTTTAAGTCTTCTCTCCTTTTTTACTTTTTTTTTGCGGTAGTATGCTGCATATGATTATGTCTGAATTGTGTGAAGGCTGGGTGTTAAAGGGATAGATGACTATATTGCGTGTGAAAGTTATGATTTTTAGTTTTAAGCAAATGCAGGGAACTGCAGGTATAGAGGGTTTTAGATGGTGTTATGCATATTTAAAGATAAGTTTAATGTTTTATTGAGACTTTATTATCACTACTGTTTTAGAGTCTTTATTGAAATTGTCAGTACACATGTATCGGATTCTGTCTGTCAGCTTTTACCCATTCCAACATTTTAAAAAAACATGCCTAAATGTGATAGTATCCCCCAAACCAGCAATGTATGGCGCCTACATGCAACATATTCCAGTTAAAGGCCCCTCTACGCCGTCTTCTGGAGGATACCAGCCGAGTACCAACTTTAATTTAAAATTTCTCATGGTAATATTTATAAAAATAATACATTACATTTATAAAGTGCTTAATACAAAATTATTGTTTTTAAGCACTGAAACATTTTTTTTATCCATGGCAGCAAAATGATAAGCCTAATGTAACGCTTTTGCTCTTATGTATTCAAAACATAAGCCCCCGAAAGTACAGTTGCCCTAGAAAGACCGCCTGTTGACAACGGTTCATGCATGTACGAAAACATTCCCCTTCTTGTATAATCAAGTCAAGTAGACTGTAATAAGATAAATATATGCCTGACCTAGCACTATGAGATAATTGAATTTTGGCCAAGGACAGTTGAAGAAGAGAGATATGGGGTAAACATTCGTAACCTTGATATTGTCTTAGATCACAGGAAATTGTTATTATTATATATTATTTTCACTTCTCTATGAGTAATACAATGCCTTCTTTTATGTGTCTTGATATACATTTAATTCATTATTGAGAAGTATATAGAAGTATAAAGAATTTAGTTACTATATAAGTGGTTATTTTCGTGGTGACCGTATTTTCACAAATTTTGCGAGTCGACCATCACGAAAATTTCCACTTCAGTACAAGGCTATTTATAGTAATGAAGTCATCACCAAAATCGTGAAATTTTGGTCTCACGAATTCCCCCAACTAGTCCAAAATCGTGAAAATATCTGGACCAAAAATATTGGCTTTAGTGCGCATTTTTATAATTGAAATAAAATAGTGTGTCGTCAGTTCATCGTTACGATCATGTATATCCATTGAATGAAAATGAATTTGTTGTAAGTATGGATTAAGGGTTGTAAATTAAAAACTGATTTATAATGAGGAGGCTGTTTGTTACTACATATCGTCGGCTCGGAGCCAGAAGGGCGCTATTGCAGATCAAGGATGTTCCGTTTGGAGCCAGAAGGGCGCTATTACCATTGACTTTGTACAGTGATAGCGCCCTTATGGCTCCCAGCAGACGATATGTCCTTAGAATAGAAGTGTTATTAAAACATTAATAAAGCTTATTTAGGATTTCATTAATTTATTTATTCATTTCTTCATTCATTTCTGTTAAACCCCTGTAGAGATTACTGGTAAACCAGTCAATCATAACTTTATGGTTTCCTAAGCAGTTTGACACATGTAACATTTTCTATCCTTTTTTTTAAATGGAATTAGTTCCCTCAATTATAACCTGTACATATAGCTTCCTTCCATAATATGGAAACCATATGGAAACCATATGTATGAGCTTATTTTAGTGTCACCCCAACCATTATGTGGGGATTTCGCAAATTAGAAAATTATACATGTATTAAAAATTTAAGTGAAGAAAGTATCTATATAAAGATCTTTTGTATAGAGAAAAGTGCATTAAAATATGGTGTTAAGGAATGTACAATGTATTATAAAGAAATTAGGCTTGGGGTGGTCAACTTTTTATACCCAGTATGTTTAGTTTCAGTTTGCATTGTGGGAATAGCACAAGTATGTAAAAATACACCTTACAGCTACACTTGACTATACAAATGCTTGCCATTCATATATTAGCACATGTTCATTTTATGGTTTTTATTTTGATGCATTGGGAGATGGATCTGGGTTTTTTATGTTTTTTTTTCCAAAGTGATGTTTAAACACCAGTTACGTTATGCTGCAGTTTGTTGCGCAATGTTAATGCATGAAAAATATAAATTATGCTTTTATCATAATTATTGTAAAGCTTACATTGTAGCATAGTATAAATTGGGAAAAATTCAAATGCTCAATGGCTGAGGAGACTGTGCTTCCTTTGACCCTAATATTTTGCTTGCAAATATTATACTTCATATACTTCATAATAGTGCTTTTTTATTACAATTATTTTTTTTATCCCTATAAATTTTTCATTTTCCCCCTGATAACAAAAATTACATTGTCTTGTCTTGGCCTGTACTATATGTTGATAATGATATTCATCCTACGTGTTCTAGTTCTGTCTATATTGATATACTGAAAGAAGGAGGTGATAATTTAATTAACGGACATTTCCTGAATTACCGGGAAAGGAAAGAGTTTTAATGGTTTGATATAGATTTTTGTCTGGAACCAGGAATGTAAAAAGGATTAGAGAATGAGGCATGTTTTTTTTCCTGCAGGGCAGTACAATAATCAGAAGGTTCATTAATATGGTACCTTATTTACTATAATCGAGTCACACTATTAAAACTGACTCCAAACCAACCACTAGCTTGCCATACGTGGTAATACAATATTTTGTTTGGTTTGTTGTCGGTTCGGGGTCGTTTCACTAATGTGACTCTGCTATTAACAATATCAGTAATGGGTCAACCCGATGTGCATCAGTTTCAAACCTCTCCGCATTTATCTGTATAAGATTTATGGAATGAAGTCAATAAGGGTGTGTTTAATGTTCATTTTCAAATTTAAACGCCAACATGAATCATGATACAAAACGCAATTACAAAACACAGAACACAAACGCGATCAGAGGTACACCGTTCAGTGTCAAAAATTTTAAGCTGATGATACCATCCATCGTCTTTAAATTCCCCGCTCTGAAAAACAAACATCTTTGCTTTTTTTCACTTGCACCGGAAGCTTTTACTGCGAGAGCACATTTAAAGACGTTTGAAAACTCAATTGTGATCAGTGTTGCATTTCATTGCATTCGCGATGCTCAAGGTCATAAAATTGAAGCTGATCGTGATTCAAAACGTATCATTTTTGGTTTAAATTTTCCTCCGAATGGAGATCTGAAACACGTTTACTTATACGACTGGGAATGGAGACAATAAACACCCACTTTGTTTCTCTTGGTATCAGCGTTTTGTAATTGCGTTTTGTATCATGATTCATGTTGCCATTTAAAATTTGAAAATGGACGTGGAACACACCCTAGTCCCCCCAAATTTAATTGAATAGAACCTTACAAACATACTGTGTGAAACACATTTACTTACTAACTTAACTGGATGGATTTAACAGGAAAAAACCCCATACAAATATTTAAAAAAATGTTCATTAACTGATATAGAGAGCAAATTATACTCAAGCATCAGTCTTGTTTTTGTTGCGATATACGTTATACCATAGCTATATTGCATCAATGTAAAGTAGTATGCTAACTTCAGTTCCCGGAAGCACACATCAGTTCGTATTATCAAGGGTTTAATCTAACATCTTGATTGCCGAACTCATCATTAATTGTCATATTTACACTCAGCAAAAAACCACTCATTGCAATAGTTTTGAGGAGGATGAAGGTGATTAATAAGCTATAGCCTTTATGACGGAGTAAATGAATGAATACAAGATAGTGGAGCATAAGTTCTTTTGTCTGGTGACATCAATAATAATATTCTCATCTATCAAATTATACACATCATAGTCAGTATGATGTATCACTCAACTCTGTTATATCATCATAAACCAGTGGGTGCAGGAAAGAGGATTACTGTTCTACTTTTCATGTAATTGCTATCTTTTTTATCATGAAAGGCCTGCCTGAGATCCATCTTTCATTATTCCTAAAGGACATTGATCATATCTCATCATATTTTGACCGCAGGATGCAGCTGTTTTGATGCTTTGATTGACCGACTAATTAAGCTGCAAATCGGCGCAATGCCTTCTCATACTTTTGTGTTTCTACAATTGTTTCCTGTATATGAGGCCATTCCATCACAGTTTAATGTATTGGCTATAATCCAAACTTTTATATATCTCCATGAGTACAATTTAAAGGGATGGTACTAATATTTAGAAAATCCAAATAAAATCTGCCTGTTTATAGGCCTATATATGTCTCATGTAAATTACACATTTCAATAGCGTGTGATACATTGCAAATAAACAAGTTTTCAAACTGTTAATCAAATTGTACTCTTTTGCCCATACACGTTCTTTGTAGATTCAGAATACTTCGGTTCAATGTAGGTGTTAGTGATAATTTATTTTTTTACGCATTATCATTTTGAAATTATGTAATTTTTTACCGCTAACTTCAATCACTACAATGGGGATAATTTTTTAATAATAAATAAGCTTTCAGTCTCTAACACACAGATCGTTTATGTCATACAATATGTAATATTCACCAACAGATCTCTATCATATTGGGAAATGTGTTATCCCTTTAATCTAACTATGTAATACCTAACTTAAAGCCCTAAGCGCTGAGATTATAATGCGTGTGGTTAGCCATGCAGGGTTGTGAGGTTATATTCCATTGCATCATAGCGGGGTTTACTAGTCATGTCACGTACCCTCATCAGGTTATGAATCCACTTGAAACTTGGTTGCCTTGTATTATTCTGGCTTTATGGCACCATTTAAAATGAGGGTACAATTCACCCCTTCCAAGGGACTGCTCCCTACCTGTTACTTTCATTTTCCTCCTTAATTCCTCTCTCTCTCCTCCTTCCCCAATATCCCTTTTCCTTTTTTCTCCCTAGTCTTATTAAGTTATGAGTCCACATGTAACCTTGTTGCCTGTTATAACTTTTATAAAAAATTAAAAATGAGGGGAAAATTTTTACCTTTTAAGGGACTTCTTGCTACCCCCCTTGCTATTGTCCTTTGCCTCTTTCCTCTCCCTCCCCACCCCCAATATCCCTTCTCCATTCCTCTCTCTTAGCCTCATCAAGTAATCTATCCTGGTTTGCAAAATTACTCAGCCATTGCACCATTTTAAGCAAGGGTAAACTTCCTCCCTTCCAAGGGACATCCCCCTACACAATTTCTTTCCCTTTCAGTCTTTTCCCCTCCCTCCCTCCCCCAATATTCCTACTCTATTGCCCTCCCCAAGCTCCCCATAACCCTGCTTTCCCCTTCTTCTATGGTTTAGTAATCAATCAAGGGACTTTTGGCTATAACCCCTTCCTTACCCCTTTGGTTTTTTCCCCTCCCTCCCAGGGTCCCACCCCATATTTCCCTTTTCAATTCCTCTCCCCTAGCTTCCCCTTGCCCCCTGCTCCTCTTCCCCTTTGGTTGAGTAATAGATCAAGGGACGTAGTCTACTTATGACATAGTTAACGACATAGGGTCAAAGTCATCACTATTCAAGTTCTCAGGGCCCCACCCCATCCCCCAACCCCTTAACCCCCCCCCCACTCCCATTTCCTGCACCCCTTGCTCATTCTGCCTTCCTGTGTGATCAAGCGATGGAGAGAGGTGAGTCGCGGAGAGCGTTGACTGTCCGTGCCCTGATTGTAATAACAAGAAGCGTCTCTGATCACGTTACCCCTCCGAGCGATTGCGGGCACTTCACACTTGCCTAACGCCATGCCTGCCTAGATGGAATCTAATGGAACTCTTGGGTCGTGCTGCCTGACTGACTTTTTCGGCTTGGCACTTTGACTGTGCTCGTTAGGGGTTCCACTGTAATTACGACTGACTATACTTAAACGAAAGATATGCATATCTTGTACAAATGTTACAGCATCTACCTGCACTAGTGCAGACCTTATATCATCAGTCGCAAAATGATAAAGACTTTTTACTGGTAGAGTAAACTTGGCAACGACTTGGCTTGGCTAATATCATTGACTTTCTGTTGAAAAGCCAGCTGTGTTTGTGATTAAAGGATTTAATATTGACAAGGACAATTGCTTTAAGAAATAGTATTACACACTGCAAAGTCAGTGAGTAATTTGGATTACACATTTGTAATAAACATGTAAGTATGATATTGCATGGCAGCTTATATATTTTATGGTCAAGTACTCAACTTGTCTAGTTGGTTGGTGAAAATGGATTTCCATATCTACTTCTTAGCTGATTGCAGTAGTTAACTTCATCTTATAAACATTTAAGCATTTAGCTTAAGTCTTTAAGTGACATATTAGCATTTTTGCACAATTCGGTGGATTCACAATACGGTGCGCCACCTATCGATTGCAGCGGACAGGCCGAAATTCGCAATGCTCATGGGAAAAAGTCGACATTGAAATTAATCTCTGTGTGGTTCGCGCTGCGCTGCATATTTACTTAATAAAATGCGATTATTATCTGCGCTGTCCGGTATGCCAAGATTAGTCAAATATTTTTTTAGTTCGTTGACCTGCATTCGCTGAGAAACATCTAGGTCCGCCACTTTTGAAAGGCAAAATACAGTCACATTACACGCTGCACCTTCGATGTCGACCCCGAAGTTAGAAATTGGCCTGTCCGCTACAACCGATAGGTGGCGCACCGTATTGTGGATCCACCGAATTGTAATATTGCCCATATATTCATAATGACTTTCTATTCTATATGCTTGATGATTAAAAAATGGGCAACACTAATTGTGTTGTGTACGTAGACTGATTTCCAGTGTTCACACTATTCAGGACTATTTCATATTATATTTCATTTCACTTTAATTGATTTATTTGTTTGGGTTGTAATACCATTATAGATTATACATGTTGCATAATGTAATATTCAATCATATCTTAGAGCAAGATGAGGAGATAAAGTCTTAAACTGTAATAGTATGGTAGGGCTACAGCAGAAGCGAAGCTTGATTTTGAAAATCAAAAAGAGAAAATCTATTTTTTTTACTTCAACTTTAAATAGCAAACAAAGAGATAAAGAGCTTAGGATATAGGAAAATTGTTACCCTTTCTTAATTTGTTTATTGACTCTATATTAACTCTTTCCTTCTTTTCTTCAATACAGTATACCAGTATCTTTATCCATTTTGATCCTTGAACATGGCTAGAATCATGACATTGTTGTGGGTGAGCCAATTACTCATGAAAGGTTAGCATAATTAAGGCTCAAGAAAGTTCAAACATTTCAAATTGAAGGAAATGACAGCCACAAAATGTCAAACAAATTTTCATTTTCAATGTATGCAGTGATGGGGCTTGGAGGGAGGTTGGAATTGATTGGAAAAAGAAAACAACATGAACGTCGATTGAGCTGGACACGACTCCATTGATTCTCATTTTATCTGTCTTCATCAGCTTTCGCTAGGGTAAACGGACGAGAGCTATGCACGCTCAATTTGCCGTTCTCATTATTCACAAATGATCGGTGATCAAATTTGTGATTGATATCATTGTGCCCGGCTCATGCCTGGCTGGGGGTGGGTGGCGTACGCGTGGCATTTGCTCTTTGTTCGCGCCAGGAAATTGAAAGCGTTCATGCTCGGTTGATTTCTGGTCAATTTGGGCCCGGTGGATAGAAAACTGAAAATGTCAGACGGAGCAGAGTTCGACAAGGAGATGAGAGTCGAGGAAGCGAGGTTGACGATGGAAAAGAAAGGGCAGGGAAGACCTTTGAATTAAAGATTTTTATCGGGGAAGTCCAAGTGATGTGTTTATGTTATCTACAAAATGTTCATGGGTTCTGCCATTTCTAAGATGACAATTTGATGTAAGGGGGTATAAATTATTTGGATTTATACGAGGAAATAAAAGATGGGGCATCCAAGATAGTAGGTTTGATGACGGCAGAGGATGAGCAACAATTTTTTTTTTTAGAAGAGCATTTGTGAGGGAATTGTTCAAAAGGGGTATGACTTTTTGAGATATTGAAACAATAAAAGGGTGCTTTATTATCTCTGAAATGAAGTTTTGATGTTGTGATATGTATATGGATATTTGTAGTGTATCATAATTGGACACCTAATAGATCTCTAAAGTGCTTTGCCTTGTGCATACTTAGTATACATTATCCAAAACAAAGATTTTACAACTAATTATATATTCTTTTCACTTCTTTTTTTTTTAAAGTTCTGTTCCACCATACATGTCATGGTTGCACATTGAACAGGGCTATGTGTACAACCTGAAACTATTATGGCATAAAAGTTTTGTAACTTGTTGACAGCTGTATGCAAGAATATAAATAATGTGTTGATTATTTCAATATACCTTTACACATTTGTATTGGGCAAATCTCGGCAGCTCACTTAATTAGCAAAAGTAAAAGCCTGGAAAATTGTTGGTATACAGTAACACATATAAGGAAATTCCCTAATGGAAATGTGAGTGAAGTTGGAATATTGATTTCCTTATTTTCCATTGTGCTAAGTGAAATATGAGACTTACACTCAAATCAAAGTACAACAGAGAAATGGAAGAGAGAGAGAGAGAGAGAGAAAATGGGGGGGAGAGCGGGCACAATAATTTCAAAGAAGTAACAAGAAATAAGCTAGTCATGTAAATGAATCTAGCTGAGAGAGAAAAATAAAGAAAGTATTATGTGACCCTATCCTTCATGGCATATAAGCAGAGCAGAATTGCGTTCTACTGTTATTACCTCCTGTAATCCTATTCAGATGGATATTTGGATGATGGTAAGAGATACAACCAATCCAATTTCTCAGAAAACCCTGGAAACTCGATCAGCACACTGTTCCGTGCTTCCATTACCATTCCAGTCTTTGTCAGAATTCAGACATGTAATCCCTAAAAAGATTTCTGCATTTCTTTTACTCAGTTTATGAAAAAATATTAAAAAATGTTAAATTGGAATTTGAGTATGAAGATTTTCTTTGGGAGTTTTTAATAAAGCAATTGCTTAGTTTACATGTGTACATTTAACAGTGTATGTTATTTTGCTGCAAGGGTACAACACACATACCTATGAATAACATCCATTTCTATAGAATCGGACCTCTTAGCCAGTTAAGGCCCGGTCCCACTGGCGTTTAGGAAGATTTGCGTATGAATTGCGAACAAAATTGGTTTATATTCGTTGAACATCCACAACATTTGTGAAACATGCTGGTTTGAGTTGACCGGCATCCGCACAAGTCCGCAATAATCCACATGGCACTTTTTTCCGTTCCCAGGATTTTTGAGCAGCTCAAAAATCCTGGGAACGGAAACATCCGAAATACATACGCAATTCACCCCAAATACATACTTAATCTATGCGCTGAATATCCGGTGTTATCTGCTGACATCCGCAACTGACGGTGGTATTGCGGCTTGGCGGCGGAGTGGGACAGTGAGTAAAACGGATATACAGCGTGTCTATCCCATCTACATCCCGAACTAAAATAATATGTAGCGAATGCATACAGACTGCCTCAAATAGTGCATTTGCATTACATCTGATATGCGATTAATCCGTAACGATATTCGCTTTTATTCGTGAAATATCCGTTTTTAACCGTCATATTATCGCTATACATCCGTAATTCATTTGAGGAAATTTGTCACTTTTGTTGCAGACGAACGAAATTTGCATACGCAACTCATGCGCAATTAATCCTCTCGCCAGTGGGACAGGGCCTTTAAAGACGAGCTGATTTTGCTATAACACACATTTTCCATACTGATCATCGCGAGTATATGGATTTAGTCTGCTAATCTAAAAAGATTTCCATCGAAAGTAGGGGTAGATATATATATGGTTTTATTGAGAAATAGAAGGTGTTAACTCCATCTAAAAGTATATGAGGTAACGTCCTTTTGACTTTTGGGTAGAAACTTTATAGATCGCCTGGACTAAGTGCAGAAAGAGATCTATGTGAGATATTGAGTTACCAAGAGGGAGTTTTGCCACCTCCAATGTGCAATCAATAGGTCATGCCACATCAGCCCAAGTTTTCAAATTAGCTTTTCTTTTTTCTTTCTTTTTTTTTTGATCTGGCAAATTACCCGGATCTGAAATAGATCAAGATATAATATGGACACAATTAGTGGGCTATTTCGTGGGTTTAATCTCGAGATATTAGCCTGAGTCAACTTAAGCAAGTTTGCAAAACAGCATGCAATTCAGAATTAGTTAGCTATTTTGCATGTGAGGACTGAGTCAGCTTTTGGTTAGGAATAATTTATTCATGATGTCCGGTCCACTTGGGCTGATGTGGACGGGGTTTCTTGAATCTCGAGCTTTTCTTGAAGAGGGATGATCGGGCTACAATCTTGAGATTTAGGAAATTAGGCTGATGTGGGGCAGCAATAGTATAATATAGGTGTCCACCTTTACTTATCAATCCAAGATTGGCTAGTACACTATGTGAGGAGGAGGATGCTCTTCATTTGAATTAGCTCATTTTCTATTCGTGTTGTAATGTGATACAAATTTGAAGGGTTTTTCACCAGCAGACTACTTTTCCTTTTTTGTTTTTTATCAAGCTCATTTTTGTAAATTTGTGTTGGAATTGCAGATTATGATTTCAACATTACTATCAATTATCCCTTAAATAGACTTCTCTTAATGCAAAAGAATTGGAACATACAAATAATTTAAGAATATCCAGTACATATGTTTTAGGAAACAAAATTGCAGGTTGTAGCTCACCTGCAACCTCTTGTTAACATGCCCTGTGCCTCTGTTAAATGCTTAATTCAAGTCTATTCAATTACAGTACATCCCGCAGCCATCACATATGTAATTAACATCTTTATCAACAACTGTATAAGCCATGTATTTCTTGAGGGTCTTATTATCGCAAATTTCATGAGTCCATCACTTTCCACTTCAATAATGAAAGCATCATCAAAATCGCAAAACTTTACCCTTGTGAAATTCCCCAACTTATAAAAAATCTTGAAAATATTTGCTTACACAGTAATTGACTGTGTGCTTTTAATAGTGCACTTCTTTTTTCTCTCTCTTTTTCTTTGGTAAGAATCATCTATTTTTAAAAGCTCTTATTATTATTATCATACCAAATAGTGTGGATCTATTGAAACCCTGATCAAGTGAGACATAGAATAGGGAGAATCAATGAGATATAAAAAGGAAAACAAAATTGTTGGCTTTAAAGACGACTACACAGTCTCTTGTCGCAACAACTGTTTCAATCTTATTTCGAATATTGCATACAACTTTTATTTTCATCCCAACTCATGTTCTTACTCCATTTTTTCAAACCGTATCATACCCGTGATTATAAATTTTGCTGTAGTCCTGGGGTTGCATTTCATCAAAGGACTTGTTGGACATTTTATCCGACAAATTTGCTCTCAGCCAATCAAATGCAAGCATTTCAGTAATTTATAACAGTTTGTCAGATAAAACGTCTGACATGTCCTTTCATGAAATGCCCCCCAGTTCTTATGTGTTGTAATTAAATTCAATAACTTGTAATTGGACATCCACTGTATATATAATGGGCTCTATAGTAGGTTTTGTCTAAGCTTCTGAATATTTGACAGGCATGATGTTGATTAAATAAAAATATGATGGATCCTCTTGCATTAAGTGCTCATACATCATGCTATCATTGAACACTTAAAGATGCGTTCCATGGTTGTCATAGAAACAGATGATAGGAGATGTCAATTTTAATAGTATCCTGTCTCTCTGTAGTTGTCTCTCATCGTCTTTCTTTGTTCATAGGTGTTCCCTCTATGCTTATCACTGTATGAATCTCTCTCTATCTTTCTCTCTGTGTCTGCTTCTTTCTCTTTTTATGATTTTGTTTGTCTTTCTTTATGTCTGCATTAAACATTTCTTGCACTTTTCCCTTTGTACATGTCCTTTCACGCCGTTTTTTCCTTGTATCTACCATATGTATCTCTCTACCTCTCCTACTGTCTATCTCAATCGGTTCAGTTGTGTGTTTTTTTGTCTATGTCTTATGGTTCTATTGCTTTTCTCACTTTAGCTTTCTCTCTCTCTCTCTCGTACGTAAACAATGTAAGCATAAACAAAACCATCGTGAAAATAACACCTTATACAGTTTGTTAATATTAAATGCGTCTATTTCTTCACGAAATTGAGACATCAAGACATGACTAAATCCTAGAATGATCAATTTTCAGAGTTAAAGTGGGGGGGGGGGGGGGGGGGGGGAGTTAGAACACCCAGTAATTGATTTAGCATCAGTTGAACATGCACTGTCTGAATTGTATTGTTGTAGATTTCCTCCCTCCATTGCACCCCTACCCATCTATTCTGTCATTCGTGAGCATTAATAGGAGATGAGATAATGTGCCCATGCTGGGATGTTTAACATGAGTAAGAGTAAGGATGATGTTTTACTCTACTGTTGTCATGGTAACTAGGAGACAATGATAATCATGGAGGATATATTTCCATGTCTTAACAAGGTTTAGTCGTTATAAAGAGATTCTCTTTGACAAGTTGTTTATCAGATGATTACTGATTTATATCATGATGTTGGGGCCTACTTGGTGTGATCTGATTATACAAGCGGTTATTTATTCATGATTTTAATGATAAGAGAAATTATTGAGATTGTATAGAATATCTATATATTGTCAACTCCTACAGTACAGTGAAAGAGTAACCAACCCAGAGGCAGATCTATGGGGGGGGGGGGGGGTTGGCAAGAGATGTGCATGCCCTTTTTTTTTTTTTTGGTTTTGACAAGCACATATCGAGTGACTATAAAAGCATTTGAAGAGCAAACCTCTGTAGTGGATCCTTCTAATCTAATATTCTACCTTAAAACCATGAAAATAAATTGAAAATTTACAATAATTTTGTTCACCTTTCCTACTGCACTAGATAATTTTTAATGTTATATATAAGAAATTATCATCTAAGTCCCCTCTATTTTCAAATCTTGGATCCGCAGCTGCTCCCCAATTAGCCTTTGAAGAAAACCCTTGTGTTATTTTTCTTAATAGCTATGCAGTTTTCTTATTTAGGACCACATTTTCTTTTGTTGGAAAGGTGAATAGAGCCCTCAGAGGTTTTTTGTTTTCATTTTTCAACTCTCTGATTTCCCGTTTATCTCTTTCTCCTCTCTCCCTCCACCCGCACCCCCCCCTCCTCTCACTCTCTCTCTCTCTGCCTCTGCATGCCTCTCTATTTTGTATAATTGTATATCTGCATCTCTTCCTATAAACCCTCCGCCACTTTAAAAAGGGGTACTGGTTTGTCAAACAGACCTATAAGGCTGGGTTCACATAGAAGTATACGGTATACGGTATTCGTTCAATCGCTATACGGACACGGCGGTTCACAAAGCAGATACGCCCAAGCTATACTCGGCCTTTTGAAGTTGTATCCACGCATGCGTGCAATGTACAAACAAAAGAAAAGTGGATATACGCGGCACGAAAATCAAACACGCGCGATTCCCACTATACGGTTTTTCGAGTAGTATCCTCGTATGTGAACCGGTTTTTGGAAATACCATTCTTCAACCAGTGAATGTGGCTTGTTTGATTTCGGTATTCGCGTGCCCTCGCAAAACGAGCCCGAATACCCGAGCCGTATAGCTCTATGTGAACCCAGCCTTAGAATGAGCAGGTGAACCTTGAGGAAGGGGGAGGGAAAGAAGAATATTTCATTCTTCAAGGGTTTTTGAGTCAATTATGACATCACCTGCCCAATTTCCTGTCTCCAATCAGAGCACATGGTCAACTGCCAAGTTCTATCCAACATCTCTGGTATATTTAGACCAAAATATGATGGAGCTACATTTAAGAGAAAGAGGCTGAATTATTGTGTGTAGCCTGTTGCCTTTAATGTTGAAGAGAATGTGCAGAAGAGAGAAAGACAGGGTAACAGACAGACAGACAGAGAGAAAGAGAAAGAGAGAGAGAGAGAGAGAGAGAGAGAGTGAAAGACTTATTGAATGGTAGATAGTGAAGAGAATAGACTGATAGTTAGAGAAGTAGAGAGATAGAAAGATGGTGTTTCTCCAAACTGTTCTTAACTTTCAAACAATTTTACAAGAGCTAAAAGGGGTTCCCTATAAACTCAATGGAAATTGTTGCTAAAAACATTCTTGACGTTCAAAATGTTGGTAAATGATAATAGGGATAATCTACAACAGCCTTTTGAACCTTAGCTTATGATATTATAAATGGTTTAAGCATCACACTTGTGTTTTCATATCACAAGTCATTTGTAAAGTTGTTTGTAACTTACAATCGACTTAGTGAGACAATCCCTGGTATTTCATTATAATTACATGTGTTATTAAGTAGCTTTGTACTTTTTTTGTTCATTGTTTGTGTTAATCAAATGCTTTGAAACTGTTTGTGGAAATGCACTGTAAAATTAATTATTAATATTATTATTATTTGTTTTGTTTTGTTCTCACTTGACAGAGTTGTGATGTGAACGAGGATGAGCATGAATCGTTTGTACTAATGGCCGTCTTCCATGCCGTCGAGGAGGGTAACCTCCATGGGATCAAAGAATTGGTGGAAAACCTCACCACCTATGATCCAGATCAGAAGAATAAAGTAAGTTGATCAATCCTTGCATTTGTCGTAATAAATCTATGAAAATAGATGTAAAAGGTACATCTTGAAATAGAAGTAAATGGTGTTCCATAGCTTGGTCAATTTTGTCTGAGATCATTTGAAATAAGAAAATCAAACTACATGTAGTCATCCCAGCATAATTTCCACAAATGCACAACACATGCAAACTTAGTGTGATTTCTAGCAGGTTTACACCGTTTTGCTCCTGCTGTGTAAACAGATTGTTGATTTTTAAATTAAATTTCATTAAAAGACTTAATATTCCTTTTTTATATCCTATTTAAACTAGTTTTCTGAGACGGAATCATTTCTTTTAAAAAGCAGGATCATTTTGAAACCACTTTACAGCATAATATCGTACAATAATAGGGCCTAGTTTAGGTATAAATTATTGCCAACTATGACTCATAGTAGGTTATCAAACATATCTTTCATGATTATGCTCTGCAATTATAGTGTTATTTATTGTCTGTTTAAATGTGCAAACTTGGCATGCACCAGACAATGTGGCGATATGTAAACTTGGCAATGAGAGTTGTTTCATCTGTTGAAGGCGATCTCAATCGTTTCCTCCCTTCAGATTTTCTTGAACAATAGATATAAGTTGTCAAAATTAATCATGCAGAAAATTAATATAGAATTATGCAGTTATCATGGGCATTGTTGGTTGCTCACAACAATTTATGTTTTATTTTTTTTCTATTCATCATCTATTAATAATTATCCAAAGTATTATATGAACTAAAACTATTTTGGCTCTGAAAGCAGACAACATTTTTATGCAGTGGGTCTATTGTGCATATCTCTGAGTCATCCCCTTAAAGAATTCCGCTTCCCCACTTCTAACATCTTCCGCTTCATTCATAGACCCTAAGGACATTACACTATGGTCATGCCCTTCAGTCATATCTCACATCATTTTATATTCATTATGCGCATAATCAATTATGGCTGGTTTTGGTGGATGAATGTTCAGAAATTAAAGAGACATGAGACCATTGGAATGTTCCTTTAAATTTTGGCTTATCCTGTACTTCTATTCATTTAATTTTCAGTATGCGCATAATTAAAATCTTGTGGTTTTGAGGAGTATATGTTAGGACAGTACAGCATGTTGTGGTTAAGCCTTTCCATTTGTATACATATCCATTTATATAAATTTAACCTCAGCTTGCACTTATCTATCATACACCTAGCTTATTTCTTTCTCAATGATTATGTTTGACTAAAGACACACATTTTAAAATATTAATTTGGGTATTAAAAAGTTTTAATAGTATATCAACCATTCATTTATTTATTTTTAATAAAAGACTTCCAGTGATGATTATGATGTGATGGAGAAAATATATAGGTCAATGAGTTTATTATTAACTTTATGCCTAAGGAGACAGTTGGCTTTTAGATGGAGCTTATAAATATATGGAAGGAGTGACCTATTTTTCCTTGGAAAACATGCCTAAATATTTGGAAGAATGCTGTCTCAGTAATACATTAATGCTTTGAAGTACTTATAAAATATAGCTTGCATTTCCTACTCTGGAACACATGCAATTCTTACTCTGAAGCAATTTATTGCATTATCAGCAGACTTTTGACAGACACTAATAACTTTACTATATAATATGATAAATAATCAGAGAGTGAAAACACACATTTTCCTTTCCTGGATGAGGACAACATTGAGTAAAGTTCTGGTGTTGAATTGTTCCCTACCCCCCTGTCCCCATACATTCATGCCTGACATTGCGAGACATAATGAAATTAGACACTTGTTAACACAAGTTGCATGGTAATGTCGGGAGTGAATCAGCAAAGGGGCGAAGACAAGAACAGCATGTAGGAAGATGAGTAAGGCATTAGGCTGTCACTGGGAA
>CALNVZ010003425.1:14913243-14948951 GCA_940671915.1 Paracentrotus lividus | reverse complement strand
GGGTGATTTAGGAAGGTAAAGGCACAGGGTCAGTGAGAGAGATTCTATGTGGGGGAAGGGGTGAGAGAAGGGAGGGGTGAATTAGAAAGGTATAAGAACACAGTGCCAGTGAGGAAAACCAAATATGATAGAGGGGAAGGGGTTGAGGGGAGTGGTTGATTATAAGGTACGGCACTGATCGGGTGAGAGAGATCCGATGTGATAATGAGAGGGGGATGGGGGTGATGGGAGGGGAGTGAATTATAAGGGTAAGGGCACAGGGTCAGTGAGAGAGATTTGATGTGGGGGAAGGGGTGAGGGGATGTGAGGGGTGAATTAGAAACATATGGGCACAAGGCCTGTGAGAGAGACTCAGTGTAATATAGGAAAGGCAATGGGGGATAAGGGGAAGGGTGAATTAGAAAGATAAAGGACAGGGCCAGTGAGGGAGACCCAGTGTGATATGGGTAAGGGGAGGGGTGAATTAGGCCCAGTGAGGAGACCCTGATGTGATGCGAGCGAAGCTCTAGGGTAAATTAGAAGGGTAGCATAGGGTACAGGCCAATTGAGGAAGACCCATTGTAATATAAAAGGTGGAATTATTGAAGTTCAGGGCACAGGGCCAGTGAGAGAGACTGATGTGATATAGGAGATGGAAGAGGACCAAGTGTGAGGGGAGGTGCAGGGGGGGGGGGGGAGGGAAGGTTGAATTAGAAGGGTCATGTGTGGTGAGAGAGACCTGATGTCATATGAGAGAGGCAAAGAGCAACTAAGAATAAAGGGAAGGGGGATGGAAGGGGGTCAGGAGATAGGAAATGGCGTTGAGGGGGAAAAAGTCCCACACGTGTCTGACTGTGAGAGAGTAAGATCAATTTGACCTGAACTAGTCTTGATTAACTTTGAACTAGTTTGTTTTCCTAAATGCAAATGATTTCATTAGTGACCACCTGCCTATAAAGATCACCTGCCGTAGTGACAGATCTAAGAGAAGAGAAGGGGGACAAAGGACGCAGTGGGAAATAATTGTTTTCACTCCTCATATGGGCAATTCCACAGAAATCCGGACAAGGGTGCCAGAAATTCAAAATGATATTTGGTTAAAAATATAAAATTTTGTTTTCAAAAATACATGAGTTGAAGTTTTAAGAATCAATAAAATTTTACCGATGGCAGCCATTTTCACCTTCTAAACAAATGCCGAAGTATCACAATAGATTTGGGTATAGAAAAGGTATATTTACAAAAAACTCATTTTCATTTTCCCAACTAAAACTTTTCTGTTCCAGATAATCTTTCACATGGATAAAGTTGTTTGAAAGACACTTTATCAAACTGTATTTCAAAAAATTTGGTTCAATTGTGACTTTGGTAAAAAACTTGAGATTTAAATTAACCCTCATTTGGGATGTAACGTCAGTTACCGAAACATGAACTTGTTATTTTTTTCCACAACGAAAAAAGTATCAACTATGCCAATTAAGATTTCTAATGTATGGACTGCATCTCATTATTATCAATAGCAAAGCTATGGATATTCAACATACAATCAAGTCAAAATCGACAGCTGATTTGTGTAACGTCAGTTACCATGACCTAGTGTAACGTCAGTTACCATGATGCAATTATCGTTTTCTAAAAAAAAAAAAACAATTTGGACACCTGTATGTATCTGAAGTAATTACCATTGATTAAATAATCTTCTAGCGATAAAAATGCTGTATGTGTCAATGGTAACTTCTCTTTTTAATGATTTAGAGTTGGGAAAAGCCATGTCGTGTACATATTCATATAGGCCTAAGCCTCAAATCTACTTTAGATTTTTCAGTAATTATCTATTGATGTGATCAGGATCCATTGCTATATATTATGTATTTGGATATGAGCAACAAGTTTGAATGTATGATAAATGTAATACAATTTTGAGTTGTATTCAAAACTGCTCTCGTATTTATATAATAATAAAAAGATTGAAAAAGAAAAAAAAGTAGTCTATGAACTCTTGTATCATGTCTTATGATTCTGATAAATGCTAGCAAGAATAGAAATGTACGACAGTATGTATAGTTTATGATCACTCTTGCATTAAATCAAAAAACAAACAAAGAACAAACACTTTACTTTGACAGGCTTTCATTTTGATGCCAAAGACTTACACATTTTCAACAAATTTCAATACCAGCTTTGAAATTCAGTATTTTATACTACTGATCATAACATTGGACAAAATGAGTTAAATGGAAATCACTGTTCATACATTAAGTTTGAATTGAGGAAGAACTGTTTAAATGTATTTTTCAAAAGGTTGATAACAATTCACCTAAGAATTGTTGTGTGCTGTAAGGATTTAGAATCAAGAAATGATAAGTGAACCCAATTCTGCCAAGATTCACATGCACTACAACAAAATACATGTGTGGGACATCCTACGTGTATTAATCATTCAAAAACCATTTTAGAAATTCTGATATCTTAATAGTAACATATTCCAATATATAAGTGATGGAATAGTACAACTGTAGTAAGAAATAAAATTTTCAAAATATTCTGTACAAACCCTATAGGAAATGTATGTGTACAACTGTCATGTTCACAGAAAAGTTTTAGCTAAATAATAGGAAAATGATTACATTACTTCTTATTTGGCCAATCTGTTGCCTAGAACACAGGTAGTATTCATATCAAACACATAATTCTCAAAAGCCAGGAAACAAATATTTGGATCCGATTCAAAATTGGGATTTTACATGTGTAAAGTCTATGGAAGATGTAAGGGTAACGTCAGTTACGTACGTCAGTTACCGACATGTCTTCACAAAAGTTTCCCCGATAAACAAAAATTATGAAAATCTCTTCTTATTTTGCAAATGTGTTCATTAAGAACTAGGAATGATGTCATATAAGACTTATCATTATAACACGTCGTGGACATAGTATTTAGATTTGATCAAACACCCTGATTTTCATGTCCGTTTTCTGTAACGTCAGTTACCGACACGTTTTTGCTGGCGTTTCAATGGAAATGATGTTTGGGTGGAATTTTTTTTATACAACGCCTTGCTTTACACTAACTTATAAAGGTATATTAATTTGAAGACCAGGTATTTCTGTATATTAAACTACAACACAAAGAATGTAGAAAATTCTGGTTGTGTGTAACGTCAGTTACCGTGGAATTGCCCATATGTATATATGTATACCAAACATACTTTTGTATCAAACATAATTTATCCTGAAAAGGATTTTTTTTAATACATTGAATTGCCATTAGTCTAAAATTAGTCTGACTGTATCTCTGTACCAGAGCAGTTCAAAGTTGCTGCTAGACAGGAAATAGCTCTGGCATGCATATGTTTCAGATCAGTTAAGTGTAACAGGTTGCCATATTTTCTGGATTGTGGGTAACTTTTCTGTGGTTTCCCCAAATAGATTGCTGATTCTGCACTCTCACTTATTCCTGAAAGGAAAAGGTTTAAACTCTCTTTTAAACATTACCTTTTCACCTCAGATTATCTCAGTAGAATGATGTCAATTGGTATGGAAGAAAATGGTGGAGAAAGTCTTATGCCAGTTTGAAAAACATTTCTTAAATAAAAGTTTCCTGTAATGACCATAAAACTTGATGAAGCTAATAATCAAGACATGAAAATTGAAATTAATTGTTGGTTACGATATATATATTTTTTTTTGTTGTTGAAGAAACATTGATGAACATAAACCTTTTCACTTCTTTTAAGTTTTTCAGACACCTCACTGTTTTGTCTCTCATGTTCGTTCTATGACACATAACCTTTTAGAAGCAGAAGGAAATTATTACTGTGTTGAAAGATTTAATATCCTTCTGATTCTCAACTACATTTTGGGTCCCATCATCTTCCAGAAATAGATCTTTTGCTTATAATACAGACATCTGCTAACATCATGTCAGCTAAAATGGTGGTTTGACCTATAATAGGACCATGTGTTGAAACATGTGCACATTCTCTGGAGTTCGTTTAGATTTCAAAGTGCATTGACAGCATGTATGGCACATCTGCATGAACCCTAAATTCTATAAGAAAAGTGCACTCTTATAAATTGATGATGAAAACTGTTCCATCCCTGTTTGTAAATCTATTTCATAAAATAGATGCATTTACTTTTACTCTCAGAGGTTCTATGCCTATCTATTTCTGTGACTGTCTTTCCATTGTAGGCAGGTCCTACATGTACATTACCTCTCTCCTAATCCTTTCTGGTTGTCTATCTTCGTTAAATGTAGGATATTTTCACACTTCCTCTTTCAAATCCATTAATTTTCCTTCCTTTTGATTTCTCTGATTTTAACCTACTGTTCCTACCTTCATCTCTCTCTCTCTCTCTCTCTCTCTCTCTCCTTCCCTCTCTTTCTGCCAGAGGGATGGGGAAGGGGTAAAATGTTGCTGCGTAGTTATGGATCAATAATTGGCTTCAATTAATACAGGAGAAGGAGTGAAAATGCATCATCTTCCTCTAACCTGAAAATAAGCAGAGGTCACAGCTTTTAAGGGTCCAAGTGAAATTCATTTTCATGAATATCCCACAGCTAGGTACGTTCATGACCTACAAGATGGTAGTTTGTAATGCAACAAAAATTTGTCACAAGAGATTGATATTTTGCTTTCAGTTTCTCGAATCTGAAAGCAATTAGGATTATTAGTAAAAAAATTGGGCTCTGAAGAGAATAAAGTGCAAATTGTTCTCAAAGGAATAACCATTTTGACTTATTTAAGGGTACAGATACCTTGTCATAATTATTAAGAAATTCTTCTTGAGTTAAGTAAGGTTTCCTACTGTACACACCACTTACATATTGCATAGATCATCAGCTGAGAACCAAAAGGGTGCTATTACCATTGACTTTCTACAGCAATAGTGCCCTTCTGGTTCTCAACGGAACATCTTTAAGATGCAATAACGCCCTTCTGGCTCTCAACAGACAAGATGATTCAGACCACCTTCATAGACTACAGAATTTTCACACTGTGCACACATTTGCACAGTGTAGCACAGACAGGCTCACTGTGGCAATATAGGTAATGACAGTGCTTACATACACATAAAGTCGTGCACACTTGTTGTTCACATCTTTCCACAGTAAATAGACTCTATGCACATATCAATGATTGACAACAGGGAGGATTCTTAATATGTTCATATCTACTGTCGTTATCTCACTGTGTAATATTTTCACAGTGTGCAACCAAAGAAGACAATTTGACCAAAGAGGCAATCGTGCTATGAATTAAGAGGGTTCAGAATATGTTCATATCTACTGTACTTATCTCACTGTGTAATATTTCACAGTGTGAACTCAAAATAAGACAATTTGACCACAGAGGCAATCGCACTGTGAATTACCGGTATGAGAATATATGTAGCCAAAGCGAGGTACTATATGTTTTAAAAAGTTACGACACTGTAAAACTTGTATTTTTACCACACTGTGGAAAATTTGGAAACTTTTCACATAGATTGTCTCTTTGTAGGCCTGCACACCTTAAAAGAGCAGTGAGATTTAGAACCCTGTTAATTGTTATTATAATGTGATTACACATGTAAACAATTTTATGCTTCCATTGTCGATGCTGGTGTGCAAAGACCTACATGATGGAAAATGTATGCAAATGTTTTTTTCTAATTGAATTGAATTCTGTATTATAGTAGCTGGAAAAAAAAACATACACATTCTCTCTCTCTCTCATTCTCTCTCTTGCTATGCTTTTAACATGTATTTATAATGAGGCAAGGTATATGCTTCTTGTCATGTCATATATTATCAAAACTTGATGAAAAGTAGAAGCTTAATTACCCTGGATGATTAATGTTAAGTGCACTGAAGAGAAAATCTAAATTAATATTTAATCTTTACCGTCTTTATGTCTGCCACTAAAAGCGGGAAGAAATGTTAAAAGAGCATGATGCTGATTTTTCGTTAAAAAACTACCGTCTTTTGTAAACATTGTGCAAAATGATACATACATGTATTTTGTGACAAAATGTTTGATTTTGTCACGTAGCTGCACATGTGAGGGTAAATGTATTATCGTTGTTTTGCTTTTAAGAGGTAACTTACATATTTATGTAGGTGTGAGTTTCAGTCGCAATGTATTTGATATGATCTACTGTATTATTGTGTATCCACATATTCATTATTGAAGTGGGAATATAAGTATATTGGGGTTCTCATGAATTGCAAATATATGGATGAAGCCTTGTCTGATTAAATCCCAGGGGATGAAATAAAAGCAAAACATGAAAGTGAAAGAAAAATCTGATATTTTTACAGAATTTATCTTTTTATCATGATTTCATTTTGTGGGAATCGGGTTGCTACATTAATTTGTCTCCAATTTGATCTATGTGTCCAGCCCATCTATTCATCGTATCATAAAATAACGATTCTATCTTTTAATCTTGCGGTATAATTATCATAGGGTCTATTTGGTTTAATCTAATATAAGGTTGTTCCACATTTATTTTGTCTGTGTACCAATCATATAATGATGGTTAAACCAGATAGTTAGATATGGTCATAATGATGAATATATTCTAATTATCTATCTGTCTGTCTGTCTGTCAGTTTTCACCATTGTCTTTATCTCTCACGATTATCTCCTTGTCTCTTTGTGTGTGTTTGTAGCATGGAGAAACAGCCGTACACCTTGCAGCGGGATGTTGATATCATCAGGTATCTTCAAGCCAATCTATCTGTCTATCTGTCTGTCTGTCTGTCTGTTTGTATCTTTGTCTTTATCTCTCATTATCTTCTTGTCTCTTTGTATGTTTGTAGCATGATGAAACAGCCCTACACCTGGCAGCAGGGTATGGCCATGTTGATGTCATCAGGTATCTTCAAGCCAATATATCTGTCTGTTTGTATCATTGTCTTCTCTCATTACCTTCTTGTCTCTTTGTATGTTTGTAGCATGGTGAAACAGCCCTACACCTAGCAGCAGGGTATGGCCATGTTGATATCATCAAGTATCTTCAATCAAAGGGAGCTACGACCGATGTCACTGATAAGGTAATAACCCACTTCGTCTTGATTGCCATTAACCTAGCTTTCTTCCCTACCCCTGATACCTGATAGCTGCTTTCGTACCATCCAAATCATTCTATATCACAAAATCATAAATTAAATGCTCACAAATTTCCCCACTTACTCCGTTTACAGTCATATACACAAAGATATTTGCTTATAAATAAGTATAAGTAAGTATAGTATATAAGTACATAACTAAGTAACTAAGTATATGCATACTTAGTTGCAAATACAGAATAAACCGTAAAAGGTATTGACTGATTCAATATTTTGATGAGAATGTTCCCAGTTTGCTCTTGCTTAGAAATCACCAAGGCACGATAAATTGCAATCGATGTCAGTCAGTCCAAGCTTATACCTTGCGCAACAATCCATATCTGATGTATGCCATTAGATAGGAAACTCTAGTTAGATCGAGAGTGTAATATGTTCCTTCGGCGGGTAACTAGGATAAGGCACCTGTATTGAAATGAAAGAAAAGGCAGCTTTAACTGACTCCCGGGGTGCTCAAGGCTACTACTCTCCTTTATGACATTTCCATTTACATGCTAATTAGATTGCGACTAAAATATGTATCACATCGGAAGTATGCTAAGAGACCTCGATGAGTGGAAGTGGATAAAGGTTCCTATCAGTATATTATAAAGGTTCCATAATTACAATTGTCCATCAATTCGTCACCGTTTTCACGAAGTGTCCTAAGAGGCCAAAATTGATGAAAAATTCAAAAATGATTTTATTCGATATTTGAATGAGATAGGTCGAATGTCTTTCATCTCACAAATTTTTAGAGTCTAAAATTGTCTCGTGACGTCATACGTGACATCACAAGACGCGTCTTGCAGGTGAGCTCTTGCGATCTTCGTTTTCACGAACGTCTTTGCGTACTGTGCGCATGCGTATGGGCATTGAGAACGATAATCCCGAGTGTCTGCTACCACACAGATGAGACGAGTTTTCCTCTTAAAAATGGAAATATTTGGAGCAAAAATGAAGGTAATAAATAAGATATTGTGTGGTTAAATAATATCTCTTACAACTTATATTATGATAATAATGGTAAATTGGCATTTTTTTGAAACGTAATATAATGTGCGTTATATTGCAGCCCCATATATAGTCTCCGTGTAACTAAATGTTAGATCTGCATAATCGAGATCCTAATTTGTCAGAAAAGATTACGTGTACGTTAGACATTTTGTTTTATGGAAGGGTACATTTATCAGAGTAGAAATTGTCCTATCTAGTTAAACTCAGACTCTAGATCATCTAAAAAAAGTTTATTTGAGATTGATGATCTAAAAGATTCAGATCTTAGACTTTTCGACGACATAAATTAAAGTCTAAGTTGACCGAGGCTGATCTGTCCTCATGGCGGAGACGGCCGGGGGCCACCGATGAGGACAGAGCACCTCGGCCTAATAAAATCTAGATCTATTGTATTAGTTGTCCTCTGAGTGAAGTGAAAGATACTAATTTCAAACTAAGTTTAGATCTCAGTTAGCGTTTAGGCTTACTTGAGTTTTGTCATTGTCTAACATAAATTTTGATAAATGAAACATGCTAAAAGTTCAGTTTTAAAATTTACCGTTAGCTGGTCCAGCATTGTTGCACAATTTGCGCGTTTCGAAAAACCTGACGATTAAACCTTAACCCCACCCAATCCTGATTTTGTATACGTTACGGTGTCAAGTTTAATATGAGATCAAGTAAATAGGAAAATACTAAATACTATTGTCTATTCACTACAATACTCAAATGTTTTAAGTTTGATCTAGACCATACCACACCTGACAACAATGGAAATGCGTGTAGGCTTGGTTAAGTTTGAGTTTATGTGTGACAATTAAATATTGCAGTTACGGTACACAAACATGACAAAAGGAATTCTATTCACAAAATTTGATAATTAAAAAGTAAGACATACAACTCCGCTTGTCGTCACATTCATCGTGTCACGGTGTAAAATTCTCTTTTGTTTTACAATCGTAGATTCTTATTGATTAATCAATTAATAAACAAATACTGGTACAAAGACTTTGTTGTTTGACTGTTTATATTTCAGTTCTTTGGACCTGGACTGACTGAGATCTAGATCCTGATTGGTCATCCAACTTAGCATTCAGCATCAACATCACCATTCAACTTTGAGAACTTGTGTTTCAGCTTCCTTTCCTGAATTAGACGTATCTTGCAGTGAACATTTCAAGAGACATATCAGCCTGGTGAGTATTGCGGGTAATAAAGGGCTAACCATTGTTCAATTTCATATTTTTTAAATATTAACCTGAAAAGACAGGGGTCATGGACTATTGTGGAGGGTGGGGAGTGGAGGCTGAACATACTGTAAAAAAACACAGTCATTTTCACATATTCAAAATGTCTATAATTTGATATAAAAGTTTAAAATGAAAATGGTAGGTGTAGGTGTAGGAACTCTTTCAATATATTAATCTTTTTAATTATTGTTATTTGTGGTCACTCACACATCAGGCATAGAAGTTTTGAAGAGTAGCTGTTAGAATTTGGCCAATTTTTAATTTTTTTTTAAATATGATTTCTCCTTTAATAGCCATTACCTACTGGTATACCGCCCAATTATGCATTCAGCTGGAAACCACTCTTCAACCTCTGGTATTAGTCTTCAACCTCTGGTATTAGTGTTGCAGATTACTTTCCTTGTACAGATGCATCTGGCAGTAAGTATACAGTTGATTAAGAGACAACCATTGTTTTGTTTTAGTTTTTTAATGGAAGTGAAAAAAAAAAGATAAGTGGATGTACTTCTTGTAAGATTTAGTCAATCTACAAAATACAAAAATGAATATTCAACATACATAATGTTGTGTGCTCATGTGAATTTTGTATTACACAAAACATGACCTTTTTTTTGTTTCAGATGCTCTCTGGTTAAAATACAGCCATGTACTCTCACTAATTAAAGATTCCCTTTACTACATCTTATTAATCATCATGTGAAGAAAAAAATATGAAGTTACCCTGTGTACAGGGAAAGTACATAGACCTAAGTAACCTCTGCACTGGTGAAAATGCAGTTATTATTGATATTACCAGGCCTTCTATGTCATGCTCCTACATTCAAAGTTATTTCATGAGAATAATATTTTGGGGTATGATAATGATAAGTATATTTTATTACATTTTTAGAGCATTCGATACAAAAAGTTTTAATATTAAGTGCTTTACAAAAGAGTATTATACTTTAAAACCGATATTAAAGTAAATCATGAGCAAAACTTTGAATAGTGAAGATTTAATTGATGACATTTTTATAAGACACTGTAATAATTTAGTTTTATAACTAACAAGTCGTGCAATAATTAATTACTCTCCTTTTCATTGCTTACTTATCTGCAGGTTTCTTGACAGGGTGAGAATCACAACCTTTGCAAAGGACGATAGATTATGTCAAGTGATTTTGGTTAAGTATGCCCTGCTCTCTTTCTGTGGTGTTTTAATGGTTTATTCTTAGAGAGATAGCCATGAGCTCATGAGTATGCATCAGCTTTGGTATTTATATTTTAGAAGAACAATTAGTGAAATCCACTTGGTTATAAGATTATTCAAATTACACACAACTTATGATATTGTTTCTTTTGGTAAGGGGGGAAATTTGTGTTTTGGGTGGATTTATATAGACCAATATAAATAGACTTCATGAATCTCCAAACAATAAAGAACAGTTCTTGTTTTGACTGTAACATTGTATTTTCTCAAGTGGATTACTATTTTCCAATTTAGAGAACAGGAGAGGTTTTAGGTTTACCAAGGCTTTAAAAAATGTTCATGTACTTGTATTACACGAACATGTACGGTTTTTCTCAAGGACTATGACATTGTTCCTTTTTGAGAAGAGTATTTCTAAATAATAAGAATAATAGCTTTTGGCTTCATAATCTGTTTAACGTTAAAAACATTCAAGGTAATTTTTATTAAATGATTATGCCATGGTTATGCAGGGGTTACAGAGTGTCTTTAATTGGGTTGGGGTGGAGGGGGGGGGAGGGTTGAGCATAAAAACGGTAATTTGATGGTCTTTGGGTGGTATCTCACTTCGCGGAAACAAAATTGAGACAGATTTGTCAACATGGTTTTTGCCCATTAACTCAGTTCTCCTCATTCTCCTCAATTTTCTAAAGTTTGGAGATGTTTCTACTACGTATTTATATGTGGCACAAAGGATTCCGTCGCTGACATTGTCTCCGCGAAGTGAGATACCACCCTTAACCACAAGATAATAAGATTACTTTTATGACAATAGTAGACACCTGCTGTTTGAAGATTTTAATCCTTCAACATGTTAAAAGGTTTGAGAGCAATCACATAAGCCCAGTTTCCTTTTTAATGTTATCATGAAGAGTTTTGAATTTTCGTATAGATTTATCATTGGGATGAACGGTATATTTATACCTTACAAGGTTAGTCACAGTGGCGGATTCAGGCGGGGACGCAGGGGATGCCCCCCCCCCCAATAATTTGAAAACAGCTCATTGACCCTACATGTAAAATCAGAAAAATTTGGCGCCCCCCCCCCCCATTGGCCTGGCGCCCCCCGTATCCTGAAATCCTGTATCCGCCACTGTTGCCAAATCTTCTTCATGATATATTAAATGTCACCTCTTATATTCATTTTATATCACTTGTGTATGCCATTCTTCCTTGTTATCATTTTGAGATCTAATTATTATAATCATGATATTGTTGTGGTTTGTTTACTTAGCACAATCATCTTTTGATGTGGCAATATTTTATTAAAATATATTTAATTCATTTTTATGTCAATTCAATTTCAATTTGATTTATATTTGTCATAAATTCTGTATCCATTGAATCTGAAATTAAAAATTATACTAAATTTCTACACATGCTGTAACAATTATATTTCCGATTTAAAAAAGTATACATGTTTGTCTTTAAGTTATTTGTTGTATATTCATCTTCATTTCTTTCATTCCTATATGTGAGCTAATTTTATTATCTGTGATTGAACATTTTGAATTAAAATGTCTCAATTATATCTCAATGCGTGTACATGCTTCACTTTTTTGTGTTTATATTCAGGTTAACTATAGACTGGACAGTATTGAAATGAACACATTTAAATATTGATAAAGGAGAGAGCGTAAATAATGTCACAATTGCCTGACTAAAAAAATCAAGGAAAATATTTTTGAAATAGAAGAGATATCAAAGAAGAAAGGAAATGATACTTGAAAGACAGTAGGAATGGTAAATGTAGAAAAATTAGTATTAAAATAGAAAGATTTTCAAAAGGAATGACAATAAACATTATGAAAGATATGAAATGATGAGAAAAGATGCATTGTGAGGGAGAGTTGAGTGGAAGTAATATGTAAAGAGTTTCAGATGAAAGAAAAACAACGAAGGGTGAAGAGGAAAAATTAGAAGAAGATCAATCAAAGAAAAGAGATTTTCATGTTGAAGTGGTTAAGTGACCCGTGTCAATGGTATCATAAATAACATGTTTAGGTCTTTATGACGTGTTCTGACCTAGTCTCCCCCCCCCCCTCTCTCTCTCTCTCTCTCTTCTCTCTCTCTCTCTCTCTCTCTCTCCTGTCTCCGTTTTCCTTCCTTCTCCCTCTCAAACTGACATTTAAATATACTAATTTTGAGAGAGAGGTAATGCAGATTGCTCTCATAAACACCTTTTCCAATATGTTATTAATTATTTCACTTACTAAGATAAGCTGAGTAAAAATATAGATAAAAACCAAAAGTAATTCAGTCTGGCGAGTAATACACAACACTTTGATGCGCGCTGCACTACGTTTGAATTGAAAATGTGTACAAATGTTAGGGCCGCGCACGGCGCGCGCGTCACCAAAGACGGTTCGTGAAAACGGAAGATGGCAGAGCTTGCACGGGAGACGGTCCGCGTAGCGCTGCGCGGACACTACGTAAAAACGCTCCTTAGCGCGGATCTGATTTTATCGTTTTTACGAACCGTCCTACGACTTTGCTCTATGATTACCATCTATTTTTTAATTAAATAAATATTTTTACCCCAAAGAATTATATCACTGGAATTCCTGAGGTAGTTTACTGTAACGATATCAAATTTTAAGTTACATCACCTACTTTTCCCTCTCCAAAAAGCGACACAAAAAAGGCTTATCTTTAAACGCGTTTATCTCACAATTTATTTCGGTCCGCTAAAAGTCTCTCGGGACGGTTCGTAAAAACGGTGACGAATTGACCTTGGGGAATTGTTTCATTGGATGCAGACAACTTGCCTGGAGTAGCTAGGAGAGATAGTGGAAACAATTTTAGTTACAGAAAATATGATATACCTACATTATAGATTATACACATATGAAGAGCTCTGATCCAAAAGGTAGGCCTACAACATCCATCTTTGTTAGTTCTTAGGAAAACCCATTTGTTTCCTATATATTTTCTACAGGCGTCTATGGAAATATGATATTTACAAAAGGCATTTTCTAATGGTTGCTTTTAAACTAGAAGTGAATCATTTCGTTGAAAGAAAGGTACCTACCTGAATAATAGAGTGATATTGATAACTTGATTTTCATGAAAAGTCGATGTAGTACCTTTTGGAATGGAACTCTTCATATCAATGTGGGGGGGGGGGAGTCACATGTACATTGCCTTTTTCTATCTTCTTTAGTCTCAACAAGGTTTTTATAATCTTGTATAAGAAGCTGTCATTGACATTCCCATAAGAGGTAGAAATTATGCAGACTTAGCATTATCTACGCATGGTTTCACACTACAGCTCACGCAAATCGTGATAATTTTTCCGAAGATGTAGGGGGTACGTTAGAAGAGACTCGTGAGAGAAATAAACTGAATCTAGCAACCCTGCATGCAATCACAGACATATCGCTTTACCAATTGCCTTGCTTTCTGCGTACTTGGTACAGCATGAAGTCAAGGAAATTCATAAAATTGGCACCTTGTTTTTGGATGCTGTCAGCCAGCAATGCTTCTTATCGAATTTGAAAAACAGCTTTATGCCATTGGCAGTGATGATCTGGCTGTTACAATATAAAATTTCAGTGTGGTTATAAGCTGGGCGAGTAACGTGTACATCGTAACTTTACAGAATGCATTTCTGCATTTTTTAATTATGTAAATTTTTGTGCAGGTGGTGAGAAAATTCATTTTGAAAGACTTAATTCCTCTCTGTGAATATTGAAATCACTCTTGGCTACTTACTTTTTTTTTTGGGGGGGGGCTAAGGTATTCTTTTAGTATGAATATTAGAACAACATCAAATAAAGCTAATTAAAAAAAAGGGTTAAATCACTAACATGTCGTTCCTTTGAATAGAAAATACATGCTAGCAAACAATAATTCTAAGTGGATAATAGTGCTATAAAAATGTTCTCTGTTGAGCTTTCAGTTCTACCTTCTTTTATTGACAGTTCTATGAACAAGAAAACCCTCTTTCTCTAGAGGAACATTAAAAAAGGTTAAAATAATCTGCAAGAAGGGTATTAACTCCATACAAAACTAACATTAGGTAAAGCCCTTTCTGCTCTGAACATAAAATTCACAATCATCACATGATCATTGATGTAATTAAAGTATGGTATATCAAGATTCAAATACACCCAAACGTTTGATATTTCCTTTCCAAGGGTCCTAAGTATGTGTCACAGTTTTGTAAACTTTTGCCTTATCTAGAAATGGAATATTATGTTCTAGCTTTGACATTAATGAAAGTGTTATTTGCTTGTAGATTTGGGTGTGCCATACCCTCTTGTTACTCAAGAGGTTTAATTGCCAGTTGTTTTACGCTTAATAATCCGCTTGCAGTACTGATCAAGAGATAAATACTGTTTCTATCACATGCTATCTTATTTCTTGCCTGGATTTAGAATAAGGGGGGAAATTAACAGAATATCTCCTGCAAGTACGTTCAGTTAAAATCATTTTTTATAAGTCCTCTTTACAAAGTAATTTACCTTTGCTATAGGCAAAAAAAAAATCTTTTGGATTACTTTCTGCTTGTAATAGAGGATTGTCTCCTTATTGTATAAGGATTTGAACATTTTTTATCAAAATTTCACCATTCTGTTTATTATGGATATTGACACAAAGGGTTAAGTGTACGTACATGGTACATAAAGTATATAATGAGAGCGGGAAGGATATGAATTTATTCAAATAACTTTATATGAACCCTTCTATTTCACCTTGTCCACAGGGTATTACTTTGATATATTGCATCTAATATATATGATATATAATTTCCTATTCTCTAAGTCTTTTGTTTTTAATATCAATGAATAGTAGATGTATGTAGACCATTAATGAGGCCCATGGTCCGTATTATACATCAACAGATGTTTTTCAAAATTGTATTCACTTGTGAATTCTCTACACAGTGGGGCATGAAGATAATGAAGAGGAAATATGTGCACTGAAATGTCATCCTGCCGCCTGCATCCAGTGTGCTTCTTGGAAGATGGCATTGAAGATGGAAAAAAAAAACCCCTAGATAAAGGATACCGGACAGAGGAAGAGAGGGAGATAGAAAGAGAGAGAGAGAGACCAAGAGAGACACAGAGAGAGTGACAGACAGAGAGACACTGAGAGATAGAGAGGGAAGGGAAGATGGAGAGTCAGAAGATAACATGATAGGAGAATGGAGTACAAAGATGGAGAAAGAGAAAGGGGGGATGTTCTTGGAAGATGACATATTAGAGACCCTGGATAAAAGTTGTCTGGCAAATAGAATGCGGGAGAGGGTGAAAGAGAGAGAGGGAAGGGAAGATGGAGAGTCAGAAGATAACATAATAGGAGAATGGAGTACAAAAATGGAGAAAGAGAAAGGGGAGATGTTCTCTGAAGATGACATAGAGATACCCTGGATAAGAGATGTCTGGCAAATGGAGTGTGAGAGAGGGAGAAAGAGGGAAGGGAAGAAAGAGAGTCAGAAGTAACATAATAGGAGAATGGAGTACAAAGATGGAGAGAGAGAAAATGTGAGTTCTTAGAAGATGACATATACCTAGAGAGACCCTGGATAAAAGATGTTTGGAAGCGAGAGAAATGTAAAGAGGGAGAGCGAGATGATGTTAAAAATTTAAAAAATGAATTACATGTATAAAATTTAGGCCAGAGAGAGCGAGAGAGAGGGATGAAAGTGGCCTACATGCAGAATACTATGAGAGGGAGAGAGAAAAGGTAATACTTTTGAAAAGAGAAAAATGAGAATATTGTTTTGTAATATGGTTGGGAGAGGAGAGAAGGGACATTCAAATGCAAACATGGAAAAGAAAAGAATGGAAGATTTAGTGGGAGAGAAAGAGATTGAGTGATCAAATAAGTCATGTGTCTTGCTGGAAAAATAATTGAGATGCTGCTATTGAATTTGTCATCATTTCCCAATGACTGTTTTCCCTGCTGATTTCATATAATCATCACATATAAACAGTTCAATATTTGATTTCTATTGATTTCATTCTCTCTAGCATGGTGATAATGCTGTATACTGGGCTGCAAGGCAAGGTCAGCTAGCTGCTATGATCTTCCTCAAAGATCTGGGCTGCCCTCTGGATGCACAAAACAAGGTAGGGAAGCCAATTTGATGGACTTAAAAAAAAACCCATTGAGGACTGAGGTCTATGTGAAATTTGTGTATACCCGAATCAGCTCGTCTCCAACAGGTTAATAAGGCGCCTTACCAAAAGATAAAGCCACGGTCCGCTGCGTGAACGCTGCAAAGCGGGATTATATACCGGACATACGGTTCCCCTGTTATTCTTTCATTAGATTAATTGGAGGGGACTAGTACATCCAGTTTCAAGCGCCATTGCGCGGTGTTCACACAGAAGGCTGTGGCTTTATCTTTTGGTAAGTCGCCTAAGACCCCACAATATTGCTGGTAGGAAGACACAGCATATGCCGACAATTAATCCCGGCTTTATTTCTTTTAAGATGTTGGGTTGGGATGGAAATTTATCTTAAATTAAGGGTAGGGTCTAGTGATAAGTTATTTGTTACAGTTAGTTACTTGATTAACGTATGGGAATTTACAGCAGAGCAATTGCTCCAGGGCAAATTTTATGCAGTCACTTTTCGATATCCAATATTTATACAGTGCGTCCCAGCAAAAGCAGATGAATTATGGTTAGTCTTTTTCATTCAATAGAATCAATCAATTGCTGAAAGACATGTATTAGATATACAGTTTATCTTTTCCTCTTTCCTTTGACATGTTATTCAATACAAAAGAGCCATGGATAGATAAACAAGAAAATCTTGAAACTTAAACGTCATAAATATTTTGTGCAGATCAAAGCAATGGGAACCGCACTGAATGCAAAAGAACGATTGTTTGTAATCTAAATTTTATAAATTTTTGATTTTTATATTTTGTAACTTTTATCGTGCTCAATTTTGTAAACTAAATATATTTTAGCCTACATGCTGCCATGTTTGGTATTTTTTGTAAACCAATCTATAAATTAATAAATAAATTGATTGTTTCATTTCAGACTGGTGAGACACCCCTCCACGTAGCTGGTCGGTACGGGCAGGGTGAAGCCATCCAGTATCTATGTGACCAGGGTGTTAATATGAACCTAGCCGATGAGGATGGGGACACACCTCTTCATATAGCAGCATGGCACGGTTATACCAGTATTGTTCAGACGTTGTGTAAAGCTGGGGCTACCTTGGACCTCAAGAATAAGGTAAAGAATGTGAAGAGATCTATATAGTTCTTTTGCTGCAAAGCAAGCTCAGGTTATGAATAATATAATCACTAGAGGGTATTCATTTTTCTCGCAATCTACTATGGCAACAAGGAAATTTGTGATCACTCTCGCAAAAAGTGTTCACTAGCTTACAAGTTCATGAGCTTTCCAGTGCTGCTGCAACTCTTTATCAAGTGACTTGTTGCTAATACCATATTAATGGTAAGATTGATCAACAGCCAATAAAATTCCTGTATTTCATGACAGTAAACCATTGTTGGCAAAGTTACTATGATAGTAAGTTTTATGCAACTCCAGCCTATATGGTTCCGATGTCTTCAGGAGAATGATTGCCATAATATTCTTGACTGCTGTCTCCGTACTTGATCTCTAGTCTCACCACATGATGGCGCTGTTGGTGTTGCAATCAAGATATTATTAATCTTTGGCAACTAGAGAGCTAGACGTCTTATTTGCCATTGCTAGAAAAGGTATTTGCTGATATCATTCAGTACTGATTAACAACTGTCTGGTCCTTTACAATAATTCTATTACATATTTTTTCCTTATATCACCTGTTGAGAGTCAGAAGGATTTTAAAGCACAGATTAGTTTAATAGAGAGAATGCATAGTTTTGCTGCTGCTCTCACAAAGTTTGTCCACATAGGAGTACTATGGGTTAATGAAAAATCTGTAGATGTGCTCTAGCCAATGCATCATGGGTTGTTGAATGATTGACAGCTAGCTAGCATAAATGCCTGTCTCCTGACAAGCATTCATGATTTCTTGTAATTTTTTGATCCATGATTTCATGGACCCAATGACCATTTTATCCTCATACAGGACGGAGAAACGACCTTGCTTTGTGCGGCAGCAAGAGGTCATCTGGACATTGTCAAGATCTTGGTGGAAGCTGGCGCTCTTCTAAACACCATCGACAAGCACGGCATCACGCCACTACACCACTCAGTCCGCAGACAACATTATGACATTGTCAAGTACCTCATAGACTCCAACTGTGATGTCAATCTACAAGACAAGGTAAGTATGTCTTCACTCCTGAAGACGGACACTTGAGCTGCCCAGAACTTTGAGCCCTCTCTCTCTAATTCTTCGACTACAATCCTTACTCATCTCAGACCTTCCATTCTGGTTTGCAGTCCTTTTCAGGTCTCAATCAAGAAATATATACTCTGATTTCTCTTCTCTATCTCGCCTCTCCATTTCTACTTTCCTCAACTCTTCATTTTCTCTTCTACTTTCTCAACAGTCCTTTTTAGGACTAACCACATGTATATATAGTCTCATGTTGTCCACATTGAACTAAAAGATATGTGTGAGAGATCTTGTGATATTCCTTTCATGATTTCCGATGAATTTCAGTGAAAATGTTTGAAAGAAACATAATGTAACGGTTGTTTTAGACCTTTGCTACGAATCCCGCTCGCCGGAGCTTACCGCATGAAGATCTGTGTGTATCACCAACACAAGAGAATCCCCATTGGTTTTTCATGTGAACGTTGAAAGGTGTCGGGTCCCTGACTTTCCATGTTTTGTACTTATATTGTGAAATAAAGACACTAAAATGAGATTTCAAGTAATATTATTTTCTTTATTATAGTTATAGGATTCAATCTTTCATATTATCTAACTGTGAATCCAAAATACATTTTTCCTTCTCCCAAAACACCAGCTTTAAGGATTGATATTCAGATATTTTTGCCACATTATTCCTGAGTATTTTATGTTTGTGATTAATTTATTTTTGATATAATGATCAATAAAAAGTTTCTTTTTAAAAACTAATCAATATGTTTAATGTTTTCTGAATATTAACAGCTGTTATTGATATTTTTGTATTGTATAACATGTTGAAAGGAAACTTTCTTGCTTTTTAACAATTTGACGTGTGCTGCTTAACACCGTTTACTAACTTTTTCATGATTTTAGCTCGGCGACACGCCCCTAAATGTTGCATGTAAAGAAGGGGCTTTAGACCTGGTTGAAATGCTGCATGCTGTCGGTGCGAAGAGAGACATTCTTAACAGGGTAAGAATCTAATGTAAATCATCATGTTTTAAGGAAGTGTTGATGTTGATGATATTGATGTGGTAGTGGTGATGATGGTGAAAATGATTATGGTGGTGCTGATGGTGGTAATAGTGAGGATAATGGTAGTGATAATGATGATGGTGAAAATATTGATGATAATGATGATGGGGTAAATATTTATGATAATGATGATGGGGTAAATGATGATGACGATGATGGTGATAATGATGGCGATAATTATGATAATGGTAATAATTTTGATGATGAAGATGATGATGATGATGATGATGATAATAATTATTATGATAGTGATGGCTATGCTAATGATGGTGATGGTAGTGGCAGTTATAATGATAGTGTCGATGATGATGATGACGATTGTGATGAAGATGGTGGTGATGATGATGATAATGGTGATAATTTGAATTTTATCATCATGATAATGTTAATGATTATGATGATTATAATGATGATGATAATGATGATGATGGGATTAATGGTGATGATGAAGATAATGATGATGATGATGATGATGATGATGATGATATTGATGGTGATGATGATGGTGATGATGAGGATAATGATAATGGTGACAATTTTGTTGATCGTCATGATGATAATGTTAATTGTGATGTTTATGATGAAGATGAGGATGGAAATGTTGGAAAAGATGATATCAATACCAGTATTCTTTGAATTTTCAATGTGTCTTTTCTAACAACTAAAAAATTTAAATCCTTTTTTTCAGTCTTGCATCATTTAACTTGTACCTACATTCCCTCTTTATAGAGTGAATCCCTAATACAGTTTTTATAGATTTTACTTCATCTTGTACATTGTATCACTCCTTCAACTACATTTGTACCTCTACTAATAATAATCCAGACAAATTATATTTTAAGTGAAGCCTCATAACAGTGTTTAAGTATAACAGAGATACAAAATATACAGTAGATTATTATGTTATGTTATTACTACGACTACTACAACATGTGTTTATACCAACTTTGAATTTTGTTGCTTTTGACAGCACAAGAACTCATCGCTTCACATGGCAGCCCGAGGTGGTCATATAGAGGTTGTGAGGTATCTATGTTTAGCAGGAGCTCTTATACACCAAAGAAATCAGGTGAGGATAGATGGGGGTCAAAAGCCAAGACTTTTAATGAACTTTAAGTGTGGACTGGAAATCTTAGAATATCTGGTTTTAGAAATTGAGCGATTCCACGCTGTGTCATAAGCGACATTTTGTCAACATTTTAGAAATTTTTGACATGAAATCAATGAAATATATTCTTGATTGATGGTAATCCTCAAGTAGTACCAGAAGGGGCACAAGAACTAAGACTTTACATGACTTGATTTACACATCCTTTACAATTGAAAAGAAAAATAGTACTGTGAAGTACTGAATGGGTACTTTAAAAAAAAAGAAAAAAAAAGCATGGAATTGCCCAAATGCATACTTAAAAAGAGAGGAAAAACAAAAAAATTCTGGCAACATGTTTGTGGTTTTGAGGTAGCAGGTCATATTTCATACCTCAATCATACCATCAAACCAACAGAGTCTTAGCCTTACAGGGTAATGTAATTTTGAACTTGATCAACAGTATTGTTGGGATAAAGCCAGTCTCGTAGGTTAAACTGATCAAGTAGGGGTCGTGCAGCCAGGTTAGAAACAAAATACATACATATGTAAGTGCCCTACTATAATCAATTAATTTTCATGACAATGTCTTGTGGATGAGATTTAAATCAATCAAATCTCAAGCTTTTGCCCTTTTTCCTTTCCATGTCTTCTCTTCTATAGGATGCGTTGACAGCATCACAGCTAGCCAGCCTAGAAGGTCATGAAGATGTGGCTGATATACTCACCCAGCTAGAAGGGGTAGGTCCAACATAAGGTTTAAGTGTTGAGTTAAGCTTGTTTATTGATTGTCCCAATACACAATGTACATTATAACAAAGCACATGAACATGGGATATGAAATCAACATAGGATAAAAGGATAGAAAAAAAAAATGATAGGGTAAAATGATACGTATGATAGGATCTGTCATTAAAAAGATCATGGGGTCAAATCCAGCTGAGGTTGATGACTGAAGCTGTTATTCCCATGTTCCATAAAGGCAGGATAAGTAGAGACAGTGGAAATATTCTTTCCTTTTGGAAAGTATTGATGGAGGTCTTGCTTTGTACTGGAGTCACCACCTGTGAGGTGTTAAGAGAACCCTCTTCACTCTTTATACAAGAGTATTGGGATATCTTAGTCTAGCGGTACACCTCCACTTGCAATTTAGTTATATAGGTAAGGAGTAAAGGATTAAAGTGATAATGAAAATATATAACAATTAACTAATTATAATCTCAGTCTAGCATTCACATGAACTAAAATATAGATGAGGGAGTTATGTCATGATTTTGTCATATGATTTCCGACATAAAGTTTCTAGCAAAGGATTTATGTCATGCTTCTGAGGTTTATATCGTGATTTATGACTCGAATCATGAAATTAAGGTCTCTAGCAAACAGGGCCATGATTTTTTTTAACAACTGAACTTGCATTATGAGAAATCTGGTTATTTTTAATCTCTAGGACAAGAGTAAGGACTTATTTGTCAACCAACTCAACAGTACGTCCGGACCCCTCCACCGAATCCGCATCAAGGTCATGGGTCATTCGGGTGTTGGCAAAACGACGCTCATCGACTCACTCAAGTGCGGTTACTTCCGCGGCCTCTTCCGCCGTTCTCGTTCCAATATTAGCCTCATCGGCAGCAGTAATGGCCGCAGCTCACCACGGAGTCCAAAGAGTCCACGCAGCCCGCTTACCCCTCGCAGCCCAATGTTCGGCAACAAGAAGATGGACGGGGGTCGGTTCTTCATGGAAAGCCTGAGGCGAAAGCAGCTGTCATCGACGTCTTCCAGTATCGACATGGACTCGGAGGTCACGCGTGGGATCGAGTTCACACACGGAAACATTCCAGGTTGGTAAAATTTTTAGATTTGAAGTGGATTATGAGTTTCAAGATACTTTACAAGTATTATACGATATGTGAATAGGTCCACTTGAGCTGTTGTTTTTGTTTTATTTTTCCATGCCCATCTGGATCAAATTAATGAATCGATTTTCTAAAAGTTTTTTCCCATATATTTTGACAAATTAGGACTATCCACATCATACATCACCGCATTTAATGGAGTTGTAGCTATTTTGTTTCTTGTTCTACATAATTATAAGCTGCTCCTTGTTAGTTTAACGATATTTAACAATATTAATAAAAAACAATCACCCTTACTTTCAAGCACTACTGTAGTTCTTTTTGTGCCTTGCTTATATAGGTGATTTCACCTTCCTAGCATTCTCAGGCAAAGAGATGAAAATAAACAAAATAATTACCCTTACTTTTGTGCCCATCTGGTACTGGGCATTTTACATTCCTATAGTTCTACCCCAAAAATATCAAAATAAAACAAAATAATGAAAAGAAAAATGAACCACCCTTAGCTGGTTAGTTTACTGTCCTATAGTTCTCCGCCAAAGAGATGAAAATAAAAACCAAATAATGACATGAAAAAAAAACGTCACCCCTTAACTTTGAGCTCTACCGGTAATTAAGGTGCCAGGTATTTCACACTCCTGTGGTTCTCCGCTCAAAAGATGATTTAAAAAAAGAGGAAGAAGAAAAAAATTTACCCTTTTTTTTTTGCCTTCTCCATGCAGGTGCAGGTGATTTCACCTTCCTAGAGTTCTCCGGTGAAGAGACCTACCACACTGCCTACCCTCACTTCTTGTCAGATGAGGGCGCTATACACCTTGTCGTCTTCAGTCTGGAGGATATCTTCGAGGAGCAGCTTGCTCAGGTCACCTACTGGATGAACTTCCTGAGGTCACAGCTTCCGTCCACCGAACCAGTCGGTAAGGCTGACTCTTCAGTTCTATTCCAATGCAAAGTTAATTAGTAGTAATGTACTTGTAGGTTCTTTTCCAGAGTATTTTCCCCTGAAGTGGTTAAAACCTTTGCTGATGTCATAATCTACAGTATCCATGATTATAAGCACTTGCTTCCTTAGGGTATCTCTCCATTTTATTCTTTAGTATGTTCAATATGTTAAATATTGTATTTATATATTATTTTATATGTATCATGTTTTTAAAATGGAAAATGAAATCCAAGATGGATGGATTTATAAATATAGTGATAAACCCATATTACTTCATTTTTAACAAGGTGTTTATCTTTGAGGACATTAATGCTAGGTTCCCACTGCCAATGTGTATACTCGATCAGGCCCAATCAAACTATTTTGGGGCATTGTCGGTCTAACTGGGCATGGTAATCAGGATCAGTCTACCTTGATTGACATCGCTCTGGTTACCTGCACAGGTATTTTGAAAAAATTAAAAATAAATAGGGAGCCAGAGCCTCGCTGATCACTCTGATCAAAGTAGGATAACCCTGATTACCGCTTGCTTGTCCAACCAGGACTAAAGTTAGTTGATTGGGCCTGGTCGATTTGACACATCGGCAATGTAGGAAATGGCAGAATGAAAAACATTCTACATTTCATAGGAAGAGTATTGAATTTATTGATTAATATTCTAAATTATCTAATCTCCACAAACCCTCTCTCCTCAGGGTACTGTGGAAAGTACCGTCAGCAGCCCAAGATAGCCCTGGTGGCAACGCATGCTGATCATGCCCAGTGCCCCAAGCAGCCTTCAGGGGAGATGGTCAGTGGGGAAGGCAACATTGTTCTTTACCAGACCAAGAGGCTTTTCGGACGACTCTTTGATATCTGTGATGTCTTATTCGTCATGGATGCACACAGCGCTCAGTCCAAGGATATCAAAATGCTTAGGACACACATATCAAGCTTGAGGAACTCCATACTTAAGGTAAGTGTGGCTCAATAAATAGAATGTTCAGTCTAAGAATGTTAAGATGGTCATCTCACCCATCTTGCCACAACACCGGCTCAACACCAACTGACCAACGTTGATCTCTTACAAATTATCTACCTCTAATCTTACTGCCCTCTACAGGTCTTAAACAATATTTCCATTGTAAAAAAAGAGGAAGTTTTAATACATAATCAAGACTGTTATGGTCTTCATTATTTCACCTTTTTAGGGGGAGTCCATGACAAGTCACATCTGACTCTTTGACACCCCTATCTACATTTGCATTTATCTTGAGTTTATGATGTGTCGATACCTCAAATTCCTCACATTAAGTTGTATCTGATGATTCGTGAAATAAAGTTCTAATTTTGAATATGAATTTGAATTTGAATTTTTCCTTGATGTTCTCTACTAGGTGGAAGCTCCAGTGTCGGTCCTCTGTGAGGCCGTAGCATCCGCCCTACCAGCCTGGAGAAGAACCTTTGCAAACTTCCCTGTGTTGACATGGCAACAGTTCTCTGAGGGTATCCATGCCAGTATTAACCCTTTGGCTTGTCAGGCTCATCTCAGGGATGTGGGCAGACAGCTACATCTAATGGGAGAGGTATGTGGTGTAACTTTACCCATGGTACATTGTATTTGTACTAGGTCTACAACCCTTCTGGTCCTGTCCCTAATGGTCTGGTATCCATGCCAGTATTAACCCCCTGGCTAGTCAGGCTCATCTCAGGGATGTAGGAAGACAGCTACATCTAATGGGAGAGGTAGGTGGTGTAATTTTACCCATGGTACATTGTATTGGTACTAGGTCTACAACCCTTCTGGTCCTATCCTGAATGGTCTGGTATCCATGCTAGTATTAACCCTTCGGCTTGTCAGGCTTATCTCAGGGATGTAGGAAGACAGCTACATCTAATGGGAGAGGTAGGTGGTGTAATTTTACCCATGGTACATTGTATTGGTACTAGGTCTACAACCCTTCTGGTCCTATCCTGAATGGTCTGGTATCCATGCTAGTATTAACCCTTTGGCTTGTCAGGCTCATCTCAGGGATGTAGGAAGACAGCTACATCTAATGGGAGAGGTAGGTGGTGTAATTTTACCCATGGTACATGGTATTGGTACTAGGTCTACAACCCTTCTGGTCCTATCCTGAATGGTCTGGTATCCATGCTAGTATTAACCCTTTCGCTTGTCAGGCTCATCTCAGGGATGTAGGAAGACAGCTACATCTAATGGGAGAGGTAGGTGGTGTGATTTTAGGCGTCTTACCAAAAATAAAACCGTGGCCAGTGACATGAATACCACACACAGCTTTTGACACCAGTTGTACTAATCTCCCTCCATTAAGTCATTGAAAGAATGATAAGGTATCGGCAAATCCAGCATAATTATAATCCTGCTTTGTGGTATTTACACAGTGGGCCGCAGCTTTTTGGTAAATCTTTGGTAAAAATCTTTTGGTAAATTATCTTACCCATGTAGAGTAGAAATGAGGTGAATTGTCACAGTCCTTTCCGGAATGGTCTAATACCTATCTGTCTATGACTAATTCATCTACTATCCATTTGGTCTAATTGCCACTTAGCCCATTTCCCATTTAGTCTAATTTCTAGTTATGCTATACCCATTTTGTCTAATATCCACCCGGTCTAACACCACTTAGTCTAAATGTTTAGATGAATTGGTAATGACCCAAATTTTTATTTGGCGAAATGGGTTAAAGTGAGTAGATGAAAGGGCAATTAGACAATTTGGTTGATCAATTAAACGACAATTAGCCCAAGTGAGTATTATACCAAGTGATAATTGGACCAAGCGACCATTTCGTTACAAATATTCATGTAGCACTTGCATTACAATTCCACAGTGGTTGATGGTATATGTTGTGGCATTTTTACATACAGGGATTATTTCCTTAAATATATACATATAAATGATATATACCTTCCGAGATTTAAAAACATGTAAAAATATGTGGCGCATATCTAATGGCTCAAGCAATTCTTCTCTTTTTTTACAGGTACAGTGCTTCAGCAGTGAGCTGCTTCAAGAAGTTATCGTGATCGAACCCACCTGGCTTTGTTCTGGAATCATAGGCAGACTCCTGAGCCATGATGCTACAGAGCAACCGGAAGGCCAGTACAGCATCCATTACATCCAATCCCTCTTCCCTGAAACCGATGCGATGGACATCTCTCAGCTGATGGAGGCTATGGACATTTGCGTTCATGGAACGGTGTGCGAAATCCCCGCCGTCATGCGCTGCCCTGCCCCAGAGCTCATCTGGGAGAAGGAGGATGAGAACGGGAACTTCCGGGTGTACGGCGGTGTCCGTATGCAGTTGAGCGATTGCGGAAGCACTTTGCCTTCAGGACTGTTCTCCAGGATACAGATGTCTTTGAGGAGGAACTTCCAGCAGGACATGGAGGATACAACGGACAATGAGCTTGTGATGTGGAGGAATGGTGTCAAGTGCTCGAGCGGTAGCATGGAGGGGTTGATCTCCTTGACGAACGATGAATGTGCCGTTGAGATCAAGGTACGAGGGTACAACGATACCAGACAAGGGTGCTTCATCTTCCTGGAAGACCTTGTCCATCTTGTCAGACATGTTCTTGTGGATTCGTATCCAGGACTGCCACTTAATACGGAGGTGCTCTCACCGATCCAGCTGTCTTCCCATGAGAAGACCATCATGGTGTACGATGCGTGCAGCTTGCTTAAACTTCAGCTCAAGACTGAAAGGACAATCGAGAATCCTATCTCAAAGCAGGAAGAGGACTTTGTTGATATCTTCTGTTTTGGATCCCAGCCGGTGGAATCAAATCTCATTGCGGGTGTCGATTTGCACGTCTCGGATATCCCAGCATTGACAAGACGGCAGATCAGCATGTTATTAGATCCACCGGACCCTATGGGCAAGGACTGGTGCCTTTTGGCCGTGGGACTAGGACTTACGGAGAAGATCCCCATGTTAGACACCCTCAATAGGAGGTGCGGTCCAGATGAGTCAGACTCTCCAACGGAGCGTCTGCTTCTTGAGTGGGGGAAAGATGAGACAAACACTGTTGGGTTGCTCTTGAATAGAGTGCTAGACTTGGGAAGAGATGATGTTTTAAGGGTGTTGATGCAAGGTGCACCCCTATATAAGTTTGTGCCTGACCCTAGAGCATTGGAAGAGGGAAGACAATCAGGATCAGGATCAAATCACTCCAGTAGCACAGTGGCTTCCAGATGATGAGGTAGATGATGATATCCAATCACCATGGCGACATTAAGCTCCAATTCTTTTTTGTTTTCTACTCGCCCAGTTATTTGAGACTTCTTAGTCATTTATATAATTGTTAAGCATTGTATTTCTTTGTATTGTGTCTTAAAGGCGACCTTGAAGACTAGTCTATTTCTATTTCCATATGATGTGATAAGCTGTATCAGGAGTCATACACATATAATGATTCTTATTTTAAAGCATAATGTGACAATGAATTTATCTGCTGTAAGGACTCATAGAAAGTAATAATACTTGCCATGCCAAGAAATTAACAAACATAGTAAATTGTATTATCTTCATGTTTTTTTTTTGTAAGACTCGTATTACCCGTTCAACATATATTTTATTTAGATACAACTCTTCATGAATGATGACAAAATGTTCTTTTTTGACAACTCTTAACATAGTTTGGTGCGAACAATTCTTTTTGTTGTATACAGGACAATTGTTGGTGTGAATATGTGCGTAAAAATGGCTTGTCTATATTATGGATAGAGAAACCTTGTCACAAAGTGCATTTCACATTCATGTTTCTTTTAATGATAAGAGAAGAAACGAGTGGAAGAAATGATAATTTAAAAATCAACCATCATATCTTTTTTTCGGCTACCATATAATTTATGTTCTCAAAACTAACCATTCATGTGTTATGATAGTAAACATACAGTATGCACACATATAAAAATCCTGCCAGTTTAGCAACCAAATTCTATATGCTTGAATATGTTTCTTACCCATGTTGTGATCCAACAAAAAAACTTTTCAATTCTTTTTTAATGTCTATGGTCAGAAAAGCTGAGAAAACTGTTATCAAATATATAAATAGGATTTGTCTTTCATACCACGATTTAGTGGATTCTTTGTGTAATAAGCACCTGTGCATTCTATTTATTGAAAGAAAGAAACAATATCCAAAAGACATTCTATTATCTATTATTCTATCTATGCTTTATTTCAAACATATGTGCATAATAAGTGTATAGTTTATTTTCTTTAAGGTATGAATAAGCATTACAGCAATGAGTCAAATATCCTTCATTAGAATCTCACCCCATAAATCCATTTGTGCAGTTCATAATACATTCGCAAGTTGGGCCCTCATTTTGACGTCACATCTCTGAGAAGTCATACTCAACACCATGCATTAATCATAATATTTCTCTTTCAAAGTGATTACAAACTGCATTTAAACACAACAGCTTTCCTGTCTTCACACTTTTAGTTTTACCAATTTATCCTTATTCCCTGTGCTTGGTTTTCATTATTCAGTTAAATATTCATTTCTTTATATTTTTTAAATTCTCAATCAAGGGGACATTTCGTGAAAGGACCTGTTGGACGTTTTATTTGACAAACTGTTATAAGCTACTGAAATACTTGCTTCTGATTGGCTGAGAGCAAATTTGTTGGATAAAACGTCTGACAAGTCCTTTCATGAAATGCCCCCCAGGTGGGAAAAGTAAGTTGTCGACCCACAAGGAAAATTAGGCCTCTCATGACAATGGATTTCGGTGGCGCATGTATTATGAAACACACAAATTAAGCTTGACACGTTGATTGGTGTGTGCCTAAAACATAGTTCCCATGAGGCAAAGTAAAAGCATTTCTCTATCTTCACGTCTATAAAGCAAACTTTCTTCTACAATACCGAAGTCTGTGTATTTTAGACAGCTTACCAAAAGGAATGCCTTTGGTCAGCTGCATGTGACTATTAACCCTTTAGCACCTAAACCGCCTGAGACCGCCCCTCAGCTTACTCACTAAATCGCCAAAATCCGCCCCTGTCTTAAGCATGCTACAGTCAAGATAGTATCAAAGATATGTGATGAAACATGCCCATACTTGTTGTGGATTACCCATTGGATGTGTGCTATTCGATTCAGCACAAAAAAAAGTATGTTTCAAGAGCAATTTTTATTCAAAACACCTGATTGAAACACAGCATATCCCTTTCCGCTAGTGAGTAAACTGACACTTTTCACACAGTCTCTAGGTGCTAAAGGGTTAAGTATTGACAATAAAAACAATGGAATAAAAAGCACATCAGAATCTTTTTTTTTGTTTAATATGATTTAAGTCGTTATAGTCATGACATACATTGTGGAAACCCAAGAATTGATGCATATTTGGCTCTTTTCTCAGCAATTACACAATTCCCTTGCATATTCCTTTGGTGTGTAGTGTTTTTTGGTATGGAAGCTGCTGATGTTTTTAATTTTTCACCATGACTACGCAAGGTTATCTTTAAAATCATGTCATAACTCCCCGACGGTGACATAAATTTATAAAATGATTCATAAAACTCTAGCAACATGGCCCTGGTCTATAGTCAATGCAGTCTGCATGCAGCCTACCGCAGGCATTACCTTTTTAAGCTACCTTCCTATTAACCCATTGAGGACTGAGCCAGAGTATACTTGGGTCTATGAGAAATGTGTGTTATAGACAAATCAGCTCATCTCAAACAGGTTAACTACAATTAATCTTGTTAGGTGTGTGATCGAGGGAAAGGAAGCTGTTTTTTTTTAGTATAAACAGTCAAGCCACGATGGTGGTAACCATTGGTAAAGCACATTTAGGAAAGAATTATGCAGTAGTATATAGACGAATTCGGTTTGGGTGATGTTTCGTCTTGTGGCGGCCATGGCTGGGGGGCTTCCAATGTACTACGCATGCTCCATGTGTGCGTATGTATGCGTAACAAAGGAAAATGTACATACGTGCAGACATACGCGCACATGGCGCATGCATAGTACATTGGAAGCCCCCCCCCCCCCAGCTCTATGGCGGGCACGTAGAGGGCTCACTTCCATGAAACGCTGCCCGAATTCGTCTATATTATGATAAAACAAACTGCTATTGTCTATTGGTATTCAGAGCTGTCATCTTTAATCTCAGTTTTCTGAGTTACTCTGTCTCCATGGAATTTCCCTAAAGCTGACTGACTAAGAAATTCTTCCACTCTTAGTTGTTATTTTCGGTGTATTAGATTGACTACTGCAACGTCATGATCAAATTTTATATTTTGTGATCAACTCTTGTCATTCGAATAATGTTGCACTAAAATTTGTTTTGTTTATTTACATATATTTATATTATATAGTTTTACACTTTTTAATTGTTATCATTGTTTGACATTTTTCACTATTTTTTATATAATTATTTTTATTGATTAGTCATATCCAACAATTGTTGTTGTTTTTGTTTTGTTTTGTTTTTTTTTTTGGGGGGGGCAGGGTTATATTCATGATTTTCAAGAGTAGCATTACATTTTTAACATGACTGTTTGTTTATACAAATATCCATGTTAATGCATCATTATTATTATTTATTTAATATTTCTATTTTTAAAAAATTCATTTTTGTTATGTTGCAATCACTTCCTTGGCTTGTACAACTCAAGTTTTCAATAAAGGGAGGGGCCTTCTCAGTCTCATGTGATATTTGTTTTGATTGTTTGAGGTCCTTATGACCAAGCAACACTGGACATGCAAGTGCAGGGGCAGCTCGTATGTAATATTTGCTCTCGTATGTAGCAAATTGTAATAAGAATCATATATTTTGGTGCTAAATGTTGTTATATATGTGGTTTTATCTCATTAAACTTATTTACTTGATACACAAGTCATGTGACCACAATTTCTACAATATGAAAAATACATGCTTATATAGGAGCTGAAGTCAAGTGAATGACCAATATTGTGTTTTGTAACAGGCCAAGTTGAAATGACATGCTACCATGATGTTTGTCTTTTTCATTAATATAAAAGTTATAATGAAAGGAACTCCTAGGAAACTATTTTGAGATTAAAGATTTACTTGAGAAAAAGTATAATCTTCCAGCATTCAATGTTCTTACTGTAAGCAATCTTTATTTTGTTATCAGCTCATATTTTCTTTTATTTATTATTTACTATTCATTTAGGCTTTCATGCCATTGTGCAATAATGCATCAGTTTGTTGTATGTAAGGTACATCGTATATGGGTTTAACGAGGGTATATAACAGAGCAGTGTATTTATCTGAGCTTATTTTAATATTATTTTTTTATGTTTGTATATATAATTTAAATATGATTTATGAAATATGTATAGATGTGAAGCCTATAAGTTTACAATGTTTTCAGAATGTATTTTGACTTATTTTAAATGCTAAGAAAGCATGTTTACAAGGTATTGTCAGGCAACTGATATATGATGTATAAGTGAATTCCTTTCCTAAGGACTATCCACTAAGATCTTATACCATACCCTGGGGTCAATACATTGACTTCATTTTGAAAACTCTTTCCCTCTCTTAAAAACTCTTGTTCTATCTTTCGCTCCCCCCCCCCCATTCTCTGTGTCTTCATTTCTCTCCATCTTTCTCTCCTCTCCTCTCTCTCTCTCTCTCCCTCTCTTGCTTACTAAAATCTTTTCTTGACCTCCCTTTATCTGTCTATCTTTTTCTCTGACCCAGTTTTTATTTTCTATCGCTATATTTTTTAATTCTTCTTTTAACACCACTCTATATTCCTCTCTGACCTCAAATCTTATTTCCATCTCTATCTGTTTTATTCTTATCTCGGCACCCCTCTCTGTATCTCTTTCTCTGATCCGAATCTTAAACTTTTAAACTATCTCAAACACTTCAATTTGTGTCATGTTACATACTACGTATACATCCCATAATTTGTTTTCTTTTTTCAATGAACAGGTGCGGAATGATATTTACCATATTACAAATCACCAACATATTCTTATCTTCTTGTTTCTGGTTTTACCCGTAGCTTTTTTATATTTTAAAGCTGGATACAACTATATATTATTTGAGTAGCCAAGAGGAACTGCAGAGCTGATATTGTAAGCGTGGGTTGGTAAGCTGTGAGTAACAAAACAGAAAGAGAGAAGTGAATGCTTGATATTCAGTATTTTTTATCAAATCAAATGAAAACATAAATTGTAATTTCTCAAAAATGATACAGCCATGCCTGAAATTGGGATTTATGTATTCAGTAGGTTACATTCATATATGAACCGCCCCCCTACCGTCCTCTGTTCTCCCTCTCCCTCTATCTGTCTGGCGGTCAGTCTTTTTATTTTATTCTTCCCTCTTTCTCCTAATCCTCTCCCATTCATGTTGTGGTTTTTGCCAAAGTGATATCACAATTGCATTTTTTTTTAATCAAATTATTTCTCTTCCCCTTTTCTTTTCCCTATCTCCTTCCCCTCTTCCTTATACCTCTCTATTTAACATTGATGAATTTAATTTGGTGACAGTGGAAAAATTCTTGTTCTTGTACGCGTTCTGCATGGTTTTGGCCATAGTTACATCACGTTTGCGATTTTTAATTGTCTTCCATAAGCATTTTTTATGTTTCATATCATGCCAAAAATTCTGATTTTGTTTGTTTTTTGTTTTTTTTTTCAATTCAGTAAGTTTTATACACTAGAAGAAACAGTGCTAATATTTAGATACCAAGTTAACATGTTCAAAGTTTTAAAAAAGTTGCATACATGTATTTCCTCCGTTTTGAAATAAATGTCATTTTGCTAGCGATCTGAGCTTTATTGTACATGGAACCACATTTGATATAATCATGAAGGAATTTTATATATCTGTTATTTAATAATATAAACATGCATCAAGTATGGTTCATGTATGTAACTAGATTATTTTTTATGATAAAAAGGAAATGATGACGGGAAAAAAAATATTTTGAAAAACAAAACTCTTAGCTTATATTGTGGAAAGCGAGTTATATTGTGCGAGTTAAGCAAAAATGAGATGATGGTGAGGTTTATAGCCAGTGCACCATTTACACGAGGCTGCCCAGTCAAACTTTTCCCGCCGGTAAAGCCCGGTCGGGTAATCTCAGTGAGTCGGTGATTAGCTTTCCCGTGGTCAAAATCATTATCGGGCTTACCTTAAATTGTGGACATTTGTCATAGTTTTGAGTATTATTATTATGGCACATTATATGATGATGCGATCAATAAAAAAAAATAAAAAAATAAAAAAATGAGACCTTTCTTGTATTGTATTTGACAAGAGTTTCTGATTACTAAAGTATAGTCTTGCCTGTTGTACACGGTGATGAGGAGGAGGATGATGACGAGGATAATGGTGATGATGATGACGATGATGGGGATGAGGAAGGGGGACAATGAGTATGATGAAAATTTAGATAAAAAGAATGATGATGATGATGAGGAGGAGGATGAAGGAGATGAAATTTGATGATTAGGATCACTGACGATGATGATGATGGTGTTATTGAAACCCCATAAAGCGCCACGGTATCTGCGCCTCTGAACGCTTCAAGCATTTTTCTTGAAAAAATTGTCCAACCATTTAAATAATTTAATGTACTATGATTTGTTAATAGTTATAATTTGTGTCGAAATCGATTTATAAGTGGATTTTATTTCCTTTATTATTTTATATACTTTTACATAATTATAAAACATCAACTTTTAAAATTAGCAGAATATTTTGACGTGGAATCATTTTGGTGACGAAACTCTCTCTTCTCATGCTTTTTAAGTGAAACGGGTATATTTTATAACATCTTGTGTTTTTATCTAAATGTTGGCAAAGTGATGATAATTCAAAGCGCTTTGGCATTAGGAAACGAATTATAATGATGTGGTTTTAAATTTTTAAAAATAACGATAATTCCCTTATAGTATATAATTCCCTCCTACCACGAAAGGAGAAGTGATATTAATCACACTTGATATCCCAAAAGCAATAAATGAAAATTATCTTCGACCGTTACCCCTCCATTATTTAATTTGACCGCAATCACTCCTGACATATGTCTCCACTTGACATTGCAAACGAAATAATATTCATCGTGGTTTGGAAATCTCGTATCACTTTCAATTAAAATACAGCCCTTTATCAAGTCTTTCGTTCTCTCTCTCTCTCTCTCTCTCTTTATCTATCTCTCTCTCTCTCTCTCTCTCTCTCTCTCTCTCTCTCTCTCTCTCTCTCTCTCTCTCTCTCTCTCTCTCTCTCTCATTCAATCTACACAACGAGTGATCTCTCAAATGTCTTATGCTTCTTTTCACAACATTATTTTCCTCTCCTCTTGTTCTCCCTCATAAATCTTTCCCTTTCTCTCTTTCCCCATCTCACTGTCTCTCCTCTCTCTCTCTCTCTCTCTCTCTCTCTCTCTCCCCCTTCCTCTCTCCTCTCCCCATCTCCTCACTATACCTTCTCTCTCTCTGTTCCACTCTCTTTTAAAAGTACTTCGCCTCCCCGACGTCCGGTCAAACATTATGGGATTTGATTGTAACAAGATCACCATGAAAGATGAAGGTTTTACCCTAAGCTCTTTAACGCTTGTACCACTTAAATAAAACGCGATTATCCTCCATGTTATTGGTTTAAACTTTTAACGGTACATACTGATCACTCGTGATTGTAACCATTGCATCTTAACCCCCCCCCCCATCCTCTTCTCTTCCAAGGATGAACGGATGAACAGTGAAAGTAAGAGTGCATTGGGATGGTTAGAGGGCATTTGATGCTAAGGAAGCATCAATTATTGAAGCACCTTTTGGCATTTCTTAACATGGGATTAAAGCTGTTTCTTAAAGACAGTCGGCATGGAAAGACCCGCAATCCAATTTAGCCGAACTACAACGAAGAGAACAAGATGACGAGAAACGAAAACGATAAAGAAAAAGAAGGGGGCGAATTGAAATTGGGCGAGATGATGGAATCATACGCTAAC
>CALNVZ010003425.1:14860743-14908243 GCA_940671915.1 Paracentrotus lividus | reverse complement strand
ACAGACTCTTTACCCACGATTATATTTTGTGAACCTGTATTACATGTCCTCCCATGAAAAGAATCTCGGATCTTCTAACGGAATGAATAAAAAAGAAAATTTGAGTGAAATATGTACAAAAGTAATGGGGAAGTTGTTCATGTATGACATCACACATCTTGGGCCCGTTGCCAATGTGAGGATCCCCATAGCGGTAGTGATCACAACATTCAAATGCTCATAAATTTGTTATTATTCATTAATTTTTTCTCAAATTTTCATTGATCAGCTTCTTTGATTTTTCTGTTTTTTACAATTTAATGAATTCTTAGGGATTCCTTCCCCTTTAAGTCTATCTTTAGTTGGAAAACGGATATTTAGGATATTTAGATATCCCTTTCACCAACCATGATAACTCAAGTCTTAAGCTGGCAGCGATGCCAAGGGGTAAAATAAAGAAAGACAATTTAGTCCTCACTTTTTCTTATCTCAATGATTATGCTCCACAGTTCGCGATTCTTAAAAGAGACGCGAAAGAACAAAAACAGAAAAAGACAACGACAAAAAAGAAGAAAAAAAAAAATCAAGAAGAGGCACAAAGCAGCCCCGCTTATCACTCAGCCAGCGTGACTTGAACAAATTTGAGTGTACCTTTTGGCTCACCCGGTGTAACGGGAAAAAAATTTGGGTGTACCAAAATCTGAAATTCTGATTTTGGCTCCCCCCCCCCCTGTAATGAAATCCAGGATCCGCCACTGTGCTAATAGGAAGCGTTTGCATGTGATCGGTTGAGGGTGGGTGTGGGTGCGGATATGGAGTGTTAAATCAATTTTGTTTTACAAAGTAGCGGAAGACATACTCTACCGAGTGAGTCAAAAAAAAAAAAAATTTACACCTAGAAAAATGTCCATAAAAAGAAAACCAATTTATAAACCCAAAATTATTTTACATATTCTGAAAGAGTAACTCCTCCTGCATCTTCTGGTACCATTTTTGTGTGGTATGTCTTTACGCTTGGATGAACATGACGCATTGTTTGCGAACATGTCAATTTCGAATTGTGCCAGAATGGGAGTAAAATAAAAACAACAAAGAGCTAGAAGAAAGCAACTTCATCCTGATTAAAAGAGCATAACTTTTTAACGAAAATGTCTTCCGCTTAATAACATGGCAGGGTTGTTGTTACACATATTGACTACATTTTGTATGAAAATAAGATTGACTCGTGAAGTAATGCACGAATGAGTACACATTAAAGACTAAATTGCCACTGACAGACCTAAAAAGGCCTCCTAATACTTTCGAAAAGTGATTATTTTGTCTGTGCCGTGTGCTCACTCATGTCTGACTCCACAGATCTATCTAATTTTCATACAAAATGTAGTCAATATGTGTAACAACAACCCTGCCAAGTTATTAAGCATTAAAAAGTTATGCTACTTTAATCAGGATGAAGTTGCTTTTTTCTAGCTTTTTGTTGTTTTGATTTTACTCCCATTCTGGCACAATTCGAAATTGACATGTTCGCAAACAATGGTCGTGTTCATCCAAGCGTAAAGACATACCACACAAAAATGGTACCAGAAGATGGCGGGAGAGTTACTCTTTCAGAATATGTAAAATAATTTGGGGTTTATAAATTGGTTTTCTTTTTATTGACATTTTTCTAGGTGTAAGTTTTTTTTTACTCACTCGGTATAGGCCTACAATCGAAATCCCTTTGCAATGTTTGGCCGGTGACGATCATGAATCATTATAACTTAACTTAGGCCTACATATTTCTACAGTCTGTGTCAAATAAAATGGTACAAGTGGAAAACATATTTTTTACGTGTGACAATTAATCACATTTTAAAAGTGTTTGATATTTTCATTAACATGGTAAAGTACGAAAATCAAGCTTTCTTCTGCAATTTTTCATCATATTTGGTGTTGTAGATCTTGAAATATGACCAGTTTTCTATGATCAAGAAAAAAAAATTGTAATTTGCGCATGCTTTTCTATCATGTCTATGGGTTTCGCACATAATAGCATGAATTTAGCTCACCGAAACAATTGATGTGTGTAATTTTGATTTGCTCATCGCCGCACAAAATTTAGCATAACTTTTGTTTTATAAAAGCAAATTATCAAAACAAAGTGCTCCAGCAAGAAGAATATTTTGGCTTTAAGTTGGTACCACATTCACACAATCATTTGAGAAGATATACCTAAAATTTTTTCCCCGACTGTACCATTTTTTTTTTACACAGACTGTATTATTAATTATAACTTCATTTTTATTTTTCATAATCATAAATGTCTTTTGTAGGTATGATGGCTGGGCGAAATATCAACGATAACTCCAGAAATAGACAGGACTGTGCCTGCCTGTGGTCATCTGAGGACCCGGATAGACATGGAGGATGGATGATGATGGTGTACAGTCAATAGAAACTTGATTTGCCAGAAAGGAATTTGTGAGTATTGTGTATATGGCTCAGAAACATGGATTGTGAAGAATAATAGAAGAGTAAAGTAAGAAAAGAAAGAGTCATGATACCAAAAATGCGTGGTGTTACAATTCCGATAGAAAGAACACAAGTGAGCTCATAGAAACAGGGGCGTATCAGGATTTCCAATAGGGGGGGGGGGCGCAAGGAAATTTTTATCACCGTCAGGGGAAGGGGGAGGGGTTCTTCTAATTCATATTGTACATGAAATTCCACATTTTTTCAATTATCACAAAAGTTACATAGTTTCTATACCCTAAGACAATGTATGTTGCGTAGAAACCTATTTATGTGTGCATTATATCCTTCTGAATTGGAATCTCGCGAGCGCGAAACGAGAGTCGAAAATGTTGAGGTTTTTAAAGTTATATTAATGATAAAGGGGCATTTTCTAGTACTAGAAAATGGTAGATTATTGTGTAAATAATAGACCCAATTTAGTATCCGCGAGCGCGAAGCGCGAGCTGAAAATTTTTAAAGGTAAAAAATTGGAGTCATTATTTGTGCATTATGATTTGGTATCAGCGAGCGCGAAGCTCGAGCCGAAAATTTGGGGTTTAAAATTTTTTTAAGGTAAAATTTAGAACTATTATTTGTGCATTTGATTTGGTGTCAGCGAGCGCGAAGCGCGAGCCGAAAATTTGGGGTTTAGAATTTTTTAAGGTAAAATTTAGAGTTATTATTGTGCATTTGATTTGGCATCAGCGAGCGCGAAGCGCGAGCCAAAAATTAGGGGTTTCAAAAAGTATTTTGAATTAATAAAGGGGTATTTTCTAATAAACCCATGAGGCCAACTATGTTCCAGGAGGCCGAGGGCCCAGGAGGCAGAGGGTCAAGAGGCCTCTTTTCTTTGTGAAATTTTGAAACTTTAGTTTTAAATAGTTTTACTTTTCGTCACTAATGTATTTCTTTTTCTTAAAAAAGGCATTTGAGCAATTATTGCAAAATACAATATGAGAAAAGTCGGCCTCGTGGGCCTCCCCACATTAAAGGCCTTATAGTTATGGTCGTTTAGAACCAAATTCCCTTCTCTTTCTTTCTTTTTCTTTCTTTCTTTCCCTTTTTCTTCTTTCTCCCTTTTTCTCCTCCTTTTTTTTTTTTTTTAGTCGCGCAATAGGGGGGGGGGCGCGCGCCTGTTGCGCCCCCCCTGGATACGCCCCTGATAGAAAGGTTGGGTTTGAAAGATGGGTTTGAAAGAAAGTATCCTGATTATTGTGGAAGTGGAAAAGAGAAGTGGTTTGAGATTGATGGGCCGAGTGTTGAGGAGGGAAGATAACGAACTTGTGAAAAGAGCATGGGATCTGGAGGTGGATGGCATATAAGGGAAAAGAAAGACCAAAGATTACATGGAAAGATTATGGTAAAGAAGGAAAGCAGTCAAGTTGATCGGAACGAGGAGGATGCTCAAGACAGAAAGAAGTGGAAGGAGGGAGTGTCATCACGGCGCGAGAGTCAGTAACACTTGGTAAGAGGGGAAATGCTGAGTGAAATAAATGATGATGGTGATGATGATTTAATACCACTTTAAATTATCGACACTTGCATATCCTGAGACGTATCTATTATTTGACAAAGCGTCAGATACAACCATTCTGTAGAGGTGAATGCCGCTGCTACACTAGAAGTCACAATTAAAATCACCCTCCTCACCCTCATCATCCTTATCATCATCATCATCATCATCATCATCATTATCACCACTAAAACCATTATCATCAGCAATAGAACCATCTTCACCACCGTCACATTTGACGAGCCAAATAACAATGATTTTTTTTTTTTTTGTTTGATGAATAAATCTAGTCCAACAATGACACTGTCCGAAATATAACAGACATTTTACAATTCAATAACATAAAAAATATCATTCTCCATAAAAAAAACAAAAACAAAACAAAACACTAAGAGGGGTTTGGTTCAGCAAGCGAGCTGTACTCGTGTAGTCTAAATACAGGTGGTGTGTCACCTGGGGGTATTTCATCAAAGGACTCGTCGGACGTTTTATCCGACAAACTGTTATAAGCTACTGAAATGCATGCATCTGATTGGCTGAGAGCAAATTTGTCGGATAAAACGTGTGACAAGTCCTTTGATGAAATGCCTCCCAGGTCGTTTTTAATTACGAACAAATTTACTAATGAATGGTGATCAGTTCGTGAGCTAAATGAGTGAGAAGTATAGCACCTATAGACCATATTCCAGTCAACATGCTCAATAGTAAAGTCATTTGTAACTTTACGAGCGACTTGGTGAAACAATATATCAATGGGAGCGAGTGTATCATGGCTTCACGATTTTGAACAGCCTCTCACATTTCTATGATTTTATTCTTTTCAAACTCTCTCTCCAATGTCACAGATAGCTTCCAACTCAGTACCATTCCGAGCAATCCGGGTTATGCCTACGTTTCTTGCTCCGTTGATGTTAATTTAGCAGGAGAAACACTTTCTCCAGATGACGTGAGGTTGTCGGTCGGTCAAACTCTCTCTTCCACGAGGTCTATTCCCTACTCATCAACGAGCTTTGACGTGAAGTCCGGAATAATAGCTACTTCATCGACGATTTCAACAGCGATGATAAGATTTTCTGCCATGTCGTTGACCTGCCAATGAATGCAACCTCCCTCTTACTTGCTCAATTTCCCCGATTGAGTTTTACGGTAAGGATATAATAGTCAACAAACCACAAGAACATATTTACAACAACAAAAAAGACTCTGAAAGAGAAAAACTATGTCATACATATTTTGTTCTCATTATGTTGTTTCAAGAGTGAAAATGACCGGAAATATATAATATGAATAATGAGCAAGGAAAATGGGATTCGAACCAAGACCTCCTGATTACGAGACAGGTGCTAAGTGGTTTCTCTGGACGGACAGCGACACAATGGCTTGCCATAGATCAGTCGGTAGAGCAGATGATGATCACATGGCTCCTTGTTTCCAAGGGAACTATATATAACTTAAGGTCGTCGTGGACCGGGCGACCCAGTAGAGGTTCGGAGGGAAATTGAAATCCTAATCAGCAGTGGTTCGAGTAAGGGTCGGTCCATTTGGGTGAAAGACTGTCAGTTTAATTCCTGTGCCAAATCCTAGTTAAAATGTATTTATCCCTGTATTAAAGCGCTTAAAGGTATTGAATCAGCACAGCATTACATATCATCTAGCATCATTTATACCTTTACTATTGAAAACAAAAATATTAAAAAAGGAGCAAAAAAAAAAAATGAGATTCCATTTGGAATCGAACCTGAGACCTTCGCTCTACCGACTGAGGTATGGCAACCCCACGTCGATATGTCCCTAAAACCCGTTAGCTTCTGACCATTCTAGCATTGAAAGTTAACGGGTTTCAGGGACGAATATCGATATGGGTTTACCATAGCTCTTTTGGTAGAGCGCCTGTCTAGTAATCAGGAGGTCTCAGGTTCGAATCCCGGTGAAATCCCATTTTCTTTGCCCGTTTTTCATATTATATATTTCTGGTCAGTTTGTTCAATGCTTATTGATAGATGTGTGTCAATATTCTTGACCCTGACAGCTTTACCTGTTCTCACATCCAGTCCAAGAATCGACGGGATCAGTTCGACCTCAGTCATCGTCTCTGGAGCACGTGGACACCCTACCTAGACTCAGGCAACGGACCCGTTCTTGGCTACCTCGTCTACATACGAACCGCTGGTGGGGAGTGGGGCGAGGTTGGTGGGGTCGACTCTGGAGTGGCGGAGGATGACAGTCAACGGATCAAGGAGTTCGTATTGACGGGATTGGAACCTAATACAGCATAGATATCAGTGTGTCTGCAGTCAGGGAAGGGTAGGAGGGGAAGGACCACGGGGCCACAAGTGACAGTAGAGACTGCAGGTAAATTGAGTGTTCTCAGTAGTTTTTATATGTTTTGTTGTTGTTGTGAAATTAAAATTTCTGGTCATCTTTATTTCTTTGATAATTAGGGTTTTAACATTTCTCAATTAAGGGAAATATGGCTTTCTGTAAATTTTACATTTTCTTTATTTGTAAACAATCATTTTAAATGTAGAATAGAAATGATACAGTCTTTGTGTCGTTCTTTTCCTTTTCGATTCTTCTCCAGTGAAATTTTCATAGATTGTAGATGAAGCATAATTCCAAATGATATTACATACGTATTTTTTTGTTATTGATTTTAACTCCTGACAATATACGACATGGTTTAAAAATGAAATTAAATTAGTATTTTATAACCGGTAGTGAGTAATGAAATCCGTCCAGTGAGGGGCGTGTGAGCAAAGTAAAAGGAAACTTCATTTGAACTGAATTATAATAATACTGGCTTTTATTGACAATATTTGAATACCCAAATTTACATAAACTTCAGGAAAAGAAAATATAGAAATAGATTTTCAATTCATCTTATTTTATGTGTTTAAAAACCAAAGCTAAAAAATCAACCATCCATGCAGCCGCATGTATATTAAAGTGAATTCATTGCAAAACGAAAATTAACTAAAAACTCTTTGCTTGATTAAAAATTTTAGAAAAGAGCCTCGTTTAGGAGCGTTAAGTCGGACCTGGCTTCTATTTGGAGTATCAGTAGCGAAAATTTCATCCTGATTGCTGTCATCGTGATAATATGGTAAGACAATTTTAACAACAGAAAGTTGAATCGGAAATTGGCGTTATTACAATATGGAACTGTTTTCAATAATTGAGAATTTGAGTCTACAGGCACATACCCAACATGGTTAGTGCTATATTCAACGTTGACCTCTGGAATCAAGATAACCTTATAAATGGTTTCTGAAAAATCTATCACCTGCGTATGCAATTCAACTGACCAAGTATATAATCTAAATCTTGTTGTAATTTCAATAGCCAAAACAATCTTTCTGCATGAATCCATATTTTTAAAAGTTAATTGTAGTTTGTATTTAATTGCATGTGATTGATCAATACAGCTTTTGAGAAGATGTACAAACATCTTTAAGGGCCTGTCCCACAGGAGGCGATCGTGAGAATGTCAGTGTATAAAGAGATCGGCTAAAAACGGTGATTAAGACATACCTACGACTCTATCTATGCTACAACAATAACTTGCTACCACACACGCAATAGCAAGATCGCCAGTTGTCGTGACAACGATCGCCTCCTGTGGGACAGGCCCTTTACAATAATGTCGTGAAGTGAGATATCATTCCAAATTTCAGACTATTAAGAGCCCACATTCACAAAGAAATAATTAGTTAGGCCATAGCTTCAATCTGCGGTTTAACTATGGGTGGCGAAATGTGATACAATCTCGAATAGTAGATGTTCGATTTACAGAATTTTCGGTACTGAAAATATCAAAAACTGCCTGGTAATGATCAGTACAAAAGTTTTCCCAACCATAAAGCACAATTCCATAATCCAGTAAACGTGTAAGAAACATAGCAACATAGACAGATTTTTCACATTTGGATAACCATGCATAGTTCGATTACAGTTTAAGCTATGGCTTAATTTAGTACTCCTTTTTTAACATGGGTCATAGTGTACAATGGCCGAAATGCCTCATCAAACTAGATAAGATATAAATGTTATCACATATCGTCTACTTTATGTATCTTTCCATAACAGCTGCAGGCAACAGAGGAAGGAGAAACTATCAAGTTTACAAACTGCTTCACCCCAACCTTCTGAACCTAAATCAGACCAGTACGAAATCCCTATGAAGCCGACTGAAGTTGATGGGAATGGTGTTGATGAACATTTCTACGAAGGTCTCCAGAGATCAGAGAGCAGAAACAAAGAATCTTATTACATGAGTATTGATAATCCAAATAAAGTTGAATATGTCAATGTACCACCATGAAATCAAGTGACTTTGTTATAAAAGCAAAATATGAGAGAAAACAGATCGGTGAAAATCGGATATCTAATGACGAATATTTTATTGAAGTTATGGATTTTTCGAACGATAATTGTGGGAAAGCTGATGTCTGGATTGATGTTCGTTTTGAGAAATAAAATATTCTCCAGAATGTCTCTGTATCGAGAAGTGCGTAAAACCATGGATTTACTAGGACAGGATAGGTAACTATAGAGAGATCAGAAGATGTATCCTCGGAGCAGCCGCGCCATTTTCCTTTGAAGCATTGTGTTTTAAACAAGTGTTTCAACAATGCCTTTCAGGTGTTTCTACAATACCAACATTTTATTTAGAGACAGATTATAGGGAAGAGCAAACTAAATTCAGGTTCTAATTTGGCTTGTCCAGTTCTTAATAATGACATCAGTACTTTTTGAGCATAACCATGATAACGGTTACCAGCGAAGAGAAATAACCATGAATCGAGTAGTATTAAAAGTAAATTATTTCTGCGTGCACGCAAGTGCACGCAGAAATTATTATGCAAAATATACGCATAAAGATATACTGTTGATAACGAGTGAGTTCTCAAGTTCAGGAAACTGGCGGAAAGTGGAGAAATTTGTCAACTTTTTAAGTAATAAACAAAAAAATCTTTTATTCCTTTTTATTCTATTGAAATGGAAATAACTCAGGGTGTTTTCGTTTTATTGTCCATAACTAACTTGAAATTTACAAACGAAATTGATCAGAAATAAAGCTTCGAGAGAAGAAAAATGACAAATGATGATATTTCGTTCAAATTTGATATCGGTTTAGTGTCGGCGCCAAGCATGGAACATCAGAGCAACGTGGAATGTTTTGTCAATGATTGATATGCTTTTGTACCCATACAGATTATGCTTGAATTACCTATCCTGTCCCAGTAGATCCATGACAAAACTAACACATTCTCCCGTTAATAAACTTACAGCCTCCATCATCATCTCTATAAGATGATTGCAGAAAATGACAGTCGTTGCAATATATTGTAGAGTGAACTTCCTCTCATTTATAAGAAATGTTTATGATGTTTGTGTACAGATTTGTTATACTGCAGGTGTAGATGTGCAAGACAGATGTTCGAAATTAGCTGAGTTTGTGTTGCCATGGTAATGGCATATAATGAGTTAAAAAATTAGAGCAATGGGCCTATCTGATTGAAATTAACTGTTTCCTCAATTTTTAAGCAATGATATTCTGCGGTTATACTTTAAATGTGCATGACCCATTTTTCGACTGTAGCGGATATAGTGTATTGCTATGGTAACAGCTATGGTTTACAAATGGCTACAAATGGGAGGAAATCTTGTTTAACTTGCCCTCATTTCCTTTATTTCTGAATCAATTTTTTTAAACATGGTACAGATAATACGACATGTTTCTTGATGATGTCAGAGGTCATATAGTTGTCGAAAGTTCAAATGATATGAGGCCATATTATTTTGTTTTGTTTGTTCTTGGAGGAAATTCTTCAAATGTTTATTGGTTGTTGTTGTTGTTTTTTGTTGCATTTTTTCTGTAAATGTTATTTATCCTATCAAAATGAGACACAAATCGCCAAGCAAAGAGTCAATGATATCGCCAAAATCATCAATTTTTAGATACTTTCCCCTTATTGTGTGTTTTTTTAAAAATATATATTTACAGAGTACACAAGAAACACTGAAGATTCAGAAAATAAAAAAAATTCCCCCCCCCCCCAAAGTTGACATTTTTAAAATCATTTGCTGGGTTTGCTCGGCGAATTGTGTCTCATTTTGATATGATGAAACACAAATATTTGTGAGGAGAAAATAACAACAAATATAAATACCGAATTTGCTGACGGCAGATTTGCTGTAAATTTACAAATATATATTCTATTTTACAGCTTATACCTCATGGTATGCCCAAAAGCTTTCAATATTGTAACAAATTTTGTTTTGTTTAATTATTTCTTTTAATTTTGGTACTATATTTTATACCGGGTGAATTTTGTTAATTAATGGAAATAAAAGTACTTTAATGTGATCATTCTCTTTAATATCAGTTGCACTGAGTGTATCAATGACTACTTATTTCAACTCCCAGTGAGGGTGGAATTTCAATCTTTCAAGTGTGAAAAAAAAATAGTTTTTTTTTTTTTTACTAAAAAGAAGTGCCCCTCAAGGTGGTATCTCACGTCTTGGAGACTCGGAGACATCTCCAAGACCCCCAAACTCAAAGAAATGAACATGTTCGATGTGCCCGCGGCCTAGAGACGTCACAGAGACACGTCTTATGTCAAGTGAGATACCGCCATATCATGCTCTGCAGTTTTTCTTCTTTCAAAGGCCTTTATAACAAGCGATTACAAAAAAAAATTACACATCGAAGCATCGTTTCTGTAGAATACTTTTGTTGGCGAATTTAAAGAGTTTGTTAACGTATGGGAGGTTAATCAGTCATACAAAAGCAAGCCAAATCACAAGAGTTCGTTTACGCATGTTTATTCCTTGAGTGGACCTGTTTCTCCTCCCTCCCCAGTGAGCAGAATGAGAGTTTTAGTGATATATTAGCTGGCAGACTGGGAAAATCACCGCCTTTATGAATCGATGTTAGTCCGACCAACCATATCTGACTGTTGGAGCATCTGATATTTGATTATCAATACATGGATTGCGGGAAATGCTCTTCGCTGATGGGCGGTGTTCAAGTATTTACAATCGTGGAAGTACCCTTACATGTAGTTTGGAAGAAAGACAATTATGGTTTCGAATTCATTTAGTGTCATCCACTAGTATACCCTTACCCGTAGTGAGTATTGCAACGTAGCTGAAATGCAAAGTTGTAAGCAAGCCCAAGCACAAGATCTTGTTTTGAAACTTTTGTTTTCTTCTTCATATAACAATGTAGATTATTCATCAATCCACCCCCCCCTCCCGTGTGTTTGCGTCTTTTAAAGATGAAACTGAATGGTGTAGTCCCTTCACTTTTTTTCTCTCTCTCTAACTTTCTATTTTCCCCTTCTTCTCTCTCTCTCTCTCTCTCTCTCTCTCTCTCTCTCTCTCTCTCTCTGTTTCGACCTTTCTTCCTTCCTCCTTTTTCCTTTCTGGCTCTCCATCTCTGTTCACCTTTCTTTCTTTCTATCTTTTTTCTGTCTTTCCCTTTCTCCTTTTTTTTTTCGTTCTAGATTTTTTGTTTGTTTGTTTTTGTTTGTTTTTTCAATTAGTTTAGGTTTTTAATCTCTCTCTCTCTCTCTCTCTCTCTCTCTCTGTGCCCCTTCCTATCTTTCTTTCTTTCTAATACCAGCAATGGGAAATATACCGTCGAGTGAGTAAATATAAAATGTAGAAAAACGGAGACGGAACTAATATAAAGAGAACGTGGACTAATTCTGACCTCATGTATGTGAGTAATTAATTGCGCTATTCAATTACATTAATTTGTGACACTAATTTAATGAGAGCTACGTAAAATTAAGGTTTCGCGGGTTTTGCAGACGAGAAGCGATGGCCTGTATACATTCTAAATAAATCTAAAATGCATTATGTGTGGTAAAGAGAGACAGAAAAGAGGTGTAATGTACCATTTTCTTCACACCCTATCTCGAGCATTTCCACCATTTTTCGCCTGATTACAACGACACTGTCCCTAAAGTTGATCAGCGGCATTGGTAGCCGATGGTGTGGTTCATGCCCAATCTCTGCCGTGCCCGTCGGCGTAGCCTAAGGCCATGCTCCGCTCAGCAGCGATCGGCGTTAACTAATCTCTGCTATGAACTGATATTATCTGACTGCGCAGGTAACTTCGCATCTCGCTATCACCTGACTCCGGCGGCTCTAATTTTCTGTTTCCCGCCAAAAACGGATCTAATACACCGCAATGCGTTAAGACCCCAAATCGCCTGCGGCTTTTTCCGAGTGTAAGAGAGACCGGAGATGGTGAAAACAACATACGATTTAATAAAAGAATTTAAGAAGAAAAGAGAGAAGAAAAAACTCTCTTTGGAGACCAAATTGTAGCGTTTGCTTAAGCCATGCTTTTTCTGTCTTCTTCTTGTACAGTCGAAGGCAGAGTGAAGAGTTGTGATCCAAATATTTCGATTTCAAATCTAATTTGTCGCCACTACTTTGGTGGAGAGAGTCTGATTTAAAAGTTTAATGGAATTGAAGAGGGATCAGCACCAACGTGTATCGTGTGTGTTGTTAATTGTAAAGAAGAAGCGGAGTCTGTATCATTCGTTTATCACTTCCAATGAATTGTAAGATAAAGTGACAGTCATCTATTGGATGTCAGGCCAAAAAAACAAGACTGCTTTTGCAGTTCCACGCACAAGATCTTACTTAAAAGCTGCCTAAAGTTAAAACTCCTAAAAACATCGAATTAGGAAGTAGGATTGGAGAGCGCCAAAGTAATGAAAGTAGGAAAAGGTCTCAAACTTCATTTTGGAGGGACACAACCTTTGCAGATTGTTTCATGACAATAGAGTTATGCTCTTAAGTCCGGTATTTTAAAGAATCTATCCAAAAGAAATAGGTCTAAAAACCATATCACTTTTATTTAATAATGAATACGAATAAAACATAAAAGACGTGGAAAAACATGATAATAAATGAAAATAAGATGTAAATTCAAGAATGATTTTGTAAAATTTGTATTTTTTCTTTCAATTTCAAATAATTTATTACATGATCATCTGTTCAGGTAGGCCAAATACATGTTTAATTAAACTAAGAACTATATAATTCACTGAAGATATCTTTCACACAGTTGTCAATTCTAGCTATGTCTGGCAAAAGGAATTGACTAATATCAGTGAATATGGGTACCGACTTTTTTCTTGAAATAAACACTGTTGGTCAATTTAACCAGGAAATAAAAAAAAAAACAGCTAACGAAGAACTTCCGAATAAAGATTATTGAGAAAAAATAATTGTCATGTTCACGTTAATATATCAATTGACATGGCTAGCACATGTAACAGGAGGCCCCCTTTTTTTTTTTTTTTTTTTATTTATTCAGGTCTTCTTTATACAGGGTGGCCCTTTCAATATCGAGTATTGCTCTTCCAAGGGGCCCTGTCTAAAAAAGGTCTTCCGTTTTTTTTTTCCACTTTATTTTCCTTAGTTTCCAAAATTAGTTATTACCTTTAGACTCGATAACGATACGTATACTAAATCAACAGCATGACCACCTATACGAGCCTATTATGATAAATTTATTTTGAATGAATAAGATGATTGTACAGTTTTCTTTACTTTAAATTTTATTAAAACATATTGAGGTACTTCGATTCATGTTTCAGATACATGCAATTAAGTTTTAACAAACAAAATTATAAACTTGGAAGAGAAATTGAAAATTGAAAAGGAAATCAAAATGGAAAATTTTAAATGACGTTGGCATTAGCATAATTATTTTGTATGAGATGAAGAAAAAGAAAGGAATGAATTAAAATTACAAATATAACAGATTATGTTTTCTTATTTTAAACTCGTATGTTATAATAAAGCTTAATTTAGAAAAGAATCGGATAGTAACTAGGCGATTCTCTGGAAAAGACAATATTTGAAGAGAAAAAAAAAACAACAAACAAACGGGAAGAAAATTGAAGCAATAGTGATAAACTTTATCGTTTGATCGTTAGAATGTTATGTTACTTAAAGGATTTATATGGCTGCCGCTGAAGTGCAGCTTAAAAAATTCTTTTCAGAAGCAAGAGCGAGAAAGGAACTGACGTAAAAGCATAAAGAAAAAAAAAAAACCCGAGACTATAATTATCAAGGAATAAAGAAAACAAAACCCTAAATTATAATTACCAAAGAATAAAGAAAACAAAACCCGAGATAATAATATAATAACGAAAACAGCAAAACATAAAACGTTGAAGTGTTGAGAAAGAACTGACGTTGCTTTTAATAGCTCTGCCTTTTAGAAACGGAGAGACATAGAGAGAGAGAGAGAGAGAGAGAGAGAGACAGAGAGAGAGAGAGAGAGAGAGAGAGAGAGAGAGAGAGAGAGAGAGAGAGAGAGAGAGAGAGAGAGAGAGAGAGAGAGAGAGAGAGAGAGAAGGAGGGGAAGAAAGTAAAACAGAGAGGGAAAAGGGCGCCAAAAACGGTTCGGTGATTCGTCCAATGTCAACCGTCCAATCAAATCACTGCTTTGACTTTGTCGCCTGCCGGAGACCGCCATACACGCATGGTATATGCATGCGTTGAATGCCTCTGACAACCTGCGATCTACACCTCTCACTCGCAAACCTCGCATCGTCAGGCTCACTTTTGTGGTGTAATTTTCTGCTCGAAGGCGATACGTTTCCTCCAGATTCTCACAATCTTTGACTTAGTCAAAAACTATTCTGGTTGGTTTGACGAGTGTCTTATTCACCAGGAACCCTGCACAGCTCCAGGACTAGACTGATGTCACAGGGTGCCGTTTTCTCACGTCTTATGAAGATCTTAACACACTTTGCTGATGGGATATTTTTCCTTCGCCAAATTTAATCCAGATTTTTTCTGCTTTCGCATTGGACACAAAATCAGGTAAATTTAATTCTCTTGTTCCGTTTTTTTTAATATTTGTTATCAATGATGCATTGTTCAAAATTGAAATATATATGGATAGATTTCAGTTTGACTAAATTGTATGAAAGATGTCAATCTTAATTGTCATCTGTAACTATAACTGTATTTCAGATTCACGGCATTGAATTTTCAACGTGTTAAGTAATGTTAAAATTTTCTTTTTTTAATACAACAAAAGTTTAATTAAAAAAAATATGGACTCTATCAAAGTATTGTTTTGAAAGGAAGTTGGTAAAAAACATTGTATTAAAAGCAAAACTGAAAGCAAATGTGGTTGCTTTTTATTTTATTACGTAACTCACAACAACATTAATATTTAGGTGTTTATATTTGTAGTATTTAAAGTATAACTCAAACTAATAGTATAGTATAGATAAACTCAACTAAATACATCAAATATAAGCTACCACCGAAAAGAAATACAAATGTATATATATATACTATGAATGACTCAACTCGTACATCTTTTAAATTCATTTTTATTGTTTCAAACTCAAAATCTTAAGCTTCTTTGAAACTCACGTATGCAATGTAATTTCAACATCATATTGATTGCTGTAATAATAATAATTTCTCAAAAACACTCTTCATCCTATTTTATTATTTAAATGTAAAAAAAACAACAACAAAAACAAGTTGAAATATTGAATCACTATAAGTGGATCAGGTACTTGTATTTATCAGTATGTTATTTGTTATTTGTTAAATTATGTAAAAGGATGCTATGAAAACATAAATTTTTGCGTTATACAAGTCATTATACACTGTGTCTCAAATAAAGTTATACAATCGTTTACTTGTGACCTAATTATGTTTGGTATATCTCATTAGATCAATAAAAACGTATTTGATACAGGAATTTTTCATCTCATTTCTTGAGATAAAATTATGAATATTTTTCTCCAATTATTGAAAAGAAAATTATGGTTCTCCATCTACGTATCTATGGCATCATCTCGATTTAATAAATATTGCATACTGTTGTAATTCAAACCCTATTTTGTATAAATTAAATGTAATGCAATTGTAAAATCATTTATCCTATTTCATTATTTTTCTTAGTAATTTAATATGCTATGTAGGGAAATTGTGTCAACGGTTTATTTCGTTTTTGTATAATGGAAACATGGCTTGATGGCGATTTTGTCAATGATCACAAAAGCTGGCGCATTAGCTATAATCATTCTCTCATCACACAACATTAAGAGTGATTTTTATTTTATAGTAGCGAAATATGAAAAATATTAGCAAGAAAAGAAAAAATCTCCCTTGAATCTGTCACCACTGAGAATGTTTGAGAATGTTTAAAGCTTAAATGATTTTTCCCTTCTTGTACTATTTTCTTTGAGATACACTGAAGACGAAACAGGAAATGAATTGATTTCTAGGAAGATATTAAGCTTTCCGTTCAATGACCTTGCCCTAGCTGGTGTTCTTTAATGGAACTTAACACAGTTTGTTGGTTATAAATGGCAATCTTTTTAATATCCCCTTTAATATACTGGTGCTATGACTTTGAATTAATCAAATAAAAAAATACTGTTTGTACCGCATTGCATTTAGGTGTAGTAGAAATAGAAGTAGAAGTAGTAGTAGTTGTATTAGAAGTAGTAGTAGTAGTAGTAGTAGTAGTAGTAGTAGTAGTAGAAGTAGTAGTAGTAGTTGTAATAGTAGTATTAGTAATAGTAGTGGTAGTAGAATATAGTAGACGGTTGTAGAAATAGTAGTAGTAAACGTAGTAGTAGTAGTAGTAGTAGTAGTAGTAGTAGTAGCAGCAGCAGCAGTAATAGTAGTAGTAGTAGTATAGTAGTAGTAGAGTAGAAGTTGTAGTAGTAGTGGTAGTAGTTATGGTAGTAGTATAAGAAGTAGCTAGTGGTAGTAGTAGTAGTAGTAGTAGTAGCAGTAGTAGTATAGTAGTAGTAAGTAGTAGTAGTATGTAGTAGGGGTAGTAGTAGTAGTAGTAGTAGTAGTAGAAGTAGTAAGTTAGTAGTAGTAGTAGTGGTAGTAGTATGGTCATGATGGTAGTAATAGAAGTAGTAGTGGTATAGTAGTAACAGTAGTAGTAGTAGTAGTGGTAGTGGTAGTAGTTTGGTAGTAAGTAGTAGTAGTAGTAGTAGTAGTAGTAGTAGTAGTAGTAGTAGTGGTAGTAGTAGAAGTAAGAGTAGTAGTAGGAGTAGTAGTAGTAGTAGTAGTAGTAGTAGTACAGAAGTAAGAGTAGTAGTTGGAGTATGTAGTAGTAGTAGCAGATGCGGATCAAGCATCAGCTTTGACAAAGGATTATGTAGGCCCAATAGTCTAGTCTAGTACTGGGTAGTAGAAGTAGTAACATAGTAGTAGCTGTTATAGAAGGAGTACTACGATCAGATTCCTGCATTTTGTGTGTGTGTGTGGATGTCTTTCTATTTTCTATTGCCTCTGCTTTGATTACAGAAAATAACTACAAGGACAGAAAACCTGACGTTTAGGCGCCGCAACTTCCAACTAATAATGATAGAAAGCAGATATCATTTAATAGCAGTTTAAAAAAAGGAAGAAAACATTCTGAAGTTTCCGAAGCCAGAGGAAAGTGAAAAACATCGTTTGTTTCAAGGCAACTTTCCAGCCATTTATAAGCAGAAAGCCTTTCGAGCTGCAAACAAAAACTTTTGGAAGATTTGATGGCGATGATAAATGCGGAGCGGAGAGACGGACCCATCGTGATAGGGTCGCCGAGAGATACGGCGGGTAGTGAGCCTGGTAAGTACACCTCCTCTCCCACCATAGAGTAAAAACAAAATACGAGCTGATGTTGGGATGTCGGCTCAAACCTTTCATTGTCTTGAGACATTTTTTTTTTCTGAAGCAGTCCAATATATTTGTGAAACAATGTGCATCATTAAACGATACGATTAAACCGAAATATCTAGTTGTGTTAACTGTCTTTACCTAAACCTGTCTTAATGTATATGTACAATGAGTTTTTCTACACCCTTTGGGGGGGGGGGGGCTTCCAACTATTTTTGGGATAAGAGCGGGGTGGTCTGTCTCTTTTATGCACACAGTTATCTTCACGACGATGATTATCTATACACACACACACACCCCATTTCCGACAATTAGTTATTCAAAATTATGTTTATACCATGTTTGCTTGTAATACATGTATTTTAATTCGAGAGTAATATTTGTTTTTGACTATTATATTTTGTCATCGTACCTGATCTTTTTGACAATGCAATCATTCTGTTTTTATCTTTAGTCTATGACTTTAAGTTATATATCCAATGATATCTTGCAAGCGCGAAGCGCGAGTTTTATTTATTTCTTATAAGGTGAAAACAGACATGAATTTAAGTTACAATCCAAGTTGAGAGTTCGTTTTGCTTCCTTTTTAACAATTGATTACAAGTCAGTTGTTAAAAAGGAGCATAAACAAGGTCAAACGTTTATTGAAGCAGTAGTTTCGCAATTCTATGATTATAGTTCATGCAACATTCCGATATTGAGCACCATAAACGTGCCCTTTAAAAAAAAAAAAAAAAAAAAAACAAACAACAAAAACAAAAAACAAACACCCCTTCTCTAACGTAAGAGAGATATTTCTGAGATTAATCTAAAAAGTGACTTTCAAACTTCTTAAAATTGCATATCAAGAGATTTGCTCCAATGACCATTGCTCCTCATCTTGTGAGACTTGCTCCTACGAGATATGCTCAAACGACAAATGTCGGCCGGGGAATGTCTGCGGATAAATATCGTCAGAGTAATTGTTGCCAAAATAATTCCGCTGCAAACAGTCTTCGCCAACATTTTGTTCCATTTGAAGCCCTCCCCTTGACATTTTCCGTGATCATTCTGCCGAGCAATTGTTTAGACCGTGCCGCTTGCTGAGTAAAAAGTATGATTTAATGCATAAATGAACATTATTAATTAATATAAAATAAAAAGGCATTATTTTGGGAAAAACTAGCTATATGTTCCTGTATTATATCGCACACTACTATCTTGCAAATTTTTGCGGCGATCTTGAGATCGCGAAATCTGAAGGGGTGGGGGTAACCCCCCCCCCCCCATGGTTCATGTGATAAAATGGGATGAGGGTTAATAATGATCATGAAGTAACGACAAAAGCTCTGACAATATTTTCTCAAACGACAATTTCTCCCCATTTCGGCGATAATTGCTCCGGGCACAATCGTTCTGCCGACATTTTGTTCCGCCCGATAATACTCATGAGGACAATAGTGGCAATTGCCGAGGCAGTGCAATACTCGCCGGAGTAAATTTCGCTGGAGCAATGGTCACGAAACAATAATCTTTTTGTCAATTGTCGAGGAGCAGTTGTCGTTTCTATGAGCAATATTGTTCCCTTAATTTTCTAGCACCATGAAAGCAGCCCTTTACTTGAAATTGCTCCATGTTTTAGAAAAAAAAAACAACAACAACAACGTGAAAGGGTCCATTTGAAAAATTGTACTCAAAAGAGGACTTTGCATTAATGCTCTTTTTACAATTCATTATGTCTTACAAATTTTCACTTGCGGTAAAGCAACTCTTGAAGAAAAAAACTTTCATTATTTTGTTCCAAATTTTCAATTTTTTTATTTTCAGTCGTTTTGTACCAAAAATTATTTCATGTAGTAACCAAATACCTCCGTTGCTTCGTAAATTTGAAAATGATAATAGTAATATAATACAAGTAGCTCTTTTGACTGCACGAGAGACAAATCTCCGCCGTTAGAAGAGGTTGCTATCGTAAGTACCCAGTGCCCTGAGCCCCGCCCCTTTATCAACTTCAATCCGACTTCCCAGAGTTGAAGTAGTATTGTTATTGAATATGATGGAGAAAAAGAAACATATTTTTGGGCTAAAGGTGACGACGATAAAGAGGGATATGTGTTTTATGAAACAAAAGAAAAGACGAAAGATAAGAAGAACAAGAGGAGAGTCGAAGAAGGAGAAGGAGAAGAAGAAGAAGAAAAAGAAGAAGAAGAAGAAGAAGAAGAAGAAGAAGAAGAAGAAGAAGAAGAAGAAGAAGAAGAAGAAGAAGGAGGAGGAGGAGGAAGAGGAGGAGGGGGAGGAGGAGAAGAAAGAGAACAAGAAGAAGACGAAAAGCAAGAGAAGGAGAAGAAGAGATTAGGTCGAAGGAGAAGGTAAAAAGAATAAGGCAAACAATAATTAGAAGGATTACATTATTTCATTTATCGAATTAGATAAATAATCTACAATCATATTGGCTAAATAATTTTTTTAATTCCACTCCTTTCTCCTTCAAAAAGAGCAAACACAAATTTGTCCTATGACCAGACTCATTCACCAATTGACATGATATCATGTAAATCCAATCACCCCCATTGTTCAAAGCCCTACCATATTTTAATCCGATATGCTTCTTTCTAAATTTAATTTCACTTTCATACTTTCTGAATCGTTGACACGATCAATGAATGTAGGACGGGCATTGCCACCTTATGTGCAAACGTCGGCACCTCACATAATACACAATGCATAATTGGGTGTAAAAATCCATGTTTTTTCAGCTCATAATTTAGAAAGGGTGCTTGTTTTGTCACCATTATTCGAGTGGTTGCCATTGAGTGGGTAAAACTCCCCGGGGGCAACCCCTGTATAGCCACACAGAGGTGCGCCGCGCGTTCCGCTTTCCGAATGGGCATACCACACTGGCAATTGTACGTGTATTAAACACGATTAGGGAAATTGAGCTTTTTAAGAAGAGAAAAGAAAAGAAAGAAAGAAAAAATAAAAGACATGCTGTTGGTGTAGCGTATTGATTTACCAAGCGGAAGGTTTCAAATTCAAACTACAACTACGGCCTTCAAGAGGCCATATAGTGGCCTCTACACTCACATCCCCAAATACGAAGCAGACACTTGCCGTTACATAATTGAATGGTTTTAACGAACATATAAATTGAACTCATGATACAGTTTTCATAATCAATTTTTGTTGGATTGAATCATGCGACGTCTTTTTCAGGTTAAAATAATAATTAACTATATATACCGTATTTTGGAGGAAAGAAAGTGTGACAATTAAAAAAAAATGTATAGCAACTGAATTCAGTTCAATATTTTCATCCATTTCCAACAAAACAATACAAATTTGATATCCAGCTGACAAAATTAAGATATGAAATAATGTTTAACATTTTGAACAAAACCAATAAAAAAAAAAAAAAAATTGGAAATGACATAGGGTAGATGTAGGGAATACCGGCCACTTAAGCTCATTTGCTTAATTAGCACATGAAAACAATAAAATCACAAAAGAAAAAGATTCTCATTGCTTAGCTACATCATTCAACTTTATTTTCCAAAAAAATTGAGGTAATCAAATATTTGTTGAGGCAGTTATATGCAAATAATGACGTCATCGTAAATTGTCCGGCATTCCCTACAGTGTAGGAAATACCGGACAGTATGTTTTTACCTTTTTTTGTATAAAGATCTGTCTGGAAGCACTGATTTGAATGTAAACCATCAACTTAACATGTTTGTATTGATTTTTTATAACATTATTCATTTTTAGAAGATTATATGCATTTTACTACAAAATTTCAAAACACTCAGAATAACTTTATATCTCATGTAGATCATGACATATCACAATAATAATAAAGAGAAATAGACATTTCAAAATTGTCAAACAGTTTAATAAATAAATATAATACATTATATATGCAACTTACTATTTGATCTACATGCTTAACAACTCAACCCGGAAGTAAAACAAACAATCGTCCATGTGGTGTCCGGTATTCCCTACACAAAAAAATGACTGACTAGCACTTTTCAACACACTGCCACCCCAATACACAGGCTTTGTACAGTGCAAACACTCCATACACGTTTGGCCCACCCTCCACACATGTCCATAATGCATGAAATAGAGGTCATCCCCCAGTTCTATTTTTATACCATCACATTCTCTAAAATTTCAATTTTTACATCAGGCCATTTTTCAGGCTGCAAATTTTCCTACCTTGACAGATTGTGGTAGTTTTCTCGGAGATTTCTCACTTTTTGTTGTCTAATACAGCATTCAACCTTCCCAGACAGACCACCTGACCAATAGATGCCAGTATTTCAACTCAGTTGATCTTATTTTGGCAGCTAGGGCTGGACATGTGGTGACCGTCCGATATTCCCTACTGTCCGGTATTCCCTACATCTACCCTAACATGAATGACAAGTTTTTATTTCGATACTCTCTAACGTTTGCTTAAAATATAATACTTGTATATGGTATGGATTTGTGTTTGTTATATATTTCTTATTCATGAGTTTACCCCTTATATACCGTCTAGCAAACCACCCCTCGACCTGATAAATTCTAATAAAAATCGTTAAAGCTCCCGATCGACTATACTGGGTCATATTTAAGGGTTATGATACCATAGTTTAATGAGACGAGAAAACGAGAGAAAAGATATCCCCAGGAAATTAGAGATTTGATTTATCCTTTTTCTACCCTATCTGATTGACTGCTCCGCCTATTTCATGGGCCTGTAGAGATGCCATGATTAAGAAGCAGTAATGAGCAATCGAAGGAGGGGGTTAAAACGCAAGGAATGCCCGAGTAATCATAATACATGATTTGCATAAGATTCAAACTATAGGCCGGTTCCTAATTCGACCTCATGGAAATCATAGCAAGCCGGAGTTTAGTCGAATCAACCATCTAAATCGAGACATGCCGTTTCAAAAGCCAGCCAAATTGCTATTTTTCCTGCGATTTTAACCGTTTACTTGAGATTCGACATTTCCCCCTACCTTAGAACCGTAATCCCGCATCGCGTTTCACGGGGACAAAAAATAAAATCTTTCACCTAATCTATTATTTTTTTCCGTGGAATGATAGTTTTTCCTGATTTTTGTCATCGTTTGTCCCCAGTCTGTGCTAGATTTGATCACAATAATTCATCTTGTAATTTCACAAAGATCAAAGTCAATTAAAAAAGTTGATAGTGGTCTTAAGGAGAAATCTCGTAGGGTTTTCCAGATGGAATTTATCAGAGATCCATAATTAACGTTTTAATTCCGTCCAGAAAATTGGTTTTTATCTCTCTTTTTGCCAGGGCAGGTATTATATTGAGAGATGAAACGGTAAAATTTGGTATAATACCTTAACCTCTTTTATGAAGATTGAAGATCACAATTTATTTGTCGAAAATTCTATTTGCGATTTGGGTCAAACTCTTTACGTTTTAAAACATAAAATGTTCACTTTACATAACAGTCGGTCTTTATAATTTATAGAACCTCTAAATATTCAGTGCTTTAAATGTTGGATTTTGGTTTGTTATGATATGATTTATTTATCAATAATGAGAATATTTACAATAAGATACATTTTATATGGTAATATTTAAATTGGTTGTTAAAATGTGCCAAGCAAATATTTTAGTCCATGTGTGCCCACCATTGTTCTTATACATTTATATTTTCTAGGGAATTTTCTACTACCTTTTTAAAAAATTAATTACCATGATACAAACTAAACTTTCTGCGGAAAATTTGGGCGTGGTTCGTGTTAAGAGTACAAAATGAGAATAAAAATAAAGATTATAAATAAATAAATAAATAACTTTATGAATAAATAAAAACTAAACTAAAAAGGCCTTGGGTAAGAATAATTTATTACGTAACCGAGAGTAGCTGATCCATGTGTATACTATATCTGTGCCCTGCAACATAAAGAATTACGATCAATAAAAGAGTTACGATTGATTTTATATCGATAGCCTCTCTTTTGTAGTGCAGTATAATGCGGCGGTCACAACTCGCCGTACCTTCGACGTGCAACTCCCTACGATGGATTTCGTAGAAAATTCGTGCAGCGGAGGTACCTTGCAGGTACAATGCATGTACGACGTCCAGAAAGTTTTTACAATACCCTTACTACAGAAGCGCAGGAATCGCAGAAGTTGACCTAGGACCTGTGCATGCATTGCACATGCAACGCAGGCTACGTTGATGGCACGTGCCCCGTAACCTACGACGAGTTGTGACCGCCGCATTAGGATTAGGATATGACTGATCGGGGTTAGGGCTATAGGGTTAGGATAAAGATCATCAACTTTGAGGCACCCTTTCCATGATAAGACTACCGAAATGAAATTATCGTAACTTTTTATTCATCGTAAGTCTTTACACGGGCAATACACTTATGCGGCGGTCACAATCGCCCGTACCTTCGACGTGCAACTCCCTACGATGGATTTCGTAGAAAATTCGTGCAGCGGAGGGTACCTCGCAGGTACAATGCATGAACGATGTGCAGAAAGTTTTTCAATACCCTTACTATAGAATTGCAGGAATCGCAGAAGTTGAATTAGGACCTGTGCGTGCATTGCACATGCAACGCAGGCTACGTCGATGGCACGTGCCCGTAGCCTACGACGAGTTGTGACCGCCGCATTACAGTATGTTTATTACCCCTTATCATACTTGTTGCGACGTTGTTATCCCATCAAAACCATGTTCTCTGTTTTATGTAGTGAAATGCTTGACGTTGAAATTTTCTTTTTTAGTCTCGATATTATTTTTATGACTTTTCTGATGGATTGTTCAGAAATGGAGATCTGAACATAAGAACCACCCAAGTCCATCTCTTGGCCAAATTGAGATAACAATTGGAGGTTGTTGCTCCTAATGCGGCGGTCACAACTCGCCGTACCTTCGACGTGCAACTCCCTACGACGGATTTCGTAGAAAAATCGTGCAGCGGAGGTACCTCGCAGGTACAATGCATGTACGACGTGCAGGAGGTTTTTACAATACCCTTACTACAGGAACGCAGGAATCGCAGAAGTTGACCCAGGACCTGTGCGTGCATTGCACATGCAACGCAGGCTACGTCGATGGCACGTGCACCGTAGGCTACGACGAGTTGTGACCGCCGCATAAATGAACCCAACAATTGTATAATTTACAGCACTGAATAATTCCCCAAAATGCCTGAAATTTGTGATTAACTTTCCAAAATCCCCATTGGCTACACACAAAAATCATTCAGTGTTTCCTGATTTACTCGAAATGAACTTTCATGGATGTGGATTGTTCTTATATTCATATATTCAATTTTCTTTTTGTCATTAAGATTAAAGGACAATTATGAGTTATGAGGCGCCTATATGAGGACATCAAAGAACCAAACCAATAAAAATTGCAGCAGATGATGTGTTTATTAAAGCGTGGCAATGTTAATATCGCCCAAATACGTCACGTTTAGAAAGAATATCTGTCTTTATATTGCCAAGAACAGATCAGACTTGTTGATATTACTGAGTCAAGTGGAAGTAATCTCGCTTTGTAATATAACAAGCAATTGATGTCTAAGGACACGGAATATCAAAAGATAGAACTTTGGCTACTCGGGATATACAGACTCAAAATGGAAAAGATGCCGAACGTATAAGATCATTAGATAGCAAACGTGATTTTTCATCGGATGAGGGTCGTTCGGGTCTGTGTGACGGACCTCGGTATACAATACGACAAAAATTCTCGAGTACCGAAAGAGGTGGAGTCTGTTTAAGGCCATGTGTTGTACGATATTATCATTATTGATTTGGGATTGCTTTTTACATCTTTGGGAATTTGATATTGTGTTTGGAAATGAAAGATCAATATCTCTGATGTCGTTTATGGATGATTTGCATAGGATAACATCGAAAGCCACGTGTTGTTGTTTTTTGATGTATAGCAATACGGGAATCGTTTATTAAATTCAATCGTGTAAACAAAAATCATTTTATGGCTCTGATTAAAGGAAAGGAAAACAAGATGACATTTTGATTTATGATAAAATATCTCTAATTTTAATTAAAATAATTAAATTGCCACAAACATTGATTTTTGTAGCCTTTTGGTTTTTAAAATTTATATAGGATAATTTCGAGCATCTTTGTTGTTAAAGTGACTATTTACGGTATGTGTTCTATTAAATAGATGTATCTTTGTCATTAGAATAGCATCCGCTTGATTGTAAAACAGGTCCTATTATAACAAATTCCATCTCAAGACAACTATGTTGTGATGTTAATTGACTTGAATAATACAGGACCAATTGAACCGTCTAAATAAATACATCATGACAAAATTCGATTAGGGTGCTATCTCACTTCGCGGAGACGTCTCCGCGAAGTGAGATAGCACTCATAAACTACTTTACCTTAGAGTAAAATTGATGAGTGATAAAATGTACTGCGAGCTAAATACTATTAAATTTTTGTAAATTGAAATGAATGCAGAATAGTCGCAAAGGCATTATTACTTGTTTTATGAATTGATACGTAAATACAGGCTTGGGTGACATTTCGTTTCAGTAAATTCTCTTGTTTAACGACAAAAACGTTTAGTGGGGAGATGGAACGGTCAAGCAAGTCTTGTTTTCTGTTGATCCGCGTCCTTCATTAAACCCTCAGAAAAATGATCAAACACTTGAGACAATCAAATCACAGCAATATAAGTCACAATAGTCATCAACTACCACGTGTAAGGTGCAACGCCCAATGCAACCCCTCCTCCATCTCAAGTACTGGTCCTTGTACCCCTCGTCCTGCACCCCAATCTGGGAGCGCAAAGTTGTTTAAGGTGTGTGGGGGTTAACACAGGAGTCGATGGTCCGCTAAGTTTGTCAACCCACCCCAAGTCCCCAAAGGGCTATTGACTTTTTGAAGTAGAGTTGACAGAGAGCGAGTGGTTTTTTGAAGGGGGACTGACTGCCACTAATCATATCAGTCGGTGAGTGTGGCTGATGTATGCAAGAGGGATACTGCCTGCAAGTGTGACGCCTCTTGTTTAATTGATTTCTTTTGAAATAAAGATATATAAAACGTGTAAGGGGTCGTCAGACATGGACGTGAGGGGTTGAGGTACAAGCCCGTCAAGTAGCGGTGTATGGCTGTCGTGGAATAACCGTAATTAGAAGTCGAGATGGGTTGCGGGCGACAGGCACACTCACAAAATTAAATCAAAGAGAGGGTATAGGGAGTAGACCATCTAAAGAGCAATATCCCACGACTGACAATCGAAAGGTTTTTTGACGACAAGGGGGAGAAATTAAGAAACGAGACGAAAAGAAGAGAAATCAAGACGCAAGATTTTGTTAAGACGTACGCGACAGCGGGAATGTTTATACAGATGTAGTTGTTTCCCTTTTGATCCTGCGAGTTTGGTGCAGATAGGTGCATGGCACATGACGGCTTCGTGAAATGACGTCGGGAGTGCCTCGATGGATCGCCCCGGCCTGGCCCGACGAGCGGAGCAGTGAGGTATACCCCCAAAGCTGTGCAAATTCCCAGTGTTGGTTAAACGCGGGACGGAGGTTGCAGCAACACGACCGATTGTTTATCTGGTTTCGATCGCCAGTCATCGATCCTAGAAAGGGTCTACATTTCTTTCTTGTTTGCTATCTCGCTTTGGTGCACACACTCGCACTATGATATGATATATTGTTTCCTCAATCCTCCACATTCAACTTCAACGCTCTAAGAAATTACCAAGAAAGAAAGAACAAACGAAAGCAACTTTGACGAAGGCGGAAGATGAAAACGATATTGAATACAAAGCGCAATCAAAATTTAATGATTGAGAAAAGGTGGGAGAAATTGAGGAAAGTGAAAAAGTAGAAGACTGTGCGTATTTGCCCCCTCCTCTGGTGGCACGGGGGATTGAAAATTAAATTTCTTATCGGTGAAATGATTTCTCTTCGCCGCTGAGATTTGTTGATACTGGAAGAATGAGTAATAGCCTGGGGACCGTTTTGGAAACAGAAAAGGCAATGAGTTAAGTAATATATTTCAAAGATGAATAAACGTTAGGAAAGGGACAAGATATCGGAGGGAAAAGGGTGGAAGAGATTGGTTATGAAAAATTGAAAGTCTTGTTTAGGCTGGCGGGTACAGGTGTTAAACTTTCACCGCGGTGCTGGCTCCCCAAAGGGTAGTATGATACTCTCCGAGCTCCTGCATGCCTAGAAACTACCCCTTACCTTCGTCGCGTGAATTATCATTGGGAAAGCTGATGACCTCTACTTCAAACTGAACTCCGAAAAGATCTGAAACGGTCCTTTATAATTCTCTTGTTTTCATCCTTAGTTTGAAAACGCCTTTCATACTATTATTTCTTGTTATTAAACCAGGGATTTGGGGCCGAGTTCTAGTTTTTGAAAATCCAAAGATGGGAGTTGAATCAAAAGTTTGTCAATTTTCATTCTGAACATTTCTTATTAGCAGTGAAAATCAATTACAAATTTTTTTTCCTAGTATTATAGGATTTCCCGGTCAAGTTTAAACTATCTCTGATCAGTTTGACATTTCTAACAAGCACTTTCGTCAGAAATGTGATTGCGATTAAAAATCTAAGCGTTTATTCAATTGACCGGTAGCCCTGCTCCATGAAGTATCGTTTTGAATGAACATAAACGAATTCGATTGCACAGAGTTTAAAATTGACCGGGAAAACTTATATTATTCTGCTCGCAGAAAAGACCAACAAACTGTATAATTTACTGAGTTTATCAAAATTATATTTGCTGCTTTTGATTCATATTTCCGTAATTATAATACAGTAATAATGAACTTAACTTTGCATCGTGGATATGATTTGCTCCCTTCTTCCACGTTTTTTCATCTTTTCTTAATTTCTTAATTAAATTCTTAGAGCAGCCATCCATAGCTGCAGTGTTATTCAAATTACATCAAATCGGTTTAGATTAGATATTTGCAATATGCTCATGACCTATCAAACGTAGCCTAAGTATTGGAAAAATAATGATGAACATACGAGATTGTAATTCTATTTTGATGTTTATTATTAATAAGGGGGTGGTCAATTTTTTGTTGATGTAATTTTGTTGTGGCTGATTAGAAATGAAAGGGAAAATATATATATATTTCCTTCTCCTCTCCAGAATCCCATTTCTATATCAGAAATGTTTATTAACACCTGTGGGGTGTAACACAAAGACTTACGATTGATTAAAAGTTACGATTGATTTTTTCTTGGTAACCTAATTTGAAAACCAGGTACAGTCATGAATTAGGATTTGGATATGATTAAGAGAAGAGTAAGGGCTAGGGTTAGGATTAAGTTCATGAACTTTGGAGCATCCTGCCCATGATGAGGTTGCCGAGAAAAAAATCAATCGTAACTTTTAATCAATCGTAAGTCTTTGTGGTACACCCCACTGGTCTGGTTTTTATACTCATAACTTAGAAATATTGCGCAACATATTACCCAATTATTTTACGTACACGGTAAACAATCTTAAATATAGGGATCTATGTCAGAAACTAACATTAGTAACAGTGTGTAATTAGAAAAAAATTCAAATAAAGAATTATGCAACAACAAAAAAGTGGAATAAATATTATATATTCCTCTTTAAATAAATGAACCCAATCTTTTCATCATCTGTTGCCCCGGGAGAGCGAATCTGCAAACAAGTTCCCGCACTTTTTTTTTATTGGGGAAAAGTCATCGCTGTTTCATTTGATCATCGCATCAAACACTTCACGTATATACTTTGAGATTGTGGAGTGAAAGTTTAAATGAGGAAAAGTGTACCCCGCTATTTTTGCATCTGTTTTCTCCGGGCGTTTGTGCGCTGGGGAAACGCCGGGGCTAGGCCAATTATTGCTCTTTTTATTGAGTGGTCTATGAGCTTCTATATTGAATGACTTAGACTTTGCTCTGTAGGAAGGAGACTGTAAGATAAGGGGTACAAAAGGAGGAAGGACAAAACTTAGATTAAAATAAAGAGGAAGAGAAAGAACATTTTTGAGCAATATGTTGAGACAAATTCGAGTAGATGGTGGGAGCGGTATACTGATAACAAAGATAAACTTAAAAATTAATGAAGACAGAGATGGGACACAAAAAGAAGACAAAGAGAGAGAGAGAGAGAGAGAGAGAGAGAGAGAGAGAGAGAGAAAGAGAGTATGAGAGTTAGTTTGAGGTTGTGCATGTGAGTGTGTATGTGAAAGGGTGTGTGTGTATTTCTGTTTCATAAATTTCAAAATTATTATTGACAACAGTTGCACTTAATACCAATCTTTTGCTACAGCTGATACGTCATTATATAGCCTCTAATCACGCTCGTATCCAACTCGCCTAACAGGAAGAAAGAATCAGTGGAAAGATTATTATAATCAGAAAGATAGAGGGAAATAAACAGATACAGGAAGTACATAATAATAATAATTATACTTGCTTATATAGCGCCTAACACTTACTTTATCAGAAGTCTCTAAGCGCTCTACAATATGCAGCATAATTACCCTGGCTTTAGCAGTGCAGCTTTTACGCGCGCTGCGTTTCAAGGAATAAATATTCCTGCCAGGTCCCCATTCACCTCACCTGGGTCGAGTGCAGCAAATTGTGGATGAATTTCTTGCCGAAGGAAATTAACGCCGGGTTGGGATTCGAACCTGCGACCCTCTGATTGAAAGGCGAGAGTCAGAACCACTATACTACGACGCTTCCATATATATAATTATTTATTGCAGAAAAGCATTAACCGTAATTCAATGAACGGTGGATTTAGGGGTTGTTTTACAATCATTACCAGCTGTCTCGTTTGACCCCCCCCCCAAAAAAAAAAAATAAAAAAAAATAATAATAATCATAATAATAATTTTAAAAAAAAATAATAATAATAATAAAAAAAATAAAAAATTAATAAATAAATAAATAAAAATCAAATAAATAGATAATAAATAAATGATTTCTTTGGTGTGTGTATTTGTGTTCTAAACAAGTGAAATTATATTGCTTTTAAATTGTAAGGCATGAGGTCACCCACTCAGTTTTATGGGTTCAAAAGTCAATTGCTTCATTTTTCGGAGAGGACGCTTTTTGACAGAAATTGATTTGACAACATTGGAACGTGAACTATATAAAAAATAAATGGATGTGGGAGAAACATTCTTAGTTTGTTGAATATTATACAAGTGTCCTAGTAGACAAAAACAAAATGTGTAACTATGCGTAAAAATACCGAATTCGGTTTTTGACAGATTTGGCACCCCATTTTGTATTAATGGTCACAAAAATTCACATTAACTTTAGCGTCTGCGGTTTTCAGTGTTTAAACTTTCGGATTTTAATAATAATTTTTTTTCTCTTGTTGGTTGCTCTGACAGTACCAAATAGCTTGCCATTGTAGATTTGAGATTTCAGTACCCATATTTCTTTTTATGGTGCCCAAAAGCCCCCCTTTTACGGTATACCCTGATTGTAAAGCAATCCTTAAAGTGAACTGGTAAAGACTTATTATACACGTATGTTCATGATCGATCATAGCGGCAAGACTGAGCGGGTCGCCATCTTGTAAAGAACCAATGCACCTGAACAATGCCATGAACAACTGAACAATGCCATTACATAAACAATGCCGCAAGCGCATGCCTAACCCTAATGAATATTCATGAAGCATAGTCCCACGCTATGTATTTTGTGTATGTACTTAAACGACGATTTACAAGAAAGCAACACAAATACATGTTTGCCAAATATCACAGAAACATCGTAGATATACTTTTAAATAAGATACAAGATACAAGATAGCCACAGAAATTCAGAGAAGACGACGAACTGGGTGAAAGTTAGATGTTCCAAAAAATCAAATTATGATAGTAGGCTTGCTTCAATTTCATAAATCATCAAATTAGTTTGTAATTGCCTTTGGAGCCTGATTTCCTAAATTGTTTATATCGATGGAAGATTAAAGGGAAAACGTCACCAAATTTGTAAAGAAGAACATTTTAAATCTCATTAGATATTTTACTGATTTTTTTTTTTTTAATCAGCCTTGGAGTGAGACAACCTCGCATGACCTTGTTAGCATAATGATACATTGTCCCACATGATGTATTTTGTGTATGTACTTAAACGACGAATTACCAAAAAGCACACTAAATACATCTCTACCAAATATCACAGCAACATCGCATTATACTATCACATTAGATCCAAGATACAAGATAGTTACATAAATTCAGAGAAGACGACAAATTGATGAAAGTTAAAATCAAATTATGATAGTAGCCTTGCTTCAATTACGTTAATCATTAAATGAGTTTTTAATTGCCTTTGGAGCCTGATTACCAAAATTGTTTATTCAGATGGAAATTTTAGGAGATAACTGACCAAATGCGTAAGTGGCACATTTAAAATCTCAATAGATATTTTACTGAAAGTTTTAAGAAATTTTTTCAACCTTGGAGAAAGACAAAAAGAGAAAATAATCAGCGGCCTCTTGCGCCCATGCCTATATATCTGTCAATATGGCCCCGCCTTCAGTTCCCCCATTGGTTGTAAATATCATAAACATACGTGTATACGAAACAAATCAGTGGGGTGTATAGAACAACTTGCTTTTTATTTCGTGAAAAACGGACGACCTGAAGTGGAGTTAGAGGACATTATCTGTCCCCTCCCTGAAATCTAAACATCAAGTAAAATTTGGAGGGTTCTTGATGACGTCATAAGTGTGAGGGAAAGTTGCACAGCTGAATGCTGCACTACGTATACAAGTCTTATACATGTATTGTAATGCATTACTTTTTATCCCTTTCCGTATTTGATTCATTGTATTCCTCACTTTCATTATTTATTTATTGTTTCCTGATGTAATCCGTTGTATCTCCTTCCATACCCATGGTGTTAATATTTCTTTTCCTTATGTTATTTATTGTATTTCTCTCTTTCCTTATGTTATTCATTGTTTTTCTCAATTTCCTTATGTTATCCGTTGTTTTTCTATCTTTCCTTATGTTATTCATTGTTTTTTCTCAATTTCTTTATGTTATCCATTGTTTTTCTATCTTTCCTTATGTTATTCATTGTTTTTTCTCAATTTCTTTACGTTATCCATTGTTTTTCTATCTTTCCTTATGTCATTCATTGTCTTTGTCACTTTCCTTATGTTATTCATTGTTTTTTCTCAATTTCTTTATGTTATCCATTGTTTTTCTATCTTCCTTATGTTATTCATTGTCTTTGTCACTTTCCTTATGTTACTGATTCTTTTTTTTTTTATACTCTTTTTATGTTATTCATTGTTTTCTCGCTTTCCTTTTGTTATTCATGGTTTTCTCACTTTCTTTATGTTATTCATTGTTTCTCTCTTTCTTATGTTATTCATTGTTTTTCTCTCTTTCCTTATGTTATTCAGTGTTTTTCTCACTTTCCTTATGTTATTCATTGTTTTTCTCACCTTCTTATGTAATTCATTGTTTTTCTCCTTTCCTTATGTTATTCATTGTTTTTCTCGCTTTCCTTATGTATTCATTGTTTTTCTCTCTTTCCTATGTTATTCATTGTTTTTCTCTCTTTCCTTATGTTATTCATTGCTTTTCCTTATGTTATTTATTGTTTCTCTATTTCCTAAACAATTATTTGTTGTTTCTATTTTCTTATTCATTGATTTCTCTTTATTCCTAATGGTATTTATTGTTCTGTCTCGATTGTTTATCTTTCTACAATGCATTATAGATAGTAACAGATATGCTTCATGCATTACTTCCGGGTTTGCTCCTCACACTTGTGACGTCATCAAATAGCCCTTAAAAATATCCACGGATCTTCCAATTGAACCCGAGTGTATAATACAATGTTCAAAGCAGAATTACTCGTGAACGCGATATGCTAAAGGGATCAACTAAACGGTGTTGTGTTTCTCATGTACTAAACTTGATAATGCGATTGAATTCAACAAGATTGGCCTCTTCTTTAATATTCCACTTTAAGCATACGCGCTCATCACCTAACTTTAAAAATTGACGTCTGCCCCCTTCCCTATATTTTTTCGAGAGAGTCCATCTATGGCTGTTTATCTTAAAATCAGTACGAACCAGCAGCCTTGTATAGCCCCACCTCAATTTCTTAACTACTCGATTCTGCCCTGAGTCCTTACCCATAATGCAACATCCTGATCAGTGTAGTCTTATGATACAGACCCACCTGAATGATAAGACATTAAAAAATTTCTCAATACATTCATAGCTCAATAATAATGTTAACAAATTGCAAACAAATACTTTCCCCCTCAAAACATTTTATTTTCCTTGATGCAAACAAAATTGATGGAGTGTTGATCAGTTCGCTCTCGCTTTAATATGAACATCCTTCTGGGTATAGAAGCAATCAATAAATGAAAATACACTTCTTCATCAAAAGTCCCGGAATTTTATTACCGTATATTTACTTCTTAGTCGAAATAAAGGAATTCATTTATTGATGGGATTGAATGGCCTATTCTATGTATGGCAAATATTCGAAGTTTGATATCGCTTTGTTGAAAATGAAATGAATTGGGATAACTGTACAAGCATGATAATCCGATAAGTGTTTTGTGAGCTTAGTCTAAGTTGGCTTTTTATTCAACATATGAAATACATTTCCTTCCTCTCTATTTACCAACTTTATATGGCATGCCTGTGAAGAAATGGATATGTATCTGAATTCATAAATAATTGATCTGAATTTCATTAGATTTGTCTTGAACGCAAATAAATCCCAAGTCCTAATTTTCTTGACCACTTGCTAGAATTGATTCATTTTTAATCGAGATTTTGTATTCAATATGCGATTGATATAAATATATGTCATTTATATCCTATAAAGTTTTATTTATGGCATAAAAATATTTATGATAATATTTTAGAAATATATGTCAAATAATGATATTGCCTAGATGAAATAAACTTTGCCTGAGGGGTGAATATCGTGAGTTTCAATAGACAATTATATACATCGTTGAAATGTTTCAAACAGGAGGCCGCTTTTATGAAATAAATATGGAAATGAAAATCTTGGAGCGGACTAAAGCGAGTTCTAATATATTTAAACGAATAAAAAACGAACCTGACACTATATACATGCATATAGAAAATATCGCATTTTAAAAAGGATGCTCATTTTGGTACACAAATTCTGACTTTTGAAGAGGCGTCCTCATAGTATTGCAATAGTTCCCCCCCCCCCATCAAACAAATATATTTAAAATGATTAATAGATATAAAAGTCGTCATAGGAATACATTCACAGAATATTGTGAAAATCTACATGAATCCCAAAGAGTTTCTTTCGTTTTTTTCCCTTCTTTTTGCCATGAATATTGAATTGAATTGAATTGGTTTCATTAATCTTCATCATCGTGACAAATCTACAAACATCAAAAAGCAGTAATTACTAAAAAGCTATATCATTCTTACAATTAAACATATACCATGCTTTTTTATTGATTAAATGATTTATTTTTTAAAGATTGATTAGACTGTTTTTAATTGTAATATCTGTACTCAATACTATAGAAATGAATATATGATTTTATGCAATGAATGACTAAAATGTAACGAAATGTAATGTACACACTATTGTAAGACAATTTTTGTAAAATTCCAGAGTATAAAGGACTACAAATTAACAAGTAAATGTACGTCATTATACAAATGAACGTATATATCATCATTACAAATAATTATATAAATTTATTGTATGTTGTTATACAAATGAACATAATTATTGGTGCACATATCATCCGGCTAAAAAATATAGTGAAAACGCCGCTTAAGCTTTTTAATTATCTTATATTTCAATCATAAACCTGTGAAAAAATGAATAATTTCATAAACATCGTAAGTGCGTAAATACTTTTATAATGAATTCATTCTTCAGGGGGAAAGTGAATCTCTTGCTTCCTCCAATGCTGAATTTCCGTCTACTTGAGATGTTGAAGTCGTAGAATTGTAAATCCCCGACTTTTCTTGTCTGGGCTGATATTTGCTCGATTCTCTTTTAGTTTTATGCACCTGCGCAGATTGAGCTGATTAAGTTGTCAAATAGTTGTTACCCATGCTCATCTATTCCTCACTTTCTGCATCCCCCCTTTCTCCTGTTTAACATCCTTATTGTGCGAATGATAATTTTCGTTTACCAACTTGGAAATCTTATATTCGTAGCAACAGTTGTATTGTGATAAAAGAAAACCAACCTTCTTTCATTCACCTATCTTTTCAATTGTAATTAAAAAAGATATTTTAATCGCCTGACAAAGTGGTACTCTTATTTTCCAGAACTTTCCTCTCAAGTTTCTCTTCGTTTTTTTTTAAATAAAAAAAAAAAATATTATAAGCATAATTTGAAAGCCTTCACATTTCAAAATATTACATAATGTTATATCTTCATAATTTAGGTCGTTGATACTATCACTGTTTCTATTTATGTCTGTCTGTCTATATATCTGACTCTACAATCTGTATCATGACTTTCTCTCTCTGTCTGCCCCTCTCTATCTGTCTGTCCTGTCTGTCTTTCTCTCTCTCTTTCTCTGTTTGACTGTCCCCCCCCCCCTCTCTCTCTCTCTATTGTTCTGCATACCATCGTTGCGTTACAGATTTGAATTCCGGCCGTAGCAATCCTTTGTTCTATCAAACAGGTATAGTGCATATATCAATTAAATTCGAAATAAAGAAAGAAAACATGAAACTTTCTCTAATCAGTCCTCTTTTCATTTATCTATTTCCATGTTAGGTATGAAGCGTATATGCACTGGTCTGACGTGCACGGTTTGTGGGGATGTATCAAGCGGTAAACACTACGGTATCTATGCGTGTAACGGGTGTAGCGGGTTCTTCAAACGTAGTGTCAGAAGAAAGCTAGTCTACAGGTAAGATGGCGTGCTAGTCTTGTGTGTTGATAGTAACATGTTATTGACCCGTATTCACAGAGGTGTCCTAATATAAGTTGGTTTAACTATGGGAAGCAAAATATGACTCAATCTGTCTATGTTGTTATGTTCCTTACACGTTTACTGGATCCAGGAACCATGCTTTAATTGTTAGGAAAACTTTTGTAGGGGAGACCGTACCGGGGATGGAAGTTACACGGGTCAGTTGTTACAGTTCTCAGTGTGCTAAGTAGGAACAGGAGAGTTCGTGCTAACTGGCATCTATATACAGCCTACACATAGCTGTGATGAACTGCCGGTCGTGAGGTTTCTACGTTGTTTTATTAAAAAGTTAATAAAAAATTAAAAATTTTTTTTACAGTTCCAAGTGAATTTTTGACAAAAATTAAAATCTGTAATAGCTCTTACAACTGAAGGCACATGATGATAGTCTGGTATTGTGAATATAGTACATGTATGTCACTAATATACCCCTGAGCCATGCCCTGTAATTTTGCCTAATGGCTTTGCTACACTTGATTTTATGTGTAAAATCACAAATGGGGTAGGTGGTTACAACAACCTACCCCATGTCGATGTAACAACCTACCCCAATTACATTACACATGTAAAGTAATTTTGTTTCAATTTTCAGGTGTTAATATTTTGATATTTCTATTATTACTTTAATCTACTAAGACTCTACTTAGAGCTTTACTTGATCTACTGTTAACGATACCGAGAAACTGGAAAGTTGAAACAAAAGTATGGCATAAGAGATTTACACATTAATTACCCCGTATGTTTACATATAGTAACAATTTACCCCGTATGGTGTAACAACTTAGGTTGTTACAAAAAAATGTCTTCAATAATTAAGCTGTAGTTAATTAGTGTTTACATGTTTTCAAGTTTTATGTGCCTCAGGTTTTAGCCAACATAATATAGGCTAACTACAGACCCAAAATGGAGTGTGTGAGTACTTTCATTAGAATTATCTGGCCCAAAATGTGAATTTTGTAACGTCCATCCCCGGTCTCCCCTACTTATGATTCCCAGGCACTTTTTTTTAACAGCTTCACTTTTAAAAATTCTGATAATTTGAACATCTACGGTTTGGGATTGTGTAACGTTTAACTACCCATAGATAAACACAGATTTAACATGTTTAAGCTATGGTATAACTTAGGACACCTTTATATGGGCCATTAAGTCCAGACTCAAATTAACCCCAACCTAAAGTGAGCTTTGTTGGTCTATTGCTTAATTTTAAACCATCCTCATTATGAAATCTCGATAATTTACAAATATTTTGTAACTGAATAAATACACACAAACAGCACCATCACGAATTTTATAGTTTAGTTCGTTTTATGGTTTGACATGTTTTTATCTGGGGTATTGTTTTGTTAAATCTAAAGGTCTAAAATGTCAGAGTTTGAGATTTACTGAACCCCCCCCCCCCGAATTTGAGAAATGAGATTTGAAAATCATTATTGATATGCACAATATTACGATAGCTGTTATATATGGAGTCAAATCTTATTCTAACGGTAAATTAACAATTTTGACAAGTAAAATATTGGTGCAATGAGCACATTGCTCTTTAGGATTGGGGTGTTTGTGTTTCATAAGAGACAGACAAATTAATGACATTATTTAATATCCCAAGATTAAAACCGAATTTTAATGTTGTGTTTTTTATGGTTTGTATACAGATAATAAATGAGTTGGCATATGATGCTCCATTATTCAGTATGCTAAATTGATCAATAGTTTTTGTTTAAATAATATTTAAAAAAATACATGACATGTATCTATTTTATTAATCTTCTTTAAATATCTCCGTCACTTAACGTGGTAATGTTGCTCTCTTTAAATGTATGTGGAGCATGTGTATACATTAATATAGAGGCCCTCTATTATTGAAAAATAGTAATAATGAAACGAGACATCCGGAATCCAAATACACGACCCTAATCATTCGGTGTTGTGGCCATGTCGGTAATAAAATCTTATTGGTATAGAAAACGTTCGTAGTCTAACACGCATTGTCTAATATTGAATTTTGCCCAAAACGCCAAAGTTTAATTAACTTCAGTTTAAACAAATCGTGTTTTTTGTACTTTGCATCCATCTTTTCATTTATTCAACCTGACTCGAATGCTGTTTATTAGTGTTTGATTGATGATTGGATCGTGTAATAATTGAAATATTGTTTGATGGTACAACGTCAACATCTAAAGACGGGTGTAAATTGGCATTAATGTTCTCTGTTTACTCTTTCAGTACATTGACACTGCTAAAGTACCGAATGACAACGACTAGCTTTTAGTTAAGACATGGTTTTATAGTACCACTAATAATACGAATACTATAAAATCAAATAAAAAAAACCCTATAGTGTTTGTAATTATGCTTGATATATTTGTTTTTCGTGATTCTTTTCTCGAAAAGCTGGGATAAAATAATTAGCGTTATATTTAGTTAATGCAACATGAAGTGTTCTCAGATTGAAAGCTTGTATACGCTGCTGCATACCCTCCCTCAAAAATAGGAAGATAATGAACGAGAATATACATGATTGTATTTTCTATCCAGTCCTATATTGAATCAGATATTTACGGTACTGTACTGTACGGTAAAGAAAAACAAGGGGGGAACTACCCCTCCCCCATTTTGGAATAGGGACGAACATGTTAGAGAATGTTTTATCAGTTTCAGTTTTTTGGGAAAATATAATGTTCGAAACATATATCTCAAATATGCAACCCCAAAAAAGAGGGAATGAAATTTTTTTTAATTATCCACCTAGTTAATGATTTTACAAAAGCTCTTCTTTTCATGATCTTGAGGATTTCCTTTTCTTGATATTGTGTTTCCATATATGGAACAAAAATTGTATAATTGGGAAAATATAGAGTTGGATCACAGGATATAAAAAGTGATTGGGAAACACGTTTTTGCAATAATACGAAGTTTTAATAAGGAACTGACATTAAAAAGAAAACGATTAATCTTATTAAAAAGCGTAAAATTATTAGTTTTTATGTGATAGTGGAATGAAAGTTTATAAATATTTATTGGGGTAAATCAATCATACTATCAGTGGTGATAATGCGAGAATTTAAAAAGGGCCGAAATTAATAATACAAAAAAAGCATAAAACAAACAAAAAAAAAAACAAAAAAAAACAAAACACAGTATATCAATATTATTGAATTGAAATGTTTTTTTTATTTATTTTTTTTAAATTGAAGCATCCAAATCTAGTTGAAAGACAGGCATATGGGTCTAAATGAAAATAGATTATGATAAGCGGTTTAAAACTAAATAAACTTATTATACCGTATATCTTATACAAAGTTACAATAAGATACTTCACAATTTACTGACAATTTATCATTTATTTTATATCACTTAAAATATTTTAAACTTATTTTGGAGCGTATCTTTTGTTTCTTTAAAATTGCATTGCGATATAAATTTTCTTTCGTAGGCTTTAAAAAATTCCAAAAGGGCCTGTCCACAGGCGGCGATCGTTGTGGCGACAACCTGATAATGTCATAATTATAAGCAGTTCGGCTTTAAAAAAGCGATTATAAACCTAAATGCGACCATATGTACACTAGGCTACAACGACAACTTGCTACCACACTCACAACAGCAAGATCGCCAGTTGTCGCAACAACGATCGCCTCCAGTGGGACAGGCCCTTTAGTTATGTCTGGATTCATGTTCTTATATACTTTCCCGATGCGCATTGAGCATATCGTGGAAGTGGTGCATTACACTTTTAAAAAAATGAAGAGTCAACTTTGACCCATTCCGGGTCATTCACGACCCGGTCACCCGGTCCATCGGGGCCATACACTTTCCTAGTCAATTTGATCCGGATTTCAGATGAAACGCTCCGATTGACCCGGATTCCGGATGAAAGGAGCCAGTTGACCCAGTTTCCGGGTCAAAGAGTATGGTCAACCCGGTTCCGGGTCAATAAAAGTGACTCTTCTCTCCGGGTGAAATTGACTGGAAACGTGTAAGGCCCCGATGGGTTTCAGGGTTTCCATTCTAATTGACCAGGATTCCGGGTCAAATTCTCTGATTGATCCGGATAATGGGTTAATTCATTGGTGACTTCGAGAGAGTAAAAAAAAAAAATGACCTGGATGAAGAGTATAATATTTTACCCTTCATTTTTTATAGAGTGTAGAAATAATTTATATATCATTATCAATATAATAAAATTTATTGTCCAGTTATTGACGAGTATTTGTAATTTTATCATTGCTACAGATGTCAAGCTGGGACTGGATGCTGTTTAGTGGACAAGGCACATCGAAACCAATGTCAAGCATGCCGACTGAAGAAATGCATGGATGCTGGAATGAACAAAGATGGTAAATATTCCTTCATTCATGTTTATATATCATGATGATAATAAAACAACATTAACAATAATAAATGATTTTGATATTGATGGTAATAATAATAATGAAAAAAATAGTAATAATAATAATAATGGTAATAACAATATTAACAATAATAATAATAACGATGCTTTAATGTGCATTCAGCCCTCTAGTCTCTTGCCTTTCCACGTGTAGAGCATGATAGTTTCTCTTTGATTTCGCTACAAGTATTTGAGAGCTTTTAACTCTCGATTCTGTTCTGAAAACGTCTCCATTTAGATTAAAAAGGAGATTTGGATTGACTCTAAAATCTTCCGACAGCCAGCTCTAAAAATGAACTTGTAGTGATGAAGTCTCAAGCTAAAATGAGCTCAATCCCATTGAATCTCACTCCCGAACAATTTAGACCCTCACACCAACTGAATAACATTTCTTACCTTAGGTGAACGCACCTACATTATTGAGACAAACATTTTTGCCTGCTATACAAACGTACCGCAGGCAAATGATATTTCTTATATTTATGGTGCAGTCACATGTACGACGCATGGCAAACGCACATTATGCACTGGGTGTGCGTTACTCATTCGTCGAGCGCGCTTAGCCAACGTTGTGCATTCGTCGCGTATTTTAATATGTGTTGTCTATGTATGCCGCTCTGTGTAAGCGTTGTTGGTAATTTTCAAAAATTTCAATGCGAGGGTCTTGGATGGTGTACATGTGACTGCCGCATTAAGGTGGTATCTCACTTCACGGAGACGTCTGACGTCTCAGCGACTTGGACACTCAGAGACGTCTCCGGTATTTTTTTTTCCTTCGCGGAGACGACCCGGACGTCACGTCTCCCAGACGTCTTCGGGACGGGAAAAAAATAGATTTAAACATGTTTAATTTTTCATGAGACGTCGCGGAGACTCAAGGAACGTCGCAGAGACGTCTCCGCGACTGTCTCAAATCCGTCTCAAAACCCACCCCAAACTAGTCTCAAATCAGTTTCATGGCAAATGAGATACCACCATTAATTCCATGATATCCATCACATTGTATTTACTTATTTAAAAAAAAATTGTACCGGGACATACACGATTGGATAGCAAAGCCATCATCCTTCCCAGTCTTCTTTTAGGATATAGAAAAACCATAAAAAGGATGTAAGGGATACCGATAAGATTTCATTTTGTATAATGACCACTTCTTTATTTCCCCTCTTGATCTAGAGATCCGGTAACAGTCCTGTATCATAATAAATCTCAGGACAAAAACTTCCGCCAATCGATGAAAGCTAGAGTAATTATCAATTAAATGTGAGTTCAGAAAATATTATGCCGTGACAATCATGATTGGATAGCCAGTTTGCATGATTGAATGGCTGCCTTCTTGCAGAAAACAGGAAAACCGCATATTATGTCTGAGCAAACACGATTGACGGTTAGTAAAGATATCATTAGAGGTACTTGTACGAGCATCAAGCATCCACTCTTCGTGTTGATCTAGAAGAGTGAAGGTGTGTCACAGTTGCTTTCTAAAATTTTCGTGTATTTACCGTCTTGGAAACACAATCACCTGACACGATGTCTTCCACTTGGTGCTTGATTTGTTTGATGATGACTGTCTTAGTGGCTCAATCATCATCACATTCGAACTATAATGCCCCACGTAATAATGGATCGGATTGTAAGCCAGAGGACTCAATATCTCACTGCCATCCAATCAACCAGAACTTTCAATTTTACAGCCATGGAGACCCAAGTAGTACTGCGGCTACTGGTAAACTCTTGAATCTGACTGGCGCCATTTTGGACATCCTTCAGAACCAGGAGCCACGTTGCACTCCTGGACCGTCACCCATTTTGATTTCAGGCAATCCACGAGACTGTGCCGAGATTCAAGCCAGTGGAGGAACCACCACTGGAATATATCCCATCTTCCCTGACGGATATGGAAATCCCTTCTTTGTTTCTTGCGACATGGACACCGACGGTGGCGGGTGGACGATTTTCCAACGCAGGGAGGACGGTTCTGTTGACTTCTTCCTAGAATGGGCCAACTACAAATATGGTTTCGGAAGCGTCTCATCAGAGCACTGGCTCGGTAATGAAAACATTCACCGCCTTGCAATACAGAAGACCTACGAACTACGGGTTGATCTCGAAGACTTTACAGGACAAACCCGCTATGCTAACTACAGTACTTTCTATGTGGCAGATGAAGACGCCAATTACAACCTGACGCTTGGAGAGTATTCTGGAGATGCAGATGACAGTCTGTCATATCAGTCTGGTCATGGGTTCACCACAAAAGACCGTGACAATGATGATTCCAATAATAACTGTGCTTACACTCACAAAGGAGGATGGTGGTATAATGACTGTCAAGATGCCAATCTCAACGGCCTCTATCTCAATGGGACCAACTCACAGTATGCTCAGAGTGTTACATGGAGGGTATGGCTAGGCCAAGGTTACTCTCTCAAGAAGACGGAGATGAAGATTCGTCCATTAAATCACAGATAAATAAATAAATAGTTTTTCTGACTGCACTTGACTAGAAAGGTCACAATGATCTGGGCGCGTATTCCATAAACTATACTTAAGCAGTTTGTCTTAAGTTTAAGTATTTTTTCTAAAATTTTGTCTAGGATTAAAAAAAATATTGTCTTAGCCTTTATTTGAAACACGTTAGGCACTTTCTTTGAGCTCTGAAAGCATTAAGCCAAAGTCTGAATTTTATTAATATTGTCATGTTTAATTCTTGGTCTCAAATGAGCTTACCATATAATCAACATCCAATTTAAGCCACTAGGTAGTAGGCTTAAAGTTAGGATAGTATTATCTGTTCTTATATGCGTATTTGTAGGCACAACTCCATTTCAGACTTTGGACTTAGCCCAAATCTAAGAATTTAAGCTTAACTGTCAAAAATGGCCTACGAAAAAATTCTTAGATTAAAACAAAAGTTAATTTAGGCAAAAAGATTTTTAAAAATGCCTAAGTTTCATGCTTAAGTCCAACATTTATGGAATACGCGCCTAGTTCTGTCTAAGACTACGTTCTAGAAACCTTTTTTTGAAACTATCTCTCATCTCTTATTTGGGATATGAGAAGTGATTTCATTCTTTATATATCTTAATGTCCAACTACAACATCCTAGTCAATTTTTTTTTTCTCTTAAGAGTCTTATAATATTTAAATTATATTTAATATTATTATTCATATTATATATAAAATAGACAATTATTTACGTTTATCACGCTGTATATACTATTCAAGCTACTAGTAATATATTAATTTCGTATCTAATCATATGATTTTTTCATCTTATTATACATGTCTTATGTGTTTTACAATATTGTATGTTATATTTCTACTTTACCCAAAAATGATCAACTAGGCTATTTTTCCCCAAACAAACCTTTTAAATCAAATCAAATCAAATAATAATAATGATGAGATTAATTATAATAGTGGTACTACTACTAATAGTACTACTACTACTACTACAACTACTACTAATAATAATAATACTAAAAATAATGATAAATGCCCATAATTTACACATTAATAGTGGCCTGTAGCAAATAAAGGCTAATAGTTCTTGCTTTATCGTTATCTTTCGTATTGTTCAATATATGCGCATTATTTCATATTGAACAACTTTGCCTATATCATATTTGAATATATTTAGTGGAGTGTTTATTTTGAATATTTATATTGTTATGTTTCTAAACGGAATTTAAAATTGAATCCTTGAATCCTTGAACCTATATATTTTCCACAATATCTATATACAATCATCTTACTCAATATTATAAATACACACATATCCAAAATTATCATTTTACTGTCCACAAAATATCTTAACTTTAAATATTTATATAAAATAAAATAAGCCCCAAGTAAAATGTTCATATATAAAACCTTACAGTTTTATTTAGCTAAAGACATATAAGCCTTTTCATTTAGTTTTAACCAATGACAGGTGTGGTTCTTCAAATCAATTTTGCGTCTGACGTTGTTTTTAATAATTATACATTAATTTGTTTAATTCCATATACATGTACATTCAAGCTGTTGAGTGGTGATAAAGAGTTATGCGGACAAAATGAATGTAAAGCTGGTAAATTATCGGTTACCTATAATACATTTCCGTCAAACCAGGATATCTCTTTTTAGGTTAAATAATCTATGCCATCTCGTATAAGCGCAATGCAACCTTAATGATAGGAGGTTTGCTTTCTGAAGAAAAGTTGAAAAGCATGAAATGATATTTTTCTCCGTTCTCTGCGGCTCCTCAGTTGCGAAGAGATGTCCTCCGCAATACACTAATGATTGCAGCGATCATCTTTCGATGGCCTCTAGCATACACCTCAGACCGATTCAAGCTAGAGAAAAGCCAACGCCACAAGATGTTCAAAAGAAAGCGAGATGCTTCTCGTTGTTCCACAAATAGGGAAGAAGGAAGAAGGAGGAGAGGAAAAAACGGTAGGAATTTAGTCTGGATAGGCGCAGATCACCTTACGAAGTGATTTTCATCTCTTAGGGGCGTCAAAATGTTCTGACCTTTGATGGTAAAGAAAGCAGATACCTCCTGTAGGTTAAATTGGATTAGTTCCTACACACCAAACCTCAGAACGGAGCCTTCTCTTTCTCCTCCCTGCTTCGTATTGTTACCAACATCCAGCCCGCGATTCTTTAATAGAAAATATTCTCAGCTTCATCGGAAATTCTTTCCGACCTGGCCCGCGCTGTTACCCCCAAGAGGCTGGGTGTAAAAGGAGAGCGGGCTTTTTTCCTCTCCCGCCTTCTCAACTAGACAAAATGTGATTAAATCTACAGTACCCGTTGATGATCCCTTTTCCTTTTCGCCATGTTGGAGATTTCCCACGGGTCTTTCCCTACTTCTATCTTTACCTCTCACCCACTATTTTCTCTTTCTTTTTTTCTCTCCAGCCTCGAAATTGGGGCAGCTTGATTTTGGGAGAGACATTTGGCGTATTGGTGAATTGTAACATAATACGCAAGTATGGAATGATTTTTGCGGGCTATAATTTGACAAGATTGTGCCAGGGAGTTCTCGGTGGGAATCTGTGACGGGATAGGAGTAAGTGAACGAGTAACCCTGACAGAAAAGTACAGCTTGGATGGATCCATTCTTGAACGATGGTTTTAAGGAATCAATCAGAAAGCAGCTCCCCATTGGTCCTTTAAGAAGTATATCCCATATATATTTAGAAGAGGTATACTTTTAATGTTTAAAACTTTTATGTTTTTATCGAGCAGACGTACACACTCTTCATTTAACTGATCGTTTTAAAGAACCAATGTCAGAGCTCCCCATCGGTCATTTAAAACAGCAGAAGAATATTCCATATTAAGAAGAGGTATCCTTGTATCGTTATAAACTTTTATGTTTTAGAAAACTTACACCCTCTTCATTTCACTGCACTTAAGTTTCAATATTATTTTGGTCATCGTAAACTCATGATTTAAACTCTAAGGATGGTATCTCACTTCGCGGAGACGTCTCGCGAACAGAATAGAAAATTTCTTCTCCGCGAAGGATAAAATTGTTTAGAGACGTCTCCAATTCGCGGAGACGTCTCCGCGCACATTTGTGAAAAAAAAAAATCCGTCTCCGAAATTCAGGAGACGTCTCCGAGACGTCTCGGAGACGTCTCTAATACTATTTATCCGTCGCGGAGACGAAATTTCTACTCTGTCGCGGAGACGTCCGCGAAGTGAGATACCACCCTTACATAATGATGATTAAGTGAATAGCATGATGGCCGAGGTTTGCAGAGAATGACTGCCAAAAGTATGTAGTCGCAAATGACCATATATTTGTGATTTCTAGCCAGTTTACCCCCCCCCCCAACTTTCGGCTCAGCCCCTCCACTTTAAAAAAAAAAAAAAAAAAAAAAAAAAAAAAAAACGCTCTGCGCCTCTTTCTCATAATGCCTGATGTAAAGCATTTTGGCATTCTATAACTTTGTGTCTTTAATATAAAATCTCCAAACTATTTACTTTCACGGCATTAAAAGAACACGTTAATGAATTAAACATAGCCGGAAGGACGAATTGAAAATCCGTATAAGCATCAAAAGAAGTAAATATGTCGTAAATAAACCGTTTACATCCCTTAACATGCAAAAAAGAAAGAAAGAAATAAAAACCCATTCATGGCCGAAATTGATTAAAACAAAAAACAAAAAACATGTAAAACATAAACCAAAAAGAACCCCAGATTCATGATAACTCTTCATTTTGCAATAGAAAGATAAAGAAAATATTGGAATGAATAGTTCATATTGCTTTGAAAACACAAAATGAAAAAGCTAAATTGTAAATGACATAAACTTTAGAATTACCAACGTGGTCTTAGTTGTACATCAAAATATCAGCCAAAATATTCTTAGATGTTCTTTCTCGATAGCATAATTGGATGACAGTGGGCAGCTTAAATATGAAAACCGAGGATATTATATGACGAAAACGAAAAAAAAGAAAAAAAAAAAAAAAAA
>CALNVZ010003425.1:14829279-14857228 GCA_940671915.1 Paracentrotus lividus | reverse complement strand
AATGGAAAATGAGGGATCGTATTACAGCGCTCCCATGATGCATTGCAACAATCGATAACGCCTAGAGAGTAAAAACGCAATATGTAATTAATAAAGCTTCAAACTGAGGATTGAGAGAGAATGTAATAAGAATACAAAAAAAAAAGAAAAAAGAAAAGAAAGATGGAAATGGAAATGGAAATGGTGATGGGGAGAGAAAGAAAGAGTGAAAGAGGACAAAACAGTCTATAATTGGGAAAATATTGAAAATTCAAATGAAATGAGTAAAACATTAAAAGGAAAGAAGAAGAAGAAAAGAAAAAGAAGTAGTAGAAGACGAAGAAGTAGAAGAAGAAAGAGAAGAAGAAAGAGAGAGAGAGAGATAGAAAATAAAAAACAGGGGGAAAAGAACAAAAGGGAAACAGTATATATTTCAGGAAAAAACTTCGCTTCCCGTTTTGCTGGCGGATTAAACAAAAATGATTAAAAACTGATTTTATATTTTTTCAGGGTTATTGAATTCAAAAGATTTTCAGCATGTTATTTTTGTTTATCGTGGGAAGATTTTTCCATCATTATTTGTTTATAATTGGCAGATATCGCAGATTTTCTTTGTGTGATTAATCTAATGGAAGATGTTAACTATGTTATATTGATGCCTTATAATATATAATGTAAATGTACTGGCAGGATCAATACGTATATGCATTGGGTCATAATCCTACTTATGGACTAATTGAAAAGTATTTCTGTTAATAATCGTAACCAAAAATAAAATCATTGTAAGAAGTTCGTTGTCCTTTCAAATGATCCAAACAGGGTATGATCTTTTTAAAGTCATCTTGAAACACTTTTAGAATCAATGGGTTTTGCAAGAACAACACTAACGAGTCGAAGAGAAACAATCATTTTCACAATAATCACTAGAACTTCAGTCTTATGATTAGGATATGCATACATTAAATGAACGCCCCCTGAATTTCAACTTCACATGCAGTCCAAAGGGAAATTTTTGTATGTCTTTTCATATTAGCTTTCTTTATTTTTTCAAATATCTCCCCATATGTTATTGCTTTTTTTTAATAGTCTATAATCTGTGTTTTGTCTCTCGTCCCTTGTTTTTATCTTATTTTTGCATTCCTTTATTAAAGGAAGTACTGCTTTTCTCCTTTCTTTATGTTATCCATTGTGTTTCCCACTTCCAATATGTTATTAATTTTTTTAATAACCTTTTTGATTCAAATTCCGTTTTTCTCTCTTTCTTTTATTTGATAATTTTCTCTTTTTCCTTATGACATTCATTTTTTAAAAATCACTTCTTTTATATCTACTTTTCTCAACTCCCTTTATCGTTTTCGATGTTTTTGTCACGTTTCTTATGTTATTATTTGTTTTCATTCATAAGAAAGAGAGAGTGATTGATTGAGAGAGAGAGAGAGAAAGAGATAGAGAAAGAAAGAGAGAGAGAGAGCAAGAGAGGGATAGAGAGAGGGTAATGAACTAAACAAGAGAGAAAGATCAAGAGGGAAAATAAATATCGCAAAGGGGATTATGCTCACAAAATTTTGCTTTCAAAAGATAATAACATTTCAGAAATAATGTTCATAATGTTCTGTGTTGGCTTATGAAATGTACATAATTTTGAATAATGTGTGGGAGCGGCTCTATGTTGTAAATGAAGAAGGAGATTATGTCACATAAATTTCTTTCATCTATACTGGGAAAGATTTTCAGTACTTTTTCCCTTTGAATTTTTTTTTTTCTTGCGTTTTTAGAAATGTCTCACTTTTCTCATTTTTGTCCTGGAGCGATAAAAATATCGGCGCGAAGTCAACATGAAATTTTCGCTTAGCCAATAATCTTCACATATTGATGCCTGTCTTCTTGTTTCATTGAACCCTTATAAAGCTTGCTTTCTTATTGTTACGTAAAATGAACGCTTACGGCATGTGCAAAGTTTTCAAAATATGAATGCATATCTCCGTTTCTAACGGGCTTTTGTAAAGCTCCCAACTCAACAATACCAAAATGAAAACAATAAAATTGGGGGAGTAGCGAATACATGAATAATTCATTTCATCCTTGCCCATCATACTGCTATAATCAACGCGGATTTTGTTCGCTTTTATTGGCTTTTGATCGTTAGCCCTTGTTGCACACGAAAGAGTATATCATCTGTATCCATTTTCTTTTCGTCCTCGGCTACGAGAGATGAATTTTAGGGCTGTTTAATTCTAATTGAGGCTCATCGGAGGCAATATGTTCCTTAGGAACACATACCAATTTAAGCAACTCCCTTTCCTTTTTGACAGAACTACTACTCTTTTTGTTTGTCGTGTGATATCTTAATTTGCATTGGCAGCTCCGGGCGTTTTGTATTAACGGCCAAAAAGCAGTAGCTTCAATCATCATACTAATGAATGAAAATAAAGTGTCGAAATATGCTTTCAAAAGATTCAAGATGTTATAGTCTTTAACATTAAGAAAGCACTAGAGAGAGTTGAATATATAGCCGATTGTATTATATTAAGTGATATTTACTGAATAACAATATATAGACGTAGACAGATCAGGTTATTATTATCAACAATATTTCCATTAAGAAGTTTCTCTTTCTTATTGAAAAAAGCGACAGCGACTGAGGGAGAGAGAAAGAGAGAGGGAAGAGAAAAGGGGTTCTGAACTTTTCACAAAACTGGAAGATTTTCCCATACAGCAGAAAGAAAACGAATTCCACATTCTACATTATTGTGTCAAATTAGCTCCATAATTTGTGTAAAACTGTATAATTTTGGACTAATTAATTCCTTCAAAAGCAAAAGCAGTGAATATATTCACTGAAAATTGTCTAAAATACCGTTACTGGTGTCTCACTTTTTTTTTCACTCCAAGCCCATGTGCAAAATTTTCTTATAGGATATTTAAACACAATTCAATCAACCAGCTTGAAATACAAAACGTTTGTATACCATAATGGCCCGTACTCACAAAGATGTCCTAAGTTAAGCCATAGCTTAAATCTGTGGTTTAACTATGGTTAGCAAATAGTCACACAATCTGTCTATAGGCCTATATTGTTATATTCCTTGCATGTACGTTTACTGGATTCTGGAATCGCACTTTAATGGTTAGGAAAACTTTTGTATATACTTATCATTCCCAAGGAGTTTTTAACCTTTTCATTACCAAAAATTCTGACAAATAAAACATCTAGGCCCACTGTTCGAAATTGTGTCATATATATTTGGCTGCCCATAGTTAAACCACAGATTAAGCTATGGCTCAACTTACGGCACCTTTGCGAATACGGGCCATTGGATAGAGGAATTCCGATTGCATAGCGGTGGGGGTGCGTGATTGCATATGTAAATACTCCATCGCTGTCTTCATAAGATCTAGACATATCGTGTATTGTTGGATGTTGGATGAAAATGAATATAATACGGTAAAGAAACACACATATTGAGGTGTATGTAGTTCTGTATTCAACGTATCTAAGCGCTTAACGTTTTTTTTTAAATCAGAGTCGACAGATTTTTTTTTTTGTTTTTTTTGTTTTTTTTAATCACCAATTGAAATGGCTCGTAACGGGAGAAATAGTCCTGATATTAAAATATGAGATCAAAAGTTTTACTTTCAACGGCTAATGTATTTTTTTTGACAAGTACACTCCCTTCATTCTGGATTCTATATCAATCAGGGTCCTTACTTTTTTGTTTTTGTTTTTTGTTTTTGTTATTTTTTAATCAGCCGTTTTGCTAATGTTCGTATGAACTACTCAACGAAAATGTGCAAAACGGTTGTTTTATTACTCGCTGAACGGGCCCGGTATTGATATGTGACATGTGTGATGCTTAAGATTGAGCATTTCCACATTTCTTGTAATATAGTATCCTACGCCGATGCACTGATCTGAAATTAGAACGTCTCGTCAAAATAATACACATCCACTTGTTGCCTACACACATACCAGTCGGGTATTAAAATAACCAATCATTCTGATTTCTAATTATAGCCGTACAGAACGAACGACAACCTCGCAACATGGCCCACGTACGACTGGACAGTGTTCCCTCAGTCACCACCGCGGAGCCCCATGAACTCGCCACCAGCCCGTTGATCAGAGAACCGAGTTCCTCATCATTATCCCCGTCATCAGCATCATCATCGACATCACCGTCCTCATCGTATGGTGGAGGGCCGATGTCGTCGGCCCACGCTGCTGCATTCGCATTCACGGCCAATCACAGATTCATGGCAGGGCTGATGACAGCAGAAACATGTGCTAAATTGGAACCAGAAGATGGTAATATTATCTTTTTTGATGTATGATTTAGAGATACCAAAATAATGATGTAATTTTAACATTTATCTTAAATGACTTATTCCTAAACGGGAGCCCGGGCGAGGCCGGCAGCATGGTACCGTTTTATTAACAGGTTGTGTAATGTAACTTACACCTGGCCATCAACACGTATGAGTATGACATATTACGTTGTGAAGAAAAGTGAGAAATAAATGTGATACATTGAATTTGGTAAACATTTAACTCGGGTAACCCTTAACCTTGTCTCTAAGATATAAAATAAAAAAGAGAACGGCTGAACTGCTTATCCAATAGGAGAAAGAGCTAGTGGAGTAAAATTGAAACTAAAAGAGTCTGAGCATTCGATCTTGGCAGAATCTTCATCAGAGACAAAATATAAAATTATGTGTTTATAGAAAATAGATGTACGGTGAAAATTAAATCAAGTGCTCTCGTGCATTTTAACCAGATAACAACAAGCCCAATTAAGAACAACAAAATGTTTGCAGATAACTTACGGACCATGAACGAAATATACAACAGGTTATGGAGAATTCCTTTTTTTTAATTTTTTTTTTTTAAAGAAATGTTCTCTCCTTTTAGTTATAAACTTTTTTCTTCTTCTTGCCAGCACTTCAAGACACGTGTGAGATCGATGTTACGGGTGATTCCGATCCTCGAACCGACCTCCGTAACGACCTCCATCACCCTCATCGACGACCAGGGACAATCTTGAGCGGATCCGAGCTCGCCACTACGCCCAAGGAGATCGCTGTGTATCCCTCAAGTAATGATAGTATCTACGAGTCTTCAGCAAGGCTTCTCTTTATGGCCGTCAAATGGGCCAAGACTCTCCCGTCGTTCTCTAGTCTGCCCTTCCGAGACCAGGTAGGTTACTGAACTTGTTATGAGACACCTTGGTTTTCATGCGAAACGTATTTGATGTATACTTTGATGAAAATGAATAGAATTGTACAAAATAGATTACATTCGCTTAGCTCTCAACGGTGTTAAAAGCTAAATCTTACATGGTCAGAATCGTATCAGTCCAACTACACCTGGACAATTACCCCCCAGGACAACTATACACTGTAAAAAAAATGAGTAAAATCTTACCCAATACTGAGCAAAAAGGTAACTCGCGTGAAATTGAGTAAAAAATATTACTCATGCAGTAGAGCCAAATGTTACTCAGAAAAGAGTAACTTTTAGTCATCTATGTATCATTCCTAGCTTCGAAAGGAGTAAACAATTAGTTTACTCATTTTCTTGCGAGTTACCTTTTTACTAGCTCTGTTAAGCGTAAACAAAATTTACTCCGTTGGGAGTAAAGCATTAGTTTACTCATTTTCTTGCGAGTTACCTTTTTACTCTGTTAAGAGTAAACAAAATTTACTCCGTTGGGACTAAAGCATAATTATGTTTACTCATTTTCTTGCGCATTATCTTTTTACTAGCTCTGTTAAGCGTAAACAAAATTTACTCCGTTGGGAGTAAAGCATTAGTTTACCCATTTTCTTGCGAGTTACCTTTTTTTTTTTACAGTGTACCCTCTAGAAATATGGTTAGGTGAGAGCTATAGGGGTAGACTTATGGCGGGGTAGTTTTCTGGGGGTAATTGTCCGGGGGTAGTTGTTCAAGAACCGGTTAGAATATTATGTATGTTCAATTTGGGAAAACCTTAGAATAGACAAAAGAAGATCTCGTTATGAAACAGAGGGATTTAAAAATATATAAAAGCGATGAACGCAATGACTTTAGCCTCATTACTATCTTTACAAGATGAAGACATATTCTGTCTTGAGGGTAAGTAATTGAAAAATAAATAAAAGGTAATTTAGATCAGGATGTTAAGTTTGATTTAACTTTAATTTATTTCTTGAAATAATTTCAACGTAGTTAGCTTCTAAGATGCGTGCTGGCCTAAATAATTCATTGTTATCTTCATAAGATGTAGACATGTTTTGTCGTGTTATATGATTAAAATAAAAAGAATAGGAAAAAATGATTATTATTCGTATATGCACTCGATACAACGTTGCTAAACACAATATTTAACCTGGTTAAATGAAATTGATAAGGATATGTGCAGGGGCCGCGGAGCCGGGGGGTGGGGCTGCAGCCCCCTCCCCACTTTTTTCAGCCAACGTGTACAAAAACGCAAAAATGACCATACCTTTGTGATTTTTAGCCTGTTCAGCCCCCCCCCCCCACTTTCGGCTTCCAGCCCCTCCACTTTCAAAAACGCTCCGCGGCCCCTGATGTGTCTGTTCAAAGGGTAAACCCCCGACTAGAGAGAGAGAGAGAGAGAGAGAGAGAGAGAGAAAGATGTCGTAACGAAAAAGAGAGACTAAAAAAGAAATTCCCTGTAGCTTTCGGCTAATTTTGTCTTGTCGACACTCCATCATTCTTAGCAGCAGATCCAGGATTTTGAAATAGAGGGGGCATAATGATTTTTTTTTTTTTTTTTTTTTTTTTTTTTTTTTTTTTTTTTTTTAGAACATGGCATGCTCTATGTAATTATCAAAATTTGAGGGGGCTTTCGACCCTTGCACCCGCTTGAGAATTAGTATAAAGAGACATTTTTATAATTTTGTTACCAGTGAAAATGTGCGAGACTTTATGAAAAATAATGAACGTGATATAACCAAAAAATCGAAATCGAAATCGCTATCTTCATAAGACGAAGACGTATTTTGTCTCGTGGGTTATTTAACATAAATCAATATAAATTATATATTCTATATTTTTCATTTTCATTTTTCGAAACAAATTCAGCGTAGTTTGTTTCTGAAATGCCTACTACTAACGTCTTCATGGTTATCTTTGTTAGATGTAAACGTATTATGTAGTGTACTGTTATTGAATGAAAATGAATAGAATAGGACAACCCTATCTAACATTGCTATAACTTTAAGCTTAGTTTTTTGTTATTAGTGATTAGAATATTATCTCGTTTTCAAGGGGACTAAAATATGTAGTTAAGCCTCATTTTGAAAAGGAGGGATTATAATATAAAATTCTCTAACTTACGGCCAATTTTGTTTCATTGACCAACATCACATTCATGTTGAGAGAATTAGGAAGAGACAGTTTACTAATTCATTAAGTCTGCCTATAGTCTGCATATTTTCTCGATTACACGGATATAAAAGTGATGAATTATAATGGTTACATCGCTATCTTCATTAGATGTAGACGTAAGATAACTTTTATCATGAATTTGCTATAGGCGGTAAGGTCTATTATCAACATTTTAAGAATATTTTCTTCTTAAAAAAACAACAAAACCAATTAGCGAAAACAAGGGATTACAAAAATATTTCCAACTGACGACCAATTTTCTTTTCTTTGTCGACTAGCCTCCTCCCTATTAGGCGAGTGTATTTATTATAAATTTCAGAACCGGGAAAATATGGTTACAGCATTGAACGTAATAAACTTGATAATTGTAGCTTCGGAGAAGGCAAAATAAATCATAATAATAAACCCAGCATTAATGAACCAACAATATTTGTTATAGTCTTTCATAAATCCTTGTGTTTTGTTTTTCCCCCTCTTTCAGGTGATTTTGCTGGAGGAAGCTTGGAGCGAGCTCTTCTTACTATGTGCTCTTCAATGGTCAATGCCGCTAGAATCCTGCCCGCTACTCACCGGTCTACATGAGCAATCACAGACGGACAAGGCAGCGACATGCGCCTCGGACATACGGCTATTGCAGGAGATCATGTCCCGGTTTCGAGGTCTAAGGGTCGATCCGGCAGAGTTCGCCTGCCTTAAGCGGTTGTTTATGTGGAAAGCGCGAGTGGAAGAAAAAAAAAAAAAAAAAAAAAAAAAAAAAAAAAAAAAAAAAAAAAAAATCTTTTTTTTTTTTAGGGGGGGGGCGAGGATCGGGGGCACAAAGGCTCCAAATTCCCGATTTTAGGCAATTCTCTTAAATTTAGTTTAGGGAACTGGCCAGCCAGCCCCTGGATACACGCCTGATACCATAGGGCACCTGCAAATCAATTTGGTTGTGAACCTGAGACTTCCTGGTTTAAAGTGTACACTGATATACCACAAAGCCTCCACGTTGTGGCTCTCACAATGTTGTTGTTTGTTTGTTTGTTTGTTTTTTTTTGGGGGGGGGAGGGGTGAGGGACGAATCCATGACATTTGCTCCCACGACAATTGCTCCGCTATAAATTCCATACACTAATCGAATGACTAACTTCAACCAGGGACTTTACACTATACCCTACCCTAAACCTAACCCTAAACCTAATATAAATCCTGTTACAACCCTAACCCTAACCCTATATCTTAGACGAAAGTCATATCAATTCTAGTTGTAAACTTAAGGGGAGAGGGCGTTATCACTCTACGCAAAGCGAACGCGCCATAGACTTTGTAATTTGCACAGTTTTTCACTTTGTTTCTTGATTATGGCGAGCAACTACCTTTTCAAAGAAATGATCAACTTGAATAAGTACGCTAAGAGTCTGAATTTTTCAAAAATAGGAATAACTTATTGCAAAGGGAAAAAAAAAGTCCTGTCACTTGAGTCAATTCGAATCCTAGTAAGATCAAATTCCTGTACAATATGGCCAATTTTGCTCTCAAAATAGCTCATACGCTGTATAGTCATCTTCCTCGATTACGCACTAATTATATTACACCTTAATGATCAAGCAGTTTTTAAAAGCTTGAATTCTCAGCTTTCCAAATATGGTACATTCATTTCGATTGGTTAAAAAAAAGTCCTGTCACTTTGAACAATTATTACAAACGAATCTTTACCCGAATGGTCAATATTTCCGCATATCACATGCATATCGCATGTGGACGGCGTCTTCGCAAGATGTGACAAGATCACTATTTATATCAATAATCGTTAGGGAACATCAATCTATGTGAAATAAAGATTTCTGATTACAACTTTAGCACAATGTTGTTATAGGCTTGCCAAAATGTCTTTTTTCCCCAATCTGGTCTGAAGCATCTACCTACGAAAACTATGATAAAAGTTCAATTATTTATTTCATGTCCATGACGAATTTCCTCGAACGGAACGACTGATAATACCATTTACCGACAGGGAAGTTTCTTAGGCGAGTTTTTGTACGCTAAGTAATAATTGCATGCAGTTGTCAATCGTCGCTTCCCGCCGTTAGCGGGGGGTTTTGTTGACATTAATGTAGTATTTTCTGCGCCGCTCAATGCATGTATTCCACTAAACTCATGAATTATGTTGGCGTTTTCCCCTCCAATAATGGACGCGTCTTTATGTTAAGATTTAATGTCATACGTTAGATTTACATTTCACGTGGAGTAGAATTGATATGAAAGCCCGGAGCAATTGTCGCAGGAGCAAATGTCGGGTCACCGGGTGGGAGAGGTATGATACTGGCCAAGCAATTTACTTTTTAATGTCATCATTTTGAAATCATAAAAGTCGATTCGAAAATAATTTGTTCCAGCCCTTTGTTTCAACCCTTCCACTTGATACTATGGCCATGATGGCTATCTTATTAAAAAATATTGACTAAAATGATAATGATAAAAACAAAAACAAAATACCTGATGAGGTTAACTTGTGCATGAATCTAATTAAGCTTTGTTAGTTTGTAAAAACAAGTAAGATCCTAATTCATCTTTCTACCAAAGCTCTTGGTATTGTTATTGTAATTCGTCATTTCAAAATGTTTTACGATGAATTAGGACAGAAGATTTCATGGATTTGGTCTCATACACGTTTCATCATATCCACCGTTCTATCAAAGAGAACTGGATATAGGGATTCACAAATTCAATTCAACCATCGCTATCTTATAAGTTACTATGCATCCTGATTTCAACAAGTACTCAACAAAGATGATCTGATAATATTAGTTTACAAAATCCATGGAACTAGTTTACACGGTTTTGTTAACTCTTCAAGCGAAGATTAGGAAAAGCCCATTCATATTCTACTGCCAATTGATTTAAAGTCATCGAGGATTTAGTTTACTAGGGCGATGAATACACAGATATTACCATCACAATTGATAGGCCGCATAGGCGAGATGAGGAAGCTCAATTAGAACTCCCATATTCCACCCTAATAATGTCTTCAATAAAAGTCTCGAATATGCATTCTTTCTTCTTTTTTTATATAGATTTATATATATTTTGACCGAGCTATTAAAGAAGAAAAACAAAATGGATAAAATAGAAACTTTTTAACGATTTCATGACAATAAAATTTCTTCAATCAAAAATATTTGTTTTTCTGGATCTGCAATAGTTTTAGATAAGATTAAGAGCACTTTATGTGCATTTATAGCACCCATTTCATGGGAAGGAAGAATTGTCTATCGTTGGATATTGAGGACACAAATATGAAGTTAGAAAATTTGCTTGTTTACTGTGGATCTCAGTTCAAGTTGCCCCCCTCCCCTCCGAAGACAACAGAAAAAAAAAATCGCGATAATCTGCTTTGGATTTTAAAGACGTGTATCAATCAGATAATTATTAATATTTACAACTGGGACAAATCTTTTAAGTCATAATTCGAAAGACGTGACTGAGATTCGAACCTGGGTCCTATTCATGTCAGTTTGTAGGGAATGCAGAGAGTTGTCAGTGAACATTACCGCTCAACCAACTCCTTAATCAGACATCGTTGGGGATTGGGCGAGTGTTAATGATCGTTATCAACTCTCTGCAAGAGAGTTTACTACTGACACAGATAAGACCTTGGTTCGAATCTCAGTCCCGTCTTTCGGATGGCGACGTTAAAAGTCGGTCTCAAATATAAATCATCTTTTTGGTTGATATACATTTTAGTTGATCCCAGCTAACCAACAATATACCAGTATTGAACTCGACAAAATCGCAAGATGGCGCTATTTCTTTTAGCCATTTGTCCGTATTGATGATAGTAACTAAAATAAGATCACCCACCCTTATTTTTAATTTTCATGTCCAAGAGAAATTACTACGCATTATTTTTATCAGATGTGTGCCTTGTGACATGAAGAGATACGAGCGAAAAAAAGATACGATTGATTTTTTTTTTCTTGGTATACTCATCATGGACAGGGTGCTCCAAAGGTTGATGATCTTCATCCTAACACTAGCCCTATACCGTTATCTTAATCATATCCTAATCCAAATCCATCACTGTACCTGTCCAAATGAGGCTTTCGAGATAAAATCGATTGTAACTTTTTATTGATCGTATCTCTTTATGTTAAACGGCACAGAATAATCTTACACAATCCATGTATATGACTAAGTTCATGAAGAACTTTCTAACGAATGGAAGTCTCGATCAATACTTTTGTCTTTTTTTAGAAACCAGAGGTTTGAAGGACCCGCAACAGGTCGAAATTCTTCAAGATCAAGCGCACATGATGCTGAGCCAGCATGTACGAGCACATCAACCATCTCAATCGGCAAGGTGAGGGTTCGAGGCTCAGACATCCCTTATACACCCTAAAAAGTATCATATTTTCGTTTTGCGACCTTAGTGCCAGCTTTCACGGTGTTTCGAAGCACCTTATGTAATATATTTTTTGGGCAGAATGAATTAGAATGATGATAGAAAACAAAGTTTGAATAAAATTCACGTAATATCATTCAGTCTCAGGTACTTTAGGGGAATTCGGATTTAGGATAAATCATACACAATCTCCATTTCAATGAACAATGTATCTGTTTAAACTCAGTTTTGTAGTTAATGAGTAGGCCCACCCGATAAACCGACTTATGTTTTAAGTTTGTACGGCGCTGTAATTAAATTATGAATGTTTACGCCAGTTACGGGTTGTTTTTCTTTTAAGGAAGAAAAAGTTTTTGTAACTGAAATAATTTGTTATTCTGTGAGCAGACACAAGCTTATATGCACATGTGTATGACAGGGAAAAATGATATGAAATTATATTCAATCACGGGAGGGGGGCGGGGGCTCGCATCGCACGAAAATATTGTTACACCTGTCATAATTATGCATGTAATAAAGAGCATCGTCCTTGCTCTTAATAAATGAAGTTTATAAAAAATAATGTACACATAAGGAATTGGATTGTAATAAATTAGTGACTGTAAACCTAACGCCAAGTGTTGTTTCAATTTGAAAGGAGTTGGGTCATTGTGTATTTTGTACGTTTGTGACAGAATGAAATCGTGAAATCGTGGAATAATCCTTTCATCCCTCTTAGTAACTTCTAATAGCAACCTTTATTTGCTTTATCACAATGATCAAGTAGGAAGCTTTGAATTCGGATATTATTTTCCTCATAACCATAATCACAATCATAATATTTTATTTTATTTCCAGGTTTGGCCGTATGCTCCTTCTCCTTCCCTCATTGCGCTTTGTGACGTCAGATCAGATAGAGCGACTATTCTTCAGGTGTACCATAGGTGATACGCCCATGGAAAGACTACTCTGTGACATGTTCAAAAATTAAAGGGCGGTGGTCTGTAGCCCCCCCCCCCCACCTGGGATACGGTTATGGTGAGACTACTCTGTGATATGTTCAAAAATTAAGAGGGCGGATATTGGAATACCCCCTCGCCCGATGGATACGCCCGTGGAAAAACTACTCTGTGAAATGTTCAAAAAGTAAAGGGCGGCGGTTCGTAAACCCCCTTCAGTGTACCATATGGGATACGCCCCTGAAGAGACTACTCTGTGACATTTTCAAAAATTAAAGGGCGGAGGTTCGAAGACCCCCTCGCCCGATGGATGCGCCAATGGAGAGGCTTCTCTGTGACATGTTCAAAAATTAAAAGGGAAGCGGTTTGTAGGCCTCCCCCCAACAATGTATCAAATTGGATACGCCCGTGGATAGACTACTCTATGACATGTTTAAAAATTAAAACGGTGGCGGTTCGAAGATTCCCCCCCCCACATTGGATGCGCCAATGATGAGAATACAAAGTGACTTGTTCAAAAATTAAAGGGCCGTGGTTGATAGACCCCCATCAATGTATCGAAGGGGATACGTCCATTGAGAGATTCCTCTGTGACATATTCAAGAATAAAAGGGCGTCGTTTTGTGGACACCCCCTCTCTGTCTATTCTTCATAATGTGGCACTGTCATCCTTGGGACTCTACTGAATGATGCGGCATTGGCTGATATCTTGGACTTTTGTAGAAACTTTTAAATAAAAATCCAAGACTGGGGGGGGGGGGGGTGATACTTTTCTTTATTTCTGTGACACTAAAATAATTGTGCTTGTAACATGAACACTTGAACAAGATAAATCAATATATTCTCAATGGAACTGCAAGCAAGTGAATGATACAAGGGGAGGATTATCGTGTCATCGGTACAACATCATCCAAACCCTGCACACAAAGTTCAGAGAACCGTTTCCTGTTTGGTATTGGAATTGAGAAACAGGGAACACCCAATCCTGTTTGCAAAGGAGAGACAGATGATAGACTGGTCTTTATCATTTTCAATGTGAATACATTCAAGGCTGAAATAATATTGCATAAACATCTTACCAAGGAACCTGAAAAGAAATTCAGAACAAATGTAATATATAGTCCGTATCTTTGTACATAACGCACTTATTTACAATATTATTGTTGGGCGGCAAACAATATTCGAGGTACAAAAATAACGAGAGTAAAAGTATATTGATGTTGAGATAATTTTTATAATTTGATGAGAATCATCCGGGTATTGTTTATATAGCTGCTCTTCTTGCTTTCACTCACAGTAGACAAATTACGCACTATTCTCGAATTTCTATTACAGAAATTTATAGAAGTTTTAAAATGTTACAATGTGTACTTCTTTAAAGCACGTTTCAAAAATTCCCCTTAATTTCATGTTTTATAACATTTTGTTGAATCCTGTGGAAAATGAAGTATATGAATTAGATTATCATCATTGGTATTTTATAGAATTTCAATTTGTCTGCTCTCCATAGAAAAAGAGCATAGTTTTACCAACTAAACAGGAGTTTGATTTTTATATTTATTTCATGAAGTCGGAATATTCAAGATGTGATAAAACATATTTCAAAGCCCAAATCTGTGTTAAGCCTAAAACAGCAATAGGTGCATCAATCTAGGAAGTAAACGCTGGATTTTGAGGCAGGTGGGAGTGGGGGAGGGAAGGGGCTGCCATCCCCACCCCACCCCACCATAAATCTCAATTCATATTTTGATTGCCTATCAATACTAATAATTGATAAAATGCCCCATGCACCACCTATTGCAACACTCTTTAAAAAAGAGAATTAAGGGATTTTTGAGAGGTCTGATTGCGCTTTTGGCTTCTGAACATTTGGCTACATTTTTTTTTGTAGTGAAAGTGAATATATTATCACTTTCAATATTTGGAACTTTACATTGACGAAGCAGTGAGAGTGTCTGGCTTTATCGTTACATGAATTTAATTATCATGCTTATTTACAACTTTCTTAATTTACGGTTGAATTTCGTTGGGCGTTGAACGTTCATTGTGGCAAAAATATTTGTAAAATTTTACAATCTTACAATCTTTGCTTCGTCATAAAAAGCAATTTTGTTTACTACTTTGTTACCAGTGTAAGTGATTTGTTAAATATATGCTCTGTTGCCCTACAAATATTGATACATAATTGTTCTGCTTTATATATGGACTGTTATACATAATGTGCATATGAATCCTATTAAAACAATTGAAAGAAAATGAAATAATAAATATATTCATTCTTTAAGTACAATCACAATTTCAATTTGATAGTAAGTGAGAACGAATTTTATATGGAATAGACTATGAAAAGGTTTTTAAAAAAGTTTAAAATTCTAATAAATATGATGATAAACCGAGTGAGTCAGAAAAAGACCAATTTATAAACCCCAAATTATTATACATATTCCGAAAGAGTAACTCTTCCCGCATTTTTTGTACCAAGTTTTGTGTATTATATCTTTACGCTTGGACGAACACGGCGCATTGTTTGCGAACATGTAAATTTCGAATTGTGCAAAAGTGGGAGTAAAATCAAAACAACAAAAAGCTATAAAAAAAAAAAAAGCAACTCCATCCTGATTAAAATAATTGTTTTGCGCTTAATAACTTGACAGGGGTATTGTTACACATACTACATTTTGTATGAAAATGAGATAGATCTGTAGAGTCAGGCTTGAGTGAGTACACGTCAAAGACAAAATAATCACTTTTCAAAAGTATTTAGAGGCCTTTTTAGGTCTGTCAGTGACAATTTACTTTTTGACGAGTACTCCTTTGTTGATTACTTGACGAATCAATCTAATTTTTACACAAAATCTAGTCGATAACTGTAACGAATCCCCTTGCCAAGATATTTGGCTCAAAACATTTTTTTATTTTAAGTTATGCTATTTTATTCAGGATAGAGTTGCTTTTTTGTCCGCTTTTGTTGTTTCAATCTTATTCCCAATCTTGCACAATTCGAAATCGACATGTTCGCAAACAATGCGCCGCGTTCATCCAAGCGTAAAAAATTAACACACAAAGTTGGTACCAAAGGATGCGGGAAGGGTTACTCTTTCGGAATATGTATAATAATTTAGAGTTCATTATTTGATTTTCTTTTTATTGACATTTTGCTCGGTGTCTATTTTTTTTCTTCTGATTCACTCGGTATAAGTGGAGAGGGGTTGAGGTGGATGAGAAAAACATTATAAAAGATAAGGGAGGGGTGCAAAAAAGAAGGTACGGGAGATCGGGGAAAATGATATTGAAACGGAAAAGGAAAGGAATCATGAGAACGAAAATGAGAGAAGGGGATGGGGTGGTGCAAAAGAGAAAGGATGACAGAGGAGGAGAAATATGATATCAAAATGAAAATGGGAAAGTTGGATGAATACAGAATAGAGAGAGGGGGATGAGGGGTGCAAAAGATGAAGAGGTACAAGAGGAGGAGAGAGATGATATCGGGATGAAACGGGAATGGTTGGATGAGAATGAAATGAGAGAAGATGAGGAATGGTGCAAGAGTCTGGTTAGAAATTTGAAATCCTGAGTGATGATGATGACATTATTTAAATCATGACATGTACAAGAGAAATGATTCGCTTTTCTTCATTTTCTTCTTATCCTTCCACATCCTCAATTTCGCCCTTCTTTATTTCTTCTACCCAAGGACATGTTTTCTCCGTTCCTCCTAATTTATTTTTCAGCCTTTCCCTTCATCACTTCAACATCATCTTCCTCCCCTCGTACATTAATTATTCTCCTCTTTCAGCATTTTCCTTCTTAATTATATTACTTATCCGTATTCCATCTTTTTTTTTCTCTTTTTTTTACTTTACTTTTTACAATTTCCCCTCTTCATTATACATCATATCCCGTACCACATTCTCATTTCTGGTTTCCATCTCATCTTCTCTCCTTCTCCTATTTTTTACTCTTCCATCTTAACTTTTCTATCATTTTTTTCCTGGTATGTGCTTTGAACAATATGAATCATCATTTCTTAACAAAGACAATTTCGGGAAAATGCGAGACTTTCCAATTATCATGATTATCTTCATTCATTTTATTATTTGAAAAAAATAATAAAAATTTCCAGTTTCTAGACTTCATTTCAAATTTCAAGTCATCTGTATTTCTCAACATCCATTTATAAGTCAACTCTTTGCCCGCTAATTCTCTTTTGAAAGCATCAGCTTTTATTCATTCTAGAAAAAATATATAGAAAAAGAAAGAAAGAAAAGCAAGAATTAATATAATATGAAATAAAATAAAAAGGGAGAGAGACAAGAGAGAGAGGGAGAGAGAGAGAGAGAGGACAAGTCAGAAAGAAGACAAAACAGACAAAGCTTATCTACTGAAATAAACACACTGGCAAACATTGGTTAATTTTTTGTTATAATTCCTTTTTTTGTTCATTATATGAAAAGTACTGTATTTAAAAAGAGATACCCTTGCACTCTCGTGTAACGTCCTCATTTACATAGATCTCTGTCGCTTTCAAGATATGTACAAAACGATTTCCCACATAATATTTCAATTACAATAGTCTATACAAGTCATACATAATCGTAATAATTGCGCAATAATAATAATAACAATTATAATAATAATATACCACACTGCTCAATATGATATATCAATGATATTTTATGACATATGTAACCCTTGGCAGTAATAAAGACACTTTGAGTATACGTGCAATATCAAAACGCTATTATAGTGCTGTTATAACATTATCATATGGACATGTATGAACACAAATAACAAAACCATCTATGGTGTTATTACGTAACACTTTAACATGCAAACAAAACAAACACATTCCCCGGTGTTTCATTACCAATTTTAAAAAAATGAATTATTCTACCATGAGTAGGTCCATTCAGTGTTTGCACTAAGGTTAAAATGACATAATAAGATATTGAAAATAAGAAATCTTTTTTAGTTCGTGATTACAAAATATAGATTGTTCTGTTATTTAGTATTAAAACTATTCTAATAACAACATCTTATTTTAAAATCCCTGATTATTAAAAAAAAAAAATATTCATTAAAAAAAAAATCTTATAGAAATATTAAGCAATATTTTCACAATTAAAATTCATTTTATGAATAGATTTTGAAATTATCCAGATAATGATTTTGTTTCTTGTTTATCCCCAATTAATTTGACAGAAAATTAGTACTGAATATTCATAACAACATAATCACACCACTTGACAAGTGTTCTAGGAAGGTCAGCTGTGCCTTGGTGTAGATAAATATTTTATTAACCCAAAGACAGCCAGGTACCATAGCCGTTGAGACTTTTTTTTTCATCTAAAGGCAAAATTTTGTGCAATGTTTTGATTTTTTAAAAATATATATATATTGAAGATTAGTATTCGCAGCTGTGCTGTGAAGTGACAGTGACTGTGTCAAATATGCGCATATTTTTCACTTTTTCACAAGGGTGGTCTCATATTTTGATGTAATAAAATACAAGAATGGGAAATGTGTTTGTTCTGGAACAGTATACATCATGACACAAACGAATATTGACCCCTTGGTATTCCGATACCACATTACATAATGTTTGCAATCTTTGTCTCTCTTTCACACTGTCGTAAGCCTACGTCCTGAAGTTGAGTTTAATCCCGACTAAATTGACATCCTGCCAGTAGGGAGTTTTCGAATTGTGTCGAAGTGCCGCCTGAATGAGCTTGAGAGGGAAAGCATGGAAGCTTTTGACAAATAATTTAAAAAGTAATCATGGTGGCTTCTTCATGCACGACGTCCACTGATCTCATCAATGGTTATGTCATAGTACTAGTCGGCTGAGACCATGCATTTCAAGTTCTCGATTCACTATGTTGAGCTAAAAAGAAAGAGATTTGAGCGTCATGCATGGAGAAGCCACCAGTGGGGTGTACCACAAAGACTTACGATGGATAAAAAGTTACGATCGATTTTTTTCTCTGTAGCCTCATCATGGACAGGATGCACCAAAGTTGATGATCTCAATCCCAACTCTAGCCCTATAACCCTACTCTTAATCATATCCAAATCCTAATCGATGACTGTACCTGGTTTCCAAATGAGGCTACCGAGAAAAAATATATCGTAACTTTTAATCAATCGTAAGTCTTTGTGTTACAGGGCACTGTATCATTAAATTATTTGTCAAATGATTTCATTCTTTACCTCTCAACTCAGGTGGCACGTCGACAAAAAAATCGAAAACCCTCTATTTAAGACCACATTTTACCACAGTGTGTTCACTTTGGCATTAATACGTGTGTGTATCATTGTACTCAATGTGCTGCGTGCACACTCTGACTATCACTGTGGTAACAGAGTGTGGTACATACACTGTGTTAACACGACTGTCACGTAACCTATGTGGACACACTGTGTTGCGTTCTCATTGGACACTATATCAATATTGTGTAAACACAGCTTGAACACTGTTTGGTCACACTATCGACACAGTTAATGTTGGATATCAAATTATTCGTATTGATCTATTCTTGGATAAAAATATATTATATTTCAAATTTCTAAAATGTTTACAGTTCTCCCAAGCTCCAAAAAGTTAATTACGAATAAACAGAATAATAGAACAGAGAGAGGGTAATATTTAATCAAATGATTCAAAGACCATTCAAGGGGACTGTTTAAGTTGATGCCTTTTCACGTTTATTAGCTGATCACATCAGGTTTTGTGGGTTTTAAAAACCTATTACTTAATTTTTGTTTTTAATAAACAAATGATTTTCAATATTTTGCATTAAAATACAATTTATGAGAAATTTACCAGTTTATTTAGCAGATTGTTTACCAATACCAGCATATAGCATTACCTGTTCCACTCTAACATGATAGTAAACCAATGTATTTAAAGATTTCTAGTTTTGGCTTTAGAGAGGGGAGAACAACGTATACATTATAAATAAAATCTCTTTTTATATCAGTCATACATATTTCATGTTAAATCATAAACGCCAAATGTCTGCATCGAAATAGGAACACACTCAATAACTGATACAATATTTGGATAGGTAAGAAAACAAACACGATATTTCTTTTGAAATGATAATTTTCATTTTTTTGTTACTTTATATAACTTGATGTTTTTACTCATCAATAATTATGGACATTGTGACTACGATTCTTCGAGAAAGACTCATTCTGTATGGTAATTCTGTGCCATTTCAAGCTATCGAGTTATAATTCGCACATAATTATGACTGACCATTTTAATCGATTATCCGTAACTTCTCTCCCCAGTGCGAATCTACATTCATGTTTTCTTTTTCTCTCGCTTTTTGATCTCATACACACATACATATCCGACTCTTACACACACACACTATCTCACGCTATATCGCAAATATATATTTATAATATAATATAAACAATGAAGGCACAAGGCGGTTTTGAAATTAGAGTTGCAAAATAGTAAAATGTTCGTTTCACCATACAATACGCACTGCTATACGTAGGCAAGACTTCATCCACATCCCCCCTTTTTTTTTTTGGGGGGGGGGGGTGGAGTAATACTCACTCTATAATCTTAAGAAAAATATATCCTTACGTAATGAAAATGTTAGATAGGAGCCAAAGACTTCAGTGGTTAACTGAATTATATCAACCACGAGTACTATAGATAGAATATTCTATCAATTCATAGTCGACGTTCATTTAAAATGGCTGTAGCCAAAATGTGAGAGTTAAAACATGGAGGATAGCTTCTTTCCTCCAAGGTTAAATTTTATTTTGTCCAGATTTTGGAGATAATGTACGCTATACTTTAACAGCCATTATACCTTTGTTCAGACAACGGCTCATTATTTTGTGTTTCTTCTAGAATTTGTCTAGAAGTCCAGATCCCAGAAAATGAAACAAAAGGAAATGAAAACATCTTTTTCTGCTCACATGTTAACAGCGTGTAGGAATCCAACATGAATAGACTATTACCACATTCACGTGCTAATCACATATATAATTATAGCGTTCACATGATGTTGCAGTACACGTTTAACAATTAATACATACAATTGAAATGATAGGTATACTGAACACATATTGTAATACAACCCAAGTATAAACAGCACTGTCTTATAAAGAACAATGGTAAACGTGTGAGGTAAAAGCTTTTTGATAGATAAAAAATATCATGATTACCCCATGTTTATGGGATAATTTCTACCTTTATCCCTTAAATGGTACCTTACTGGCCTGAGACGATTTAGCGAATCCGAGTCTCTGGAGTCGAGGGAAAATCGAACATGTTCATTTTGTTAAAAGACTTTGCCAGTCGCGAGCAAGTCGCGGCAAAGTCCCCGTGACGTCTCTGAAGTCGCGGCTACGTCTCCGCCAGTGCGTTACCACCTTTATTGCATGATAGGTGAGTGCACAACATACATACAACGCTTGTGACATTGTGTACGTGTTTTCGCATAACTATGTCCATATATTGACAGCTTTGTGAATTTGGCGTGTCGTTGTTACAAATGTATTTGAATTATTTTATATCTACCGTTTACAAACAAAATTCACATTAAAAAACTTAACATCTAAAACAATTATATTCCTTTCAGTAAGTATATAAGAATAACAACAACGAAAGATTTCACAAACAGGCAATTTAAGTGTGGTGATGAAAAATAGAACACTTTCTGACAGCATAATTATATTATGTTCACAGTGAGCAAAATAAAAAAATTTAAAAAAATAAAAAATAAAAAAAAATAATAAAAAGGGGGAAAAAAGTGGCCAATATTTCAATGTCCTGTGGGAGTGGACGGCTTTGTTTCTCCAATGTTTTGGAATTTTCTCTTAACTTCCTAAAATAATTGCTTATTGTACATTATCAACAACTTTTCTATCGAGCTGAACGTAGTCTAAGAACAATTTGATAATAAGTGTATTTACCGAACGAAAGTGTAATATCATGATATTATTTGGAGTATAATTATACTTTCCCTGTACCAAAAGAAAAATTACCGAAGAGAAATATTACTTATCAGAAATTTCAGAATATACTATTGTAAATATTTTAATAACCTCACTTTAACTTGGAACCTAAAGTACATGCTTACAGTTATGACGAACGAGAGATTGGCAGTTTGGTATCATAAACTTCCCGGTATACACCCAAATAAAATTAAGCCTATAACAAAAAGTTTTGTGTTTAGAACTAAAGAGTAAACTGAGAAATAAAACAATATCACTGCACTCGTTTAACGTTTCCTTTACCCGGAAACCTGATTGAAATGGGGTATAAATCACAATTATTAATATGCCTTTTTATATTGTTATGAAGAGACGAATATACGCGGTCAGATTATAGCGCGTTCTTCATCTATACACTGAAGCTATGTATACCAACAAGTATGAAACACACCTCATAATTTCTATCGACCCGTATATTCCGAGGAAAAGTATAAAGCAGCACTAATATTATACGTGTATATTGATAAGTTGCAATGACATCTTTAATGTCAGCAACTCTTGCTACTCGTGATATGACTATGGAACGCTACACGAGCAACAATGCATAGGAATTTGAGAACGGTTATAGTCGAGTATATTCTTGGGGACAAAAATTAATATTGTATTGACCCCACTAGGCGATACCGATATGGTTATAATTGAGTATGTGGTTATGATTATGATTACTAATTTATTCATGACCCTTTATATTTTTCTAGAATCATCTAGGCATTCTTTTTTTTGTTGTAAGGTTACAATTATAACCACCACAAAGCGAATAGAATGTATCATCCTTTTAATATTTATAGCTAAACTGAAGAAAAACTGCGGATTTATATTTTTAACATTTACACATAATAAAAACACTTTGCATTTTGGAAAGGCTACACCATTATACGGATAGAGAGTGAATTAATTAATTTCAGTTAGAAGAGGACTTGATAGTTTGAATATCGCCCTCTATGTCATGTAATAATAGAACTTCACTCATGGCTGCACATCTTGAATCGATGTACACCATTCACTTCGGCGGTGATATACCGCCAAACCCTACCGGGTGCAGCTACGATTGGCGATAGCGACTGTCTTTGGAATGCATCATCGATCATGCCACTGCGCCACACCCGTAACCTTCTTAGAATCGATCAGTGTTCGAATCCCCTCGATCTACGTCGGTTGGAAGAGTTGAGCTTAATCGATCACCCAGTGATCTTTGAGCGATAGATTCGATGACGTGGGGGGAATTTTACATCTAGGCTTCACGATTCAGCATTAAACGTACACAGTTTACAAGGTTGTGCCAACATTAGAAAGCTCCAGACATCGTGATACCATACAACCGCGTCCCTCCTCGATCTCTCTCGTTCTACAGGAACTCAAACAACCGCGGCTCCACAAGCGTTTGAATTTCTTTGCATTAATAGGTATTTTGCAACCAATGCATAACAGTTTTGCCTTTTCTGGAGTATCTTAGGAAGTCACTTTAGATATAAGGAAGCGAAGCTTCTGTGCTCTCACTGCCTCACGCTCTCACACACTACACACACTCTCTTTTTCCACCTCTCTCACGTGTGCACTCATGAATATTCATCATTATCAAGGTCCACGGTTTCCCTCTTTTGATATACTGACATCAGGGATACTGAATGCGCGGACCGTATCGTCTCGCCGCGGTTCCTCATTCGACGTGAACTGCATAGGCAGCGAGTGAAGCGGTCGCAACCTCAACCCCGCACCACGCGTCGAGTTCATTGCAGCGTGGTGATTATTGGTAGTGAGGTCGTTGTCCAGACAGTGAAGTTGATTGAATCGATTATCTTGCATGGTCGGCTGGATCAGGTTGGGCGAAGGGGGCGCTAGGTATTGCTGAGAGGAGAGAAGCTGGGTTTGTTGTTGTAGAAGTTGAGCATTCTGCATCAGGGCTGACATTACTTGGGGCAAACCATCGAGAGAGGTCTGTAGCTGATCTAGCCTTCCTTCCAGTCGGCTCACCCTATCCTCCAGTTCGGCTTTCCCCGTGTGCATATCTGATATCATTTCGAACATAACGTTTTGCGTCTGGAAGAAAACATATGAGAGCATAAATAGGTCAACAACAAGTTCATTCGTGGGGTTATTTGTTTATTTCTTTTAATAAATTTTGTATTACACGTCGGTATCAAAAAAGACGAAACGAGTATACCCAGTTATTGGGTGTCCGGACAGGTCGGGTATCCGGACAGTCTATTTTTATTGGCCATTTGAATAGGTTTACAAGCAGTGTTTTTGTAGGTTTTTAGCACAAAATGGTAGAACATATTGTGGAGAACAAATATTGATGATGATAAGCATTATTTAAATTATATTTTTGGCTTAATCTGAGGGCAAAAAAAAATTGCCTCAATTTTGTTAAGTGTCCGGACACCCAACCCCCCATCCTACAACTGAGTTTTACATGAATTCTAAATTCCATGAACGACAAGCTTGCTTCTATTTGTTGTAAAAAGTTGTCCCCATAAATATGATGACTGATTTTGAAGGGAGGCGGAATAAAGTAAACAATTTAGATATGATATAAAATCTTCGTGGAATAAACCCCATTCCCAGGAACGTTTCGCTACCCATAGTGATCAAAAATAATAATTTTGAATGCGATATAAGACACACAAAGTGAAACACGCAATACAAAAGTCTTACATACGAACAGTTCAATACACAACCGATGCATACAAGCATTGTGCTGACAATGAACGAGCAAAAACATGCCAACCTACAAACTACATGTAAGACAATTTATCTCAACCTTGGGGGGTTCTTTCTCACCATTATAAAATTAAAGACGAATTCGGTTTGGGTGATGTTTTGTCATGGTGGCAGCCATTGCTGGGGGGCTTCCAATGCACTACGCATGCTCCTTGTGTGCGCATGTATGCGTAACAAAGGAAAATGTACAAACGCGCAGACATACGCGCACATGGCGCATGCGTAGTACACTGGGTAACCCCCAGCTATATGGCGGGCACATAGAGGGCTCACTTCCATGAAATGCTGCCGGAATTCGTCTATAACCATAAAAATATTTAGTCCAGACTGCCTGTTTATCTTATACCTCCAGTAATTTCATACCAATTTGACTAAGAAATTTTATGCCCACAATGTAATCAAATTAAATTTCTTACCCTAAAATTATGTTTTATCAAATAATTTTTGTTAGATAGAGTTTGAGATCTTTTGTAAATGAAGAGGTAAGCATGTTTGAATTGACAATAATGTTAAACTTTTTTTTTGTATCTAATTTGTCACTATGACTCTCTTCATTTATGGAGAGAGAAAAAGATGAGTTTATCATATCTCAATAATGAGAATAAGTATAAAATACAGTTTTGGAAGTCCTAAAAAGCTCCTCTTACGTGGGTGATCCTATGATCCCATCAATTAAAACTAATTTCTATACAGTTTCTTCCACATGTGCAATACATAACAAGTTTACGACATTACGTTGAACAATATGTGACGGTCACAAACTGTCTCGTGCACTAACATGCAAGGCATTCCATTAAAATTATCGTACTAGTACATATTTCTAAACTACGTGATTACTATGTGCTACGTATATACAATACGGTACGACATTATTATAACATAGTAACATAAAGAAAATGGAAGTGCTTATTAACGAGCTCTTCGCACTTGATTTCGCTCTTCGGTCGGCAAGCGAGAAGCCGCGCGCGCTGCACGCGCAACATGGATTGGTATGGAACGCGCAAAGAACAATTATTATTTAAGCATGAATTATGTCGACAATATTTTAACAAAAACGGGATTGTGTGAAACATAATTTATTAGGCCTATCAAATACGGTATCTCATAATATTCTAAATTTCAATCCAACAAGACGGTGCTGCAGCAGTTCTGAATGGTAAAAACGTAATAAAACAAATATTATCTAGAGTAGCCGTGAAAGTTCGCAGATTATTATTTTTTTAAAAGAAATAAATGTAGAAGTAACATCGTCATCAGCAGTGATTATATGAGAAGTAAATTACATATTTGTAACGGAAGGACAGTTCCGACGGTACTAAATTATTATTCACTTACACTCATAGTGTAAAAATGCTTTGTTACAAATTCAGAAGAAAAAGTAATAATAGAGAAGCCACATTTCCCTTGTTTCATATAAAGTACCTCATACATGAATATGTCCCATTTGTCACTGTAATCACTACACTTATACTGATAGGACGATACAGACACCTCATAAAAAATCTTCCCGTAGTACTGAGGGAATGACGATGTTTGTATGTGGTCTCTAGAACAATTACATGTATTTAATCTAGCAAGTGTCTGGAGGATGGAATTAGTCTCCACAACAGAAAATGTCGATAATTACAAACATAGTAAAAGGCCAGCCAGTCGAGCCCAGGGGCTGTGTGTTTTTACACCCACGCGAGCTGCTACGTCAACTTGCAAGGCGCCCGTAAGTAAGACCTAGTCTAGCCTGCCAGTCGTTTGGAACAGGCATACAAGAGCTAAGACTAGTAAAACAGAAAGAGAGAGAGAAAGAGAGGGAGAGAGGGTGAGAATTTTACATCATTCTCTCACATTCTGTCTCTTTTGTATACTTCATTGTTAAAAAACTTTTCTTAATGAAACCAAACACATTATAAGTCAATGGTGATATCAATAAATAATTAAAGGAAACCAAACCTTGGAGATAAATGGACAAGAAATACACAAGTCTCTGATCCAAGTTTATTTTTGGAAGTTCGGTTTCCTTTAATTTTAAACTTTTAACACCTGTTTTTACGTAATTACTTTCATTCAAATAACACAGCAAAAGACCGTTAATGCATACAAAGTACATTTTCGAAATAAAATGTAGGCCTACGTAAATGTTACGTTCTTCAATATATCTTTCTTGCACATCTTCTTTAGCCATTTTCAGGTCGCTTTACATCTAGAAATTGCTGCGACAATCGTTTTATTCAAGAAGATTGTTCTAAAAACTGTCTTTGGACTTTGGAAATGTTAGTCCAAATTTACACCGGGCATGATACGAAATCGTCTTTTTGATGACGTCATTATTGTTGAGCCGCTGTCTCGCTTGATATGCCCAATACAGAACAATAAGCTTTACAAGAAGACGACAGGTGTATATAAAAATATGAATATATAGATATATATATATGAATATAATATATAAATACATATAGGCCATCGGTAATAAGATTTCTAGAACATGTATTAAAAAATAAAATGTAAACAGTATACTGTAGTGTAATAATCAGTATTGGTGTAAGCTGCTATAGGTTCAGAGAAATAATGGCGGCAAATTAATAATACACTGCAAAGAAATAAATGTGAATCAAAGTTCAGAAATAAAATTGAAAAAAAGTTATAGTTGGTTATGTTTGTCTTCTCACATCAAGAGTAACTGAAGAAAAAAAAAAGATAGATAGGCATGAATGCAAGGCTAAACATGCGGTCATACATGCTGGGATGACTAGCCGATTTCCAAACGGAAAATGGCGAAGAAAAAAGAAAATCAGAGAATAATTATATTCAATAATAGTGGGCTCAGGGGTAAATAATTGCCATCGAAATAATAACAATAATGATAATAATAATAAAACAATACAGAATTTGGCCATATTGTTGAGCTGGGGTGGAAAAGGGACAGATTATGAATTAAAGACTATCAGGATCATGGGGGAAAATAATAATAAAAGTGGTTTGTTTGTGATTATAGAGATTATTATAAAAGGATGGAAAAGGAACATGCGGGATAAGAACTCTCTATAAAATCTAAATCGTTTTAGAGTATAATATGTTAAAGGTAGAGGCGTCACAGAAGAAAAAAAAAACTGAAATTAACGGATGGATGCGAGCATAAGTTCTCCATGATGATCATGATACACAGCCATCCGTGGAGAGGGAGAGGGCGTATTATACCTACATGTCTGTAAACCACTGGTGGGCAAGATGCGTACATGGCCATTTCAGCTCTTGAAACGCGCGCTAGCAACGGCTGTGGTACACAAACAAAGAAGTCAAACAAATGTGTTTTGGGAAGAACAGAAACAATGTATGGCCAAACAATCTTGAAATTAATTTTGTCATTATTATCTTTCTGATCGGTTCTTTTAAAAAAGGGGGTTCACACTGAAAGTGTCCGTAAAAAGTTAAAGAAGAGGATTTTAATTTTGTCTTCCTCTTTTCATTCTTTTGATTGGTGATAGACCACAATGAGCAATCGATGGGTGCAGCGCCATCTCTTGT
>CALNVZ010003425.1:14724678-14828803 GCA_940671915.1 Paracentrotus lividus | reverse complement strand
GAGGATTTTAATTTTGTCTTCCTCTTTTCATTCTTTTGATTGGTGATAGACCACAATGAGCAATCGATGGGTGCAGCGCCATCTCTTGTTGGAATTCAACAAAATAATATTCTTATGAAATTTTGTAAAATGCAGACTGGCCATCGCACGAAACCTAACCGCTGACGGATCAAAATGTCAAGCCCATTGGTCTCCATCGATTCCCGACACAGCTTTTGACCACTTGGTGCTTCACGCCAATTTACACATGCAATAAGCGTTTCAAAAAGAAAAATTGCGCCAACAGTCTTTTACAACTGAATGTCATGGTTTCATGTTTTTGCTGGTAAAATTTGCTTTAAAGGCACCATGCGCCCATTCGAGAGCTCGAAGTGGCCACCTATACATCTTTTTATATGCGTGGGATTAGTTCTTATATTCTTATTCTTGCCATATACAATTCGTAAGCCTATAATTAAATTAAGGGATGTTAAGACAAGGAAAGGAGGAAGTGGTGGAATTATACTACATATTGGATCGGGGCGTTAAGTTCTTTAATGGAATCTAGATGCAAGTACAACGTGTTTCAATACAGATTAAATTTTCTACGTGAGTTTTTCCACGAGGTCACATAATTAGTACTTAGTGGTACTAAGTTATAGTACAGGGGTTACAATTAGTTCTAACCTGGTTTCAAAACAACAGTGTTATATTTCGTATTGATACTTTTGAAATTATGTAGAATGATAATAATATATGCAACAATTCACCGTAAAGGATGAACATACAAATGCATAAACCAGTGACAGTTTATGTACAGTGTTTATATTTGTACATTAAGCAAAAAGAACAAACACATCATTGTGAATCATTGTGTCCTTTTCATCACGTCATAGAGTAGATGAAGGTAATACGGTACAGTGGGTAATACGAGACAGCCATTTCATCCAATTCTCCCTGGCCAAAATGACATAGCAACATAATTGAATAGACTTAAAGTAATGTCACGTCTTCAGTTCACCACATTGACAACTTTGGCTCGGTAGTTATTCACTGTCCCATATTTACATTAACAAACTTATAATCATCAGCTGGCACTTCATACTTAAGGAAACCTTCGTTTCTTCTCTCCTTAGGTACAGTTGTCCGCAAAATTGTTCATACCCCTGACATTTTCTAAGTTTTTTTTAATATTGCTTTTAAATAAATGAGTTTCTTCAAACTTTTAGGTAATCAGTATGTTACCAACATCTGGACTTTTAGGAAAGTTTGATATTTTGAGCAATTTTGTATTCCAGGGGTATTTTATTGACAAATTTACGAAAAACAACATGTTCATAATTATTCATACCCTAGGGGTACCCTGTCCAATATCTTATCAAATAACCACAAATACATATTGTTTTCTTCAAATAACCATCTGAAATAGTTTTTGCAAAAGTCTTTAGTCTTTCTTCTTGGCTGCTGTAGGGTCTGGCCCATGTGTCCTCTGGAAAACCTCCAGGCTGAGTCAGGTTGCATGGTCTTTGAGCCATCCTGTGAGTCTTCAGCTTCCCAACCCCTTTATTATTGGTTTCTTGCCAGGACTTCGAATTTTTCACTTAGGAACATTCATATGAATGTTATTGAAATAAAATAACCGCTCTATCCACACTTTTTAGTCCCTGGTTTAACACTCAAGTGCTTCTTTTATGAGAACCAGGTGTAAAACACTTGGGAAGAGCTTCCATGGGCATGACTAAAAGTGCAAGATGTCACCTTGAATTGCCAAATAAGTATACTGAGAGGCCTACAATAACACACAGATCATAACCAAAGTCGGAATGGATACCACTGACCAGCCGGAGACGAAGGTGCCAATGAGCTAATACTGCATAGAGGATATCTATACAGACACTTCCAAATACAAACTCCAGTTTTGCAGTCAGACCCACCGGGAGGCCGCTGGACATTTCCTGAGCTCATTTAAACCAGAACTTTAACTTATGGACCATAATTATATAAGTTGATGAGAGAAAATTGAAATTTACGAGTGATATGGACTTTCTTCAATTTGGCAAACATAGATGAATCCTTCAATCTAAAGAACAGTGTCCTGATTTTAGCGCATGTCATTCACATAGAACTGCTATGGGGGATTATCAGTGCGGGTAACACTGGGAATCTGTTCAGAATAGGAGGCATCCCGGTGAAGACATTTTTATTAAGATCCTGGACGAAAACTTGCAGAAGTATGCTTTTTAATGTTACCTGGGACAGCATATCAACAGGACGAAGTTCAGAAGCATACGGCCAAGTTAGTCAAGAAGTAGTTCAAGGACAATCATAATGAATGATCTGGAGAGGAAAATTCGATGACCTGACAATAATCCCTTCAGAAATATATCTGGGAAGTTGAAGACTCACAAAATGGCTCAAAGACCATGCAACCTTACACAGCCTGGACGTTCTCCAGAGGACGCATTGGTCAAAACTCACGGAAGACATGAATGATGGTTCTGGACATTAGCAACAACTATTTTAGGTGGAAATTTAAATAAATAATTATAATCGAAATGATTAGATAAGAAATTAGATTTGGCACCCTTATAGGGTATGAATAATTATGAACATAGCGTTTTTAGTAAATCTGTCAACAAAATACCCTAGAATACTAAATTTCTCAAAATTTCAAATTTTCCTAATTGTTCAATTGTTAGTAACATACTAATCACCAAAAAGTTTGACGAAACTCATTTATTTAAAAGCAAAATTAAAAAAAAACTTAGACAATGTCAGGGGTATGAACAATTTTGCGGACAACTGTAAATGAAGAAAAAATCATACTTATCGTGGTGCACATTATTGTGTAACAACGACATGCAATATGTTAATTTATACTTGGAATGAGGAATGAGTTTCTATTCGATATAACTTTTTCTAAACAAACAAATTTCGGTCTTAGAAGTGAGCATGAAATTTCACTGGAAGACATGGTAGAAATTGTGAAAATTAAAAACAAACATAAAACAAATTTGTTGATGTAGAATCATCCTTAAGGCAATAATCATAAATAATCTCAACAATACGAGTAGAGGTAAATCTAGGAGTTCCAAGATTTGAGACACAAAAAATTACATACCATCCTCCACCACTTTTGGTTTGTTACGATTCATTTTATACATTCCGAATTAAGCATGATGCAATGGATATGTGCGAAGCATTCAATGATTTCAATATTCATGTTAAAGAGTGGACATTATGCTGCAGTCACACAGACACTTACGTTTAGTTACGTTTGTATTGTTTTATTCTTATCTCATCTTCTATTCTATCATTTCTTATGTATTTCATAGTTTTATTGGATTAATGAAATTATCACTATTCCCACTGCTGACTATGATAGGAAGGCATCCTTGGGGATCCGCAGGGAAAACAAGTTAATTTTGGACGCAACCGGACGTAACTCTACGTAAGTGTCTGTGTGACTGTAGCATTCCATAGCAGGGATAACTTCGTTTGGAGTGAATACTCAATTGAAATAGACTGATTTTCACTCTTTTGAGACTGGAAATATTTCCATCATTTAGAAGGAGTAGAAATAGCTTCAGTCCCGATAGAGTAAAGAAGTCCATTCTAAATAAAGCAACAACAATCCCTCACATAGTGAATTTTAATTCATAAAAATGAATAATGTTAACTTAGATTATTGACCTATCTTTGGTTGTGAAAGGGCAAAGATGGGACAGGAACTAAAACCCCGTATCTTATGGAATATTTCCTTTATTCTTCTCACCTTGAATCGGCTATACTAAGGGTGCTATGTCACTTCGCGGAAACAAAATTGAGACAGATTTGCCCGCATGGCATTGCACTACATTTGTCTCCTCTGCTGTCTCCGCGACGGACTTTTTGGGCCACAGGAGACAGATCTAGTACAATGACCTGCTGGCTAATCCGTCTTTTGTGTCACGTAACCTTTTGTATGTTGCACAAAAGATTTCGTCGCGGAAAAGGCTAGTACAATGCCATGCCGGCAAATCTGTCTCAATTTTGTTTCCGCGAAGTGAGATACCACCCTAAAATACCATTACAACCATGTATATGTCAAAGGTCATTCCACCCTATAATTGAGAGTGTGACCTGCGGCTTTAAGCCCGATAACGAAATTTGGTGGTGTGGATTCATACCCTTATCACTATCACGCCTCCTAGATAATTTCATGTTTACCTCATATACAGTGTGTTTCAAATAAAAGGTAATCCATTTTCGGAGGGGCCATATTCCCAGCTAATCCATTTTTGATATTTATTTCTATCATATAATTAAAGACGAACTCTTCACCTTTACAATGATACCTTTCTTGAATCATAAATCTAACGCATTATTGAATAAATTGCAAATGAGAGTGTCAGGTACAAAATCAAATTTTCCAAGTTTTTGTCAAAGGATGAATACTGAGTGGATGCTTTCAAAGTAGTCACACGTCATCGCACGCAATCCTATTCAATGATCTTGGACAGCAGAGACAGCATATCAGTCTTCTTTCATTTTCTTAAAAACTTGGAAAAATGGACTCTGTATATACCTACCAATCTCATTTGCAATTTATTCAATTACAGTATGCGTTAGATTTATGATTCAAGAAAGGTATCATTGTAAAGGTGAAGAGTTCGTCTTTCATTATTATAATAATATAAATAAATTTTAAAAAATGAGCTGGGAATATGGCCCCTCCAAAAATGGACTACCTTTCATTTGAAACACACTGTATATTCATATCTTCATAAGACAGCACTGCGAGTCACTAATCCCCTGTTGGAACAAACACATTCAATCACAGTGTGTCCATACTGTGGAGACACTGTGACAATGAGTAAAATCCACACAGTCGACTCTGTGACCACAAAATATGACCAGATTGTGTCACAGTGTGTTTACATTGTGTAAACACTGTGGGACAATGTGTTTGTTTTTTCCGACAGGGATTATAATGGCAAAACTTGATTAAAGTGTATAATCATAGTTTGTTAGTGTACTTTTTTTTTTACAAGAAAATTTGAAACATTTACTATATTAAGTAACTATCCTAATGTGCATTCCTTCGTAATTTAAACATTATAACGAAATTATTAATATTGATAATATTATGTTTGAATAATCATATATTATTTCAAGATGCGACTATAATCATCAACGATGCGATTTTACTTGACAATATCCCTTCATGCACTCAGCAGATGATCATATAAATACACGTTACCATCACTGCAAAATTGAATACATTCAATGTATAATCCCATACACCCTAATGCAACATATGTTTGGCTGGTGCAGTGACGGTAGACTGCGTTCATGTTACGCCATAGCTGGCTTTAGCCAGCATTTTAGAGGTAATTTAATACACAGAGTGTGCGTATGGCGGTGTAGATGGATTTTACAGGCCCTGGGACATACGCTACGGAAAGGTCACCCTATCAAGACGGGGTGTGCAACACCTAGCTTTTGCGTCTATTGGGAGCGGTAGCCCCGGCTAGCAGAGGCATATCCTTTGCATATTATCGCATCGCATCGCATTGGCATCAGGTATTATACAGGAATTCGGTTGGAATTTATTATTAGAATCATTATTATCATAAGCACGATCTCTGCATCTCTCACGAGTAAAACATTGCATGTGCACTTTATAAATGATTTCATGTGTAAAACACAACAATGAAATATGTCTGAAAATGGTATATGATGCATTACAACTTAATTCTCTTATAAAGCTAATATCTAGTATTTTTTCACAATGCAATAACCGACTTGACTAACCTTAAAAGTACACAACGCGTTAATAACTAATATTATCTGCATATAAGTAATGTCGTAAATGTCGTAGTCTAGTGGTCGTATCACTTGACTGGGGATGCAAAGGTCGGGAGTTCGATTGCCAGTACCGGCACTTATGTCCACTCCACCCAGGTGCAAATGGGTACCGGTAGGAAGCAATTCCTTAAGCTGTTAGCGCTTTTCAGGGAAGCCTAAGCCGGGTAATAATTAGTTAACACTATAATAGCGCTTCGAAATACCAAGGTGGATATGATGTATTAAGCACTATACAAATGTAACTACTAGTTTATTATTATTTACTAACGTAAGGAATATTTTTCACAAAAATTCCTTATTTCCTTCATTTAATTTAGACTGAAGTGTAACATCGCCTCAACAGGTAGTCAAGGGATTAAGCAAAAGCAAAAAAATTTATCGGAAGCACCTCAATATAAAATTTTCTCTCGCTAATATACGACAGTTAAAAATTAATATTAATTTAATATACATGTATAGCCTTCTACAGTCATTTAGAAAAAGAGGTTCTAGCCTCTTTTTTGTAGTTCATAAGCTATACACCATGTTAATTAATCATCCTAATATTCCTTCATCGGTGAAAATATATTGTTTTTTAATTTTATTTCGTCGTGTCTTTGGTAATGACAAGATGTCACTGGTTTAGCATGCCATTTTCCTAATTCAAGTAGATGTCCGCTGCGGGTATAGCTTCAATGTATAACGAGCCTATCACAGTTGGAGGTGCGAATGACTTATATACACTTGGTCTACCAGCAGTTGGTCCAATTATTCTATAATTGTCTGATACCACATGAGCAAAACCCATCATGTCTACTAGTAACAACTTGGTCTAATTTCCCCTTCGTCTGATGGCCACTTGGTATTAATGCCAATTCGTCTAATCACCGAATTGTCTTTTTGTATCTTTATCTAATTTCGAATTGAATATGTTAGTCTATTACCAGTTTGTTCAAGTTCAAGTTCAAGTTTATTTTTTATTTATTTATTTTTTTTTGTCTCAGAAAAAAGGCAATGTTTTAGACCAAGAGAACATAAGACAAAATATGTTTTATACCAAATGGGAATTAGAGAAAATGGTACATCGGAGAAGTATCGATTATACCAAAACTAACTCGATGAACTGTTTGCAGACGAAACGGAATTAGACCATGTGGGATAAGACTTAACAGACAGTAGTCGAACTGGGTGTAAACCAAGTCGCAATTTACATCATGCCGATTGGCTTATCTCTCAGTCGGAAGTTAGTTTCGAGTATGCCTGGGTTATTAACCAGCATTAGCATAAAAATGACCAAAAAGAGGGAAATATCTTGAATATAGTAACGTTTGTTATTCTTTTTCCCGTCCAGATATGTAAGGGTTAATCATTTTACATTAGTTATCGCATTATGTCAGAATTTATTTTTCAATGTCCAAAATAATCTTTCAATAATTGCTATCAAAGCGAATTTGAACTGAGAGATGGCGAGATAGAAAGGGCGAGTGATATTAAGATTTAAAAAAAGCAAAACAAAACAAAAACAAAACGCAGAAAGGGCAATTGCAGCTGCATTCTTAATCATGTCGATTAGGCAGCGCTTTTAAATCGGCTGGAAAAAAAAAGAAGAAGGAAAATGCATCAAGGAGAAATTAGAGTGTGGATAGAAACGTACTTTGTATAGATAGAAAGAAAAGAAATATAAAAAACGAGCGAGCGAGGGTGCAAACATATTGAATGTGCATACCAAATATATTCGTGCATATGCTAAATTTCTTTCTTATTTTTTATCTTTTTAATTCCTAATTATGGTGGTGTTTTCGGCACTTGGGCGAGATGCCAATCGAAGGTTGATTCAAGACATGATAACAAAATGAATGGAAAACATACGAATGAAGACGGGTGATCACGTGACCAAATACAGATACGAGTGAGTGATGATGCTCTATCCATACAAACAAAGTGTGGCGGATGAAATCAAGACTATTTGGGAGTTTTCGGATTGTGTCGACGCGCCTCTTGAACGATGCTAAGAGGTAAAGAATGGAATATTTTGACAAATAAATATGATAATAATAATAATGATAGCTTCTTCACGCGTGACGCTAAAAGTTCTAATTCGAAAGGTTGAATTGAGAACTTGAAATGCCTCGTCTCGGCTTACCAGTGCGATGGTGTCACCACTGATGAGATCAGTGGGCTTCACGCGTGAAGAAGTCACCATTATTATTATTATTATTGTTTGTCAAAAGCTTTCATTCTTTATCGTTGAGATGACACGTCGACACAAATCGAAGACACTCTATAAACGTCCACAAATGAAGACCTAAGTGATTCACGCATTCATTCAGTGAATCTCGACAATACCATGAGACAGCTTCCACGTTTTTATTTAGAACGTACATTTTCAAAGGCCATTCATGTACAATGTTCACATTTTCACGTGTTCATACCAACATTTACAGATCTTCATTCCTTTAATACATAACACCTACCTAGCCCATTTGCTATGCTAGTACATGACTAAACTATACAGCGTTAGAATTACACGTTGACCAATATCTTTAGTTTAGTATCCTTACGTGTGTCCATGACCCTATAAGAAATTAAACTATTCAGTGGATCGTATACTAGGCTACGATGCAGTTCCTGATTAAATTATTTGAAATAAAGACGAGTGTGAAATACAGAAAGGGGAAAATGGGAGAATGCAAGGCGTTTGATTGTACAATTGTTACCATGGTTACAGATAATCTTACCTTCGCCATATCTACTACAGTGCTTGCTTCGTCAGCTAACTTTCGCTGATCCATTTTTGTTTTTCTTAACCTGTAAGGGAAGGCAGTAGAAAGTGTAAAGAGGGAAGCAACATAAACATGTTATTTCATCATTCATATCAGATTTAATATTCAGTGTGAAGACACCAGCGCCCTGTACATAGGCCTTTTGCATAAAAGTCTCACTGCGAACCAACCAGAATGGCTGTTTCAAATTTGCAATTGATCGGAACTCTCCATCATGGTAAAGGGCAGTTAATATCGCATTCAACTATTAAATATTCGCACCCCCGGTCATTTTGAAACTGCTCTGGAATGTAGGAAAATATGTATAGCGGATCGTTAGGCTAATTTAGGGATGTGGAAATGGTATCGTGTCGTTAATCAAGCTTTTGTAACAGGGTTTAATGATATCTTATTGAAAAAGCTTCATATTTTTAAGGATTGATGGAAGGGAGAGGGGAGAGGGTGAAGGGGGCAGGGGGCATAAAATTGTCTTTAGAAGAGAGATGAGGAACATGGCTCAGGGTTACGATTTGATCAGGATATGATAATCTACCGTCACTTCAGAGATATATTCTGAACAGGGCAGAATAGAGTAGATCAAGTTTCAATTTAATGGATGTGTAAGGCACGCAGTAAGCACATCCAAAGTGACAAGGTGCGTTCGGAGGAGATCAAATAAACGAAACAAGAAAAGGAGATACGAATATAAAAATATTTTCACTTAAATAGAACGAAATAGATATGAGAGAAAAAAGAAAGGGGTACAGAGAGGCAAATAGAGCTTGAAGGAGAAGGTATACTGGAAGAGAGAGAGAGAGAGAGAGACAAAAAGATCGAAAAAAATACTTAGGGTGATTTAAAGAGAAAGAGACAGAGATTAAAAGATTGAAAAGTGTACTCATGGTGACTGAGAGAGAGAAAGAGGGAGAGAGAGAGAGAGAGAGAGCACGAGAGACAAAAAGATTGCAAAGAGTACTCAGATAAATGGAGAAAGAGAGAGAGAGAGAGAGAAACAAAAGATTGCAAAGAGTACTCAGACTGATGGAGAAAGAAGAGAGAGAGAGAGAGAGAGAGAGAGAGAGAGAGAGAGAGAGAGAGAGAGAGAGAGAGAAAGGGTTTGAAGGAGATATAATACATGTAGCAATATTTAATAAGAAATTTTGATATACATGAAGATTTTAATTATTCTCAATGTGATGCAAAGAGGGTGAGTGACAGACAGCAGCATAGAGTGGATTAAAAATGTATTTATAAAGACAGAAGGACGGACAGATGAAGATGAATAGAGAATGGTCATCGTGAATGTTGCCCTCCAGACATTTTCTCCATTAAGTATAGAACGAAATAGAGGACGAATATCCACGCGTTATGCAAGTCATCTTGAAGTTGACCCCGGTCACATAAAAACAACCGGGCACTGGACCAAGCCACTGATTACATTAACCCATAATGCAAGTAAGTGGTGTCTGTTTAAATTTAGTCTAGGGGGTATGACTGAAGTGCTTGTTCGGATGGCATTGGCAATATCATACAACCACCATGCCCGTTCCTTCTCTGCCACCCCCGGGACATAAGTAGAATAATTTGCCCACTTTCAAGGGGTTTCTTTGTGATTTAAAAAAAAAAAAAAAAATGCGGAAATGGAATTTTATTAAAAAACTAAAACATCTCAAATCTACTTTGGAGGCTAAGTCCTTGAATGAAAATCAAACAATCATGCAATTGTACATGAATTCGGTTTGAAATCAGCGTATTGATAAATCTTTATTTTCACAAGCACTAAAGTAGGGGTTACAGTAAACATCAAATTAAAAAAAAAAAATCCAGCTACCCCCACCCCCGATAGACAAGATGGTGTCACGGTTAACCTCCATTGTTGCATTATCATACACAACAGCAACCATAACATGTTCTTTGACATTATACAGCATCAAATTATTAATCAGGTTACAGCAGAAATTAAGTAAAATACTAATATCCCCCAAAATTGTTCCTAAAAATATTGCTTGCAAAAACGGAGGGGGAAGGCGTTATCGCGAAGTATGAACTGTCTTCATAAAGGTGGAAGGGCACTGAGATAGCCATATCAAATAGCTCATCCATGTTTCATAAACAATCTCAGGAGAAGTTCTCGGGCTTCAGGCTTCGATCTTTTATTTTGAATGACTTCTTTTCTTTGCCACTAGCGGGATTACAAGGCTATCTCTTGTATATGTTGACACACGAGGACGCCAAAAACTGACACGAAAGGAGTCAACTTACACTCTCTTTATCAAGCTGCAGAGAATAGCCCTCAATAATATACTCTTTTTTGGGGGAAAAGTAAGAAATTGATATTTATTGCAAGCCCCAAAATATATCCGTCTTAATAGACCTTTGATCTGGCTTAGAACACAATACCATGCCCAGAATACTGATATCAGGTTGAAAACCCTGAGATTGTTTTTATTCATTTTGAATGTTTTAAGGCCCATTGGTGATTTACGTTAAACAGAAAAAAAAAAGGATTTTGTCACACGCAGATGTTATGCCCCAAAGATCTTCCATTAATAAATAAACATTCTTGCCAGAAAAACACAGTGTCCAACATTGTATACACAATGTAAACACTCTACAAAACACTGTGTTATCATTGTGCGGTACTGTTTCCAGTACCAGCATATATAGTGAAATGGGCCAAATCCACATAGTCGACTATGCGGACACAGTGTCCAAGCCATTCACACTGTGTTTGGACTGTGACGAATGTGTGGATTTGGCCCATTCCACAGTGTCTATACGTTCTAAGTAGGATTTCCACAGTGTGGACACACAGTGATAGACTTTGTGTTTTTTCCAGCATGGATGGTACAAAACCATATGTCATAATCATAGATATAAAGCCCTAAAATCGTAATTGGGAAGATAGTACCTACAGATGAGGCCTTATACTTACTTATGAATCGCATTTAAAAATTTTCTTTGGTGTTTTCTTATTCTTCTTGTGCTTGAGTGTTTGACAAGTTTGGTGTATTTGTAGATCAACCACGTTTCTCTCAATACATTGGCAGCTGCATTCTTTAACTGTGGGTAAAGAAAGACAAAAAGTGAAAAGAAAAATAGGTAATATATTATTATTGATAGATGAAAATAGCTGTAATTACAAATACGAGTATCCAAATTTCAGTAGATAAAATTGCCATAAAAGTTACTTTAAAAAAACATAAAATAAAGCAGTGTAGCACGTTCATGAGAATTTCACTTTACTTTGAAATTCATCACATGCTTGTTGTTCAAGCCCGAACGGTTGTGAATGATGATGATTTTTTTTTTTACATTATACGAAAACCATAAAAAGCCATACTACTTAAAGGTATATAGTGGGTCAGCAAAGAATGATATCAATTACACAATTAATGGTGCATATTGATTGCTTAATATGGATTTTAAAGTCATACGAATCTCATAGCACAGCATTGTGATCAGCTGTGATCGAGGACATGTAGACTATGGTATAAAAGTTTCAGTAAAAGCAAGAAATAAATAAAAAAAAAAAAAAAGATCTGGAGACTGTTTGAGTCGGAAGTTGTGTAGCCTTAAATAAATAAGAGAACCGAATTGTACAGTTAATTTCATTCAACTGCCTATTATAATTGAATCGATTCATACGCTAAAACTAAAATCTAAAAAGGGAAAAAACAAAACAAACAAATACCAAACGAAAAGAATATCGCGCTTATAAGTGTTTATATTTGTCCTGTCATTGAGTTGATATAGCCGAATAAAATTATTTGAGATGTACATGTATCTACAGCAGAATTTCTCATTGATGAATTACCGATTATATAGGGGAAAACAATCCATAGTTTTAGATAAGTGAATATACGGAGTTTAACACACCTCCGTTTATATTATATCCGATACCTTTTTAATGTAATTTCACCATGAAACTCAAGCACTGAACATCTCCTACAAACGTTACTAACATCATTAAGAGTATTTGTTTTCATTCTGGTGAGGTCTACTTTTCACCTAACTTCGCTATATTCTCCTGAAATACGGAAATCCGACAATCTCTTTCGGCAAACAAACCCATTCGACGAGAAGTTTAACTCGAATATAATTCTATAATTGTTTTCTTATTATAACTGTCATTGTGTAACGGATTACGTAAATGCAAAATTCCATTGCTATTTCAAAAGTAATCGATCGACTCAGAATAATATGCAAATAAAGTTTTGATCCATGGTTATGTGAAATTTAATTTTTATATAAATTATGTTAAGTAATCATAATTGATGATTTGTTAATATATATTTTTAAATCTTTCTTTCAGATCAGTGTTATGAAATTTCAACTCATCAACATACAGCCTAATAAAAAAATAACGATTGTAGATTCTAAAAATTTCCAGCTTGGAAGTTCACAAGTTGAATGGGCAAGTAGGTTACACTTTATTGAATTCCGTATTATAATTGCGTTGCTTTTCCAGTATAGTACGTGCATAATCTTTCGAAACAATATAACAGAATCTCCTTGAATTAAAAAAATATATTTATAAACAAATTATATTGTATAAAAGTCTTGTGTGTGAGAGCATGTGGTTAAAATGGTTACATTGACATTTGCATAAAATACCACATGTCAAATAGGGGAAAATCAATAAAATAAAAGTGAAAACTTGGTTCATGCTGCATTTATTCTAAAAGAACATATACATTTTATTAGAAGCAACCTATAATGCCGTTTCCAGCAGTGGAAAAGGGAAATATGCGGGGATTATTATAAAGTATTTTCCCCTCGGTTTAGAGTTGCTATGTTACAGGAATACGTCAAAATTCTGTGGCATGAAAACCAAGACCCACGTTGTATTTTTATCAATATGATAATCTGTTAAGCCTCCCTCTCCTTCCCTCGTGGAAGAGTTACCATAACAACGTGGTAAATCCGTCTTATGCATATAAAAAGCATTAATTTCAATCTAAATCTGTGACGTCATGCCGAGCAGCTGATCGAAAGTAATGATTTACGTGTCCCGAGTGAGGTTTATTGCTTTTCTTGAATTGTAAAAAAAGAGAGAGAGAGAGAAAAAGAAGAATTTAATGATAATACCCAAGCAAAGAGTTATGTACATTGACTTCTATTTCCAAATGTTATATAGCTGCCTCCTTTTAGAAATTATTGTTAATTGTACTCTTTTATTCTTCGTTGCCGTATAATAAAACACATAATACTAAAACCACAATGCTGTTTGCAATGCTATTGACGTGAAAGAACCCGGATGAAATAATGGTAGAGGGAGAAGAAAATGTATGAAAGACAAAGTAAGGTTGATGTCGACATGAAGGGGCATAGAATCGTGATGCAAATGAAAACAAGGAACCTCGTAAATGTTAATAGGATTGATATAGATTTGATGGGGCTTTTCTTATTGCCAATCTGCCTGTAAACGAAGTATTTACTTTGCCAATATGAGAAAGGACTTTGTAAATTGAGGTTCATACTGCGTATACAGCGAGCTTAAGCAAACAACGTACATCGTATACCATGTATACCCACATGTACCTTTATATGTGGTGCACGAGCGTTCAGTATTTAAAAGGAGATTCGAATTGGAATTTTACCAGCGATTACATTAAGCGCTTAAATTGATTGTCGTTCCAATAAAATGCTATCTAAATACAGGCCGTCCTATTTGGTCGCTGTGTTCCTTATATGACCGGTTAGATTGGTTTACTTCTTCTTTCTGAGTTTTCTTAGAAATAAATCAGGCAGAAAAGGAACTATTCTGCATCTTGACGTAATTTGGACAAAAACTAGGGCCCATATAATGATTGTGAGAAAAAAAAAAACAACATTACAACTTACTATTATAGCTAAAATAAGATTTATTTAAACTAACAATATCTCGTTAAAAAGTTCTTAAAAAATTAATGTAAGCACATAATTTCTAAACATTTCTTCTCTATCTGAGCCGAAGGGGACTTCGAAATATCGCAACAATAAAGAACAAAAAATCATTGAATTTATGTGACTCTGATCAAATAAATATAGGAGCGGATTTGATGAGAACAAATTAATGTATTTTGATGGTCGAGTGTAGCATTTTTGTGATAAGCCTCAGGAATTAGATTATTTTGTCTCTCTTTATCTTGATCAATATTGGGTTCAAGCATCAGATAGGCCTACCCATAACATTATCTAAAGAGATATCTATTGCCCCTTGCCTATGAAACTCCCCTTCTTCTTTTCGTGTTATCGACGACCTTGGACGCCTCAAATCATGCCTAAAAACTCGTCTATTCCAGTAAAATTGTAGACATTAACTTTAATTAAAGGAGCCTGGGCTTTTGAAGGTTTACAGAAAATATGGCGCTTTACAAATGTTGTTCATCATCATCATCATCACCATCATCATAATCATCTTCATCATCACATTGTTTTGACTGTAAATCGCATAACTAAACAAACATGACAACTCAGGATTTCACTAAATATGATCAACGGATTTTGTTTTCCTTGGTTTGCATACACGTTGTCGTGTCAAACTACCCATCTACTGGGAAATACTAAAGCAAGTTGCTTTCGAAATGCCCGTTCATTACCAGAAAGAACTCCGGATATGCCTAAAGCTATGAGGGAACGTTATCAAGGCAACACGCTGTTTGGGGTGTAATTATTGTCAAGTAGTATCAAGCATTCACAAGGGAAATGTTCTGCTTTGCTTAATATAGCCTAATCACCCAAATATAATAATTACTATCCTTCTTCCTTCTTTTCATTTATGATATTGACATGTGGATATAAAACAACCCAGATGTCATATTAAAAAGTAGTGCCGCGGGGCTAAAGTCCTACATGGCGGAATGATATCTCACGAAGGAATACCTGAGCTTTGCTGTAATAGCAATTAATGTCTGACAAAATTAAGTATGACCGACTAATATCGTGATGTGTAGCTTTCGGTGAATAGGGATCATATTTCCTTTTCAAAGCTGAAATGAAATCAGTTGACTTAAATTGGAATTTATTTTGCATATCTCTGAAGTTTCCAGATTGCAGATTTATTGTATGCTCATGGACTTCATCATCTAAAGCTATAATCAAGCTTAAAATCAAATCAAGTATGAAATAAAACTTTCATAATATAAAGGACCTAATTGCCAAAAAAAAAAAAAAAAAAAAAAATATCTAAAATATCCTAATCCACGATTTAAAAATGGGGAGGGGGGAAGGAACGCAGCACAAGAAAGTAAAAAAATAGGGAGGGGCGTAACAGGAAAAAACAACACATATAATATATATAAAATACTTAAATAGGGTTTCCAAATGCCTGTTTTGCCACCCAAATCATCAACTGATCATATCTGTCATGTCTGTTACACTTTTAGTTTTGCGTAATATTTTTTGGTTATGTGAAATGTAATACCTTCCCTGGTGATGATCACATATCCTACTTTACTAGGTCTTCGTTTACTTACTCGTTTTGTTAGTTGATTGTCCATCATGAAATTATGAACGTGTTTTTCTGCTCTGCCGCAGCCTAGCGGCGACTGCTACAACAAGAGCCGTGCAACCCGCTCCCTGTAGAAACAAAGAAACATTCCTGAATTATAGAATAGTTATATAATATAATAGAAGGCTTCATTTGACTTAATTTCAGAGGTGTATAAAAAGACAAGAAAATATTGTAAATATGTACCTGTTTGCATATGTTGACCCTAAAAAACCATATTCATCGAATTAAAGATATAAAATTGCAGATTATTTCCTTTTATAATTATTCAAGTAAATGTTTGATTTTATCATATTCAAAACACATCTTCACTCATAAAAGTATTGTGAGAGATATAGAAATTTATAGGTAAACATGGTATGGCCTGTAAAGAACGAGAGATCATGGGCAGGGAACAGGAGTGGGCAGAGATTTAATTGGATGAGAGGGAGGGAAAAGAAGATGAAGGAAAGAAACGAACACACGAAAGAGAGAGAGAGAGAGAGAGAGAGAGAGAGAGAGAGAGAGAGAGAGAGAGAGAGAGAGACGAGAGAGAGAGAGACGGAAAGAGGAGAGAAAGAAGAGCAGAGGCATATTCTTGTTGTTAACTTCTAATTGGGGCAACCTGTTAATGCCATAACCCGGTAATTGATCATTCAAAATTCACACCATCCATCTTACGCACGTCTGGAAAAGTGAATCGAGAAGTCGAAACTATATCAACAACGGCAAGTCGCTCGGATGATTTGATGAGCCGTCAGTCCAAACCACATGACTTATGTTTCTTTAATAGGTATAGATTTGTCTGCAATGTGTTCCTTTGTCAATATTTTAAGAAGGACACAATGTGTCAATTTACAAACCAGATCCCTTTTCATAAAATGCAGTCCGCCACGAACCACAGCGGCACAATCTCATTTAGCAAGTTCGTATAAAAACAGAAAACACTAAATGTCAGCATAATGCATGCCTCAAAATACATGTTTTTATATGTTTGGGGTTTTTAATGGGATTAAATCGTGGGAGTGAGAATTTCGGTGTAAAAATGTGTTCTATTAAATATATCTGCTTAAAAATGCGACTTTCAGGCTGCGTCAGGAGCTGTTCATATAAGGCACATCACCAAAAGTGATAAGCCTACTGCGAAATCTAATATAGATGTGAACATATCAATTATATTGTTTTGGGAAAAACCTGAGTGATTTTACTCATTTTCTTTTAATAATGAAGGTCAAATTTCTGATTGATTGATTTCTAGATCGCTTTAATAACAATGATGAGTGTATTTTAATACAATATAATACAATATCAGATTTTACACATAATACTTTCTAAAAGAAGAAAATGAGAATTCGTTGACCTTTACTTAATGTAATTGCATAAAAAGGTGAAAGCTCCATCATCTTTTTTTCATAATGATAATTATCATAATGAAAAATAAATATCAGTTTTATATTTAACTACCCGTCTCTGGGCAGCAAGCATGACATCGGACTATTACCCCTGATATCACGGCATTTGCTCTGGCAACAAATTGCTCCATTGTAATTACCCCTGCCGTTGGATCATACGATCATACTTTATCGTGCACATTCCGCACTCCACAATGAAGCCTTTTAACAAGGATACTTTGACATTTTGTCGAGAAATACAAAAAGGAGACGTAAACTTTGCATACAATTTGTACTACATTAAAATCAACCCAAGTCAATGCAATGTTGTCCACAAAAAAAGAGAAAATGTAAAATTCTTTGACATTACTTATTATAATTTTTAAAGAAAACCAAAAAGAGAAGAGAAAACTGAAATGACATTCCAGGGGAGCATTTCATCAAAGCACTTGTCGGACGTTTTATCCGACAAACTGTTATAAGCTACTGAAATGCTTGCATCTGATTGGCTGAGAGCAAATTTGTCGGATAAAATGTCTGACAAGTCCTTTGATGAAATGCCCCCCAGCAGTCCCCTAATGATGTATACATTTTGAGATATTTGTGTTACACTGGACTAATTATTAGCACAGAAGCAAACACAATCAATTACACTCGCTACATTCATTGATTTCCGCCATTTTGATCAATTTCCTGCTCACTATGACCTTCTCAACTCTTATGATGAGTAATTATGAGACGACCATAGAAAAACCGCGCCTACATCTTAATAAAAGAAGAAAATATTTGAAATATTGGTATCTGCTCAGCGCAAAAAGGGTACTAACTAGTAATTATCGAGTCAAAGCCTTTCTGGATTTCAGTTGACTCATACGTAATGATTCTTTTGAGATCCATCGCTAAAACTCCTTATTGAAATGCATTTGTGGCTTTTAACTGGGTGAGTTTATTATATCAATATTAACGGTCACGAGGTCATAATAGTCTAATGATCATGATATAACTTTTTGAAATAATTTGAAATGGGGTATTAAGTCAATTGAATAATGGCTGCATCAACATTCATCCATAAATACTTCATGATTTCAAGTGTCTCCATCGTGGTGGTCAGATATCTTGGGCACAACTGGAGTCGACGCATGTAGCACCGCACCAAGGTCATGCAGAAAACCTAAAGGCCCGGTCCCACTGGCGTTGCTGCAGTCACACAGACACTTACGTATAGATACGTTTGTGTTGTTTTAATCTTATTTCATCTTCTATTATTGTTTTACTGGATGAACGAAATTATCAATATTTTTCTACTGCTGACTAGGACGGGCAGGCATCCGTGGGGATCCGCAGAAAAGAAAATAATTTTTGGACGCAACAGGACGTAACTCAACGTAAGTGTCTGTGTGACTGTAGCATTAGGAAGATTTGCGTATAAATTGCGGACAAAATTGGTTTATATTCGTTGAACATCCGCAACATTCGTGAAACATGCTTGTTGGAGTTGACTGACATCCGCACAAGTCCGCAAGGCACGATATTCCGTTCCCAGGATTTTTGAGCAGCTCAAAAATCCTGGGAACGGAAACATCCGAAATACATACGCAATTCACCCCAAATACATATTTAATCTATGCGCTGAATATCCGGTGTTATCCGCTGATATCCGCAACTGACGGTGGTATTGCGGCTTGGCGGCGGAGTGGGACAGTGCGTAAAACCGATATGCAGCGTGTCTATCCCGTCTACATCCCGAACTAAAATAATGTAGCGAATGCATACAGACTGCCTCAAATAGTGCGTTTGCATTACGTCTGATTTGCGATTAATCCGTAACGATATTCGCTTTTATTCGTGGAATATCCGTTTTTAAACGTCATATTATGGCTATACATCCGTAATTCATTTGAGGAAATTTGTCACTTTTGTTGTGGACGAACGAAATTTGTATACGCAACTCATGCGCAATTAATCCTCTCGCCAGTGGGACCGGGCCTTTACATAAAATCCTGCTAATGGGACTTACCATTATACCAGTGATGACGGCTACCCCCCTTCCGCAGTAAGTATTGGGTACCATATCACCGTAGCCTATGGATAGGAATGTAATGGATACGATCCACATGGCATTGAGGATCTCACTGTTGTCTTTGTCATGGTATCTGGAAAAAAAGAAAATAGAAAAGGAATAGAATAAAGGCGTTATTATGAAATTAATGCATGAATTATCTTCTTAGCTCATTTTTCGTCATGATTCAGAAGACGTGTTTGGGTAAAAATGGTGAGTAAATAAGTTTTGCAAACTAAGCATCTGCTGAAAATGTATGTCAAGGATTACATCTCTTACGTTTACAAGTAGGCCCCCATCTTCAATATGGCATCATTTCTTATTCCATAACGATTGGATTTGTTTTATGGGGCGGGGGGGGGGGGAGAACAAGTTAATAAATAAAATATGTGCTCTAAACCCCGATACAGCATAGGGATCACACGTAAACTATTATGAATGAAAATTGAGAATAAACAATTTGTAATTGCCATCATACTGCATTCTAAACGTCTTGAGGTAAAAGTGCGTTCAACTATATACTTCATAAAGGTTCTTCATTTTCTTTAGAGTTCTTTAAAAAAAAAAAAAAAAAAAAAATGCAATTCTCAGCTATAGATTTTCTTCTCACAACCCAGGAAAGTAGACACTATACATGAAAAACCAAAAGGACTTTAATATGGTGTTAAATCATAGGAATTAAAACCCTTATTGCACTCACGATGGAATATTTGTAGCAAGCACTTGCACCTGTCCCCACACATCGATATAAGGGCATGCTAGACAAGAACCTCATGTCTCAATTGTATTTCTTGCACTGCAAGCGCAGGCGAGGAGAATACGAACAAAATACAGAAAGATAAAAATCGATTGGCTGGCTACACGACCGCCCACTGATTATTCTAACCCGCCATGCTGGAAAGGCGCGCTAATTATGTGTCGCAATTGTCCGCGCCATACGGTGTGGATTTCGATTCCAGTTCTCTTTGGTAGATATGAAACTATTCATCCACACAGTGGTTTAAAGTTGTACATGTTCTCAGTGATGTCATGTGACAGCTTAAAAAGGGAAAGAAAACAAATATAGCAGTACATTCTTTGAAATTATGTGCTGGGAGATGAATAACAGCTATTAATAAAATGCTGAGTTCAATAGAATTACAAATTGATCCTAGCTACGTACGAATAACAAAATATCCGTCATTTTTTTTTTTTTTGCTTTTCTACTTGGCATTATCAAGTGAGCTCTTATGTCTGATATTACAATATGATATGCATGCAAACAAATCTTTTGTGAGAGACCTTTCAATGAAATACGCTGTATTAAAATGTGCACTTTTGTGTCTATTTTGTAGAAAATGCAAACAAGACAGTTAAATGGGATTTTGAAGGATTTATGAGGCGCGTAAACACACTAACTGCCCTGGAAGAAAGTAACCGCGAGATGAAATTTATGATGACGAATAGATTACGATTCGACTCAATTCTACATCAGCATGAGGGGGTCTTAACACTTTATTCTTGACTCGGTCCTGTCTTTCTTTAAGCTCATGTACTCAGTGTTACAGAACATCACTGAAACCTGTGTGCATGAAGAATGGTCGCCGAACTGTTTGAAGTTCATGTATCATGATTTGATGTGGCAAGAACAATTCCATGACATTGCTATGGCGACAATTGATCCGCCATCAATCTCGAAAGCTGATCGAATGACATACTTCAGCCCTGGACTTATATTACTTAACCCCTAAACCTTCAACCAATAGAACCAAAAACTATCGGCATTGTCACCCTAACCCTATATCTCAAACAAATCAAAGCCACGAGTAATTGTCCCTGGAACAAATATTGTGTCACCGGCACCGGGCACCGGCAGCAACGTGGTTCGATCGTAATTTTAGTGCAAGATCATAATTTGCTACAAGTAACACATGAGAAAGATTCACTCATAATTTTTATTTGAGATTCCAGTATAAAAAACCCCAATAACATTTACTTAATTTTCGGAGAAAACTAAATATTAAAGTGTGAAGGAACCTTCCACGCTTTCATTGCAAAATCACCCGTATTATCTTACAATGGCATTCTGGCTGATTTAATATGCAATACTGCAATATATTTAGGTATTTTCATCTAGATTAAGCTTAAATGGAACATTTCATATTAAGCGAGGGATTATGGGATTCGGTTTGGAAAACCAAGAGAGTTTTTTAGAGTCTATGATGCACTCAGTAGGCAGAAAAACCTTTCTACGCTCGATAAAACAACCTTTTTAGAAGTAGGTCGTAAAGTTAAAGGGAGGGAGTGTTTGGGAAGCATGGGGGAGTTTTTGGTTAAAATGCTGTGTAAGAAGCTGATATTATAATGTCAAATATCTCTTTTTTGGTTTTTTTTTTTCCCCCATTTTTTTTAAGGGGGGTTGTAATGTAATACTATATGCATGTTATTGTGTAGTAGATTACTTCTCTCATTTGATTGTTTTTTAAATAATACGAAAAGTACTTGACTGCATTGAATACTGAACATTACCCTTGAAACTTGATACAATCTGCCATCGTGCAAAAATGGAAGGGGTTAAGCAAATTGGATTTCTCTGAAAGATAATACAAATAATAAATATGCGTAGAATACAATAAATACATTTGTTAAAGTACCATCCGCATTTCACAATATTTTATTTGTCTTTACTTTTTTCCTCTCCAATTTCATCTAACACAAGTTAATATCACAAAACAAAAAGTCTTTCTCCCCAAAACCAATAGTATGGCTAACTGGTAGATCCAATAGAGATGCTTAAATATTACAAGTAGATCTATGTTGTAGTAACAAAGGAATTTTAAGGGAGGGTTGGTGGTTTGAGTATCCATTAATTTTATACGTCAATGGTCACAAATTAACATTTAACATGCCATTAATTCTATTCACGAGAAGAAAAAACAACACGTAAATGAAGGTTTTATTTTCTTTCTACATTTCAAAGTAGCTGACAAACACAGCCTCCATGGCAAATTGTCCTATGCAAACATCTGGGGGAGGAAATTGACCTCAAAAGGGGCGGGCATTTCGAGCCAAATTGTATTTGCATTGATCTATCTGCAAGCCACGCGGGAGGGTAGGTCTTGGCTGATGAGGGAGGGGCAGGAGGGGGGGGGGTTGTAGGTAGGGGAGGGACAAATCCAATCCATTTCGTAAAGGTATTTCATGCTGTCGATTTTCCATCCATTTTTCTTGAATTCACAAAGCGATGCAAGCACATTGTTTCATAATTATATTCAGAGATTGTGTTTTTGAGTTGTCCCGAAGTTGAGCAAAGATGGACACACGAAATGTGAAATGTTACGGTTCACACGAAGTTAGCCCCGCACTTCGTCAACAGTCAAACAAGAGCCAAAATGAGAATGACGTCTAAGGTTACACGATGGCACTCGAACAACACACGAAAGGTACACGAATGACCCGATGCTTTCGTGATCAGAACAGAACAAAATTGCTTAATTTTGGGACAGTGTGACGCGGGCTTTAAGAGGCAACATTTATTTCAACATGTTCAAGCCAGGGGTGGTGTAGAGTGTGGGACATCAGTGGGGTGTAACACAAAGACTTACGATTGATTAAAAGTTACGATTGATTTTTTCTTTGGAACCTCATTTGAAAACCAGGTACAGACATGGATTAGGATTTGGATATGATTAAGAGTAGGGTTAAGGCTAGGGTTAGGATTAAAATCATCAACTTTGGAGCATCCTGTCCATGATGAGGCTACCAAGAAAAAATCAATCGTAACTTTTAATCAATCGTAAGTCTTTGTGTTACACCCCCCAGGTCGTGTATTAATATGGCGACGACAAAACACCACCATCAAATACGGGATGGCCGAAAAGCATGTCGGCTGGATATTATCCGGTATTAAAAAACAAGAGTTGATCGTTCTTAAAAAGTCTGTTATTTAGACATCCGTGACGCATTTCAGACCGTGGAATTCTCGAGGAAAATAAAAAGGAAAATAGGCCTGAATAACCTCAATCGTGTAAGGTCACCTTGCACATGTAAATAAGACGCTCAAAATGGGGATCCCTTTCAGCTTAATCATGATGCACGGTAGGCTGAATGGGCTCCCACTTTCGTTACAATTATGTAGGAAGCAAGAAATACGTCAACAGTTTGTTTGTTTGTTTGTTTTTTAAGGAAAATTTGACGTATGCATTGGGTTTTCTGAACAGAACCGAGATAATCTAACATGAAAAGAGTTATTTCTCCACGAGTATTTCTTTAAAAAAAAATAGTAGGGGAACTTTTTGACATGAACTATATGCCTGTCTCGAAACATTACTGCTTGTAATACGTCAATCCGAATTTCGATGACTCAACGATTAAAACAATACAAACAATTGCTCTTGAAGTAAATAATACATTTAAGTAGTAAATGTTAACATGCAAACTGTGATAGTCATTTATTTTCCTTTTTTCTTGCCAAAAAAAGAAAACCAAAAGGATTTTGATTCGTTTGTGAACACACGCTATGAAAACAGCAAAATGCTTCTCCAGTATCCAGCATTATGTATAAATCGATGCATTGCACGGCACGCAGTAGATAGAGATCCCTTATGCGCAACAGCCGAGATAGAGGGAGCAGTCGTTTCCATGAATATATCGAATATTATGCGGAATTTGATTTGGGATTGATATCCCCCTCATCCATGCGGCTGGGCGATGGGTTATGGTAATGAGATGCTCTGACTTCAAGATAATCCTTCAAGGGTAAAATATTGTCCCAAGCTTCTTTCATCTATATTGGGCGATTCCATGCAGAATGTCCCACACGACGCATCTTATTTTCCATTTAGGTTTAATCCAAGAGAGAACAATTTGTTGATATGGGTACTGCCTAACAATTTTTTAAGGTATTTTTTTTAATAACTAGTTTGTCTTTTCTTAAAATTTTTACTTGGTAAGCTACAAGTCATTGTAAAACTTTGTGTAATGACAAAATATTGCTCAACAGTCTACAAAATGCAAACGAGCGTTTCCGAAATAAATATTCACATAACGTAGCAATCACAATAAAAGGACAATGTGATACAAATGAAAATCTTAGAGTAAATCGGTCAACTAATACTTGTATGCAAATAATAACAATGAAGAATTAATTTAACGGAAACTCTTCGACGATCTCTTTTGCTCAATCGATTTCTTCAGCTTCACAGAATATACAGGACCGTCATTGAAATTCTTAAGCATGTCATCGGAAAAGGAATATGCTCATATTAATGAGCTTCTTATGCAATTCATTTGATGTATGTGAGCATCTCGAATATTTATGAAACTTTTCCATGAAAGCAAGTCAGCATAATGATCTAAATCAACTTATTGAATTCATTTTTGTATTTCACTATTTTCTGTTTCATGTTATATTTATATAAAATATAAAGAGCGGAATATTAAATTTATTGGGGCCTTTCAATTAAAATTCTAGCTAGACGACCGCACAAACACGTACAAGATCAACAAAAGGTATGGTGAAATAATTGTCATGTAAGTCCCCCTCAACTTCTCAAAAACAATAATGACAATCAACGGGGGAAGGAGTTGAATAAGAAGGGCATTTTTTTTATAGAAAGTTGTAGGAAATAAATTCATAACTTCATCCATGTGCATCATCTCTCACTGTTGAAGATTCATAAAATGATGACTCTCATTTTACATTTAAATGCATTCACCCCAAATTTAAATAGAGGATATAGTCAAAATGGACAAGTTGGAGGAGGGAGAGGGGCTTTAAACATTTACTGAAATACTAAATTATTGACAGGAGAATAATATGTGTTGAACACACGTCCATGCTCCACGCAGTGAGGATCCAACAGGTTGCAATATTATTGTTTGTCAATGAAACGCGGTTGCATAGAGGAAAAATGGTGGAATAATTATGTTGCACTCTTAACTAAGTCATGCATCGATCCTGAAACCATTGTCTTTTCAGCTTCTATTGTTTTAGTAACAAATTGATCGGGACTCATGGAACATTTTGAAGAGAAGGGGTACTTTTAAGGTATAAAGTGGTATTAAAAAAAAAAATCGAGTACGTATCTTACAGTAGTTATCCTTTCATGTTCATTTATTTTGTAGTAACAAATTGACTCATCGAGCAGTAGGGGCAGAGGTGGGGGCACTTTTAGGAAGAAACTGGTTTAAAAAATGATTATATACCTTTCACACACGTGCATGATCCAGCTGGCGAGGATCCATAGAGTGATTGTTACGACAAGGAGTACTGTACCAGGACATATCGTCATCAGGGTTTTCATGACGAACCTTGTATTGAAGTTTATACGATTGAGGGCGCCAATACTGCGGGAGGAGGCGTCTGTGAATAGCTTACTATGTAATAACATTACTCTGTGGGGGTAAAAAATAAATAAAAAAATACACTGGGGGAGGAAAACAATGATGGTAATATTAAAAATTTGATATTTAAAGTGTTTTCATGATTATACAAAGCACCTATTAAGATACCGACCACTTAAATCAGATATTCGCACAAATGAATGCTTCATTCCATAGATTGTTGCAAATTCAAGTGCCACTGAAACGACAACGGTGTACAAATGTATTTTCTCAACCAGTGATCATACGAAATCGTTAAACTTTGAGTTATCCATTAAAAAAATAAAACTATTACAAAAAGATGACATGCGACATCTTACTGGACTGAAATAAACTGAAATGAAAAGATTTGTTTTTACCATAAAACCCATATAGATTTAAACAATAAAATAAATACTGATAATAATATTGGATGGGAAAATACTATTTTCGTTTAACTCACTGAAACTTCTAAAGTACAGTGTTGCTTTGTTTGTTTCATCCAAACTAATCATGCTAATAATATCCGAGTTAGATTTATGAGGAACAGATTGAGTGAGACATATATTTTCAATCTTTCTCATTTACCTGCAAATTAGATAGAGGCGTAAAAACATGGGTATGGATAGGAAAATATCGACGTCGGCTTCGGCCTCGCGTTCTTCGTGTGTGAAGGCCCATTGTGTGACCCACTTAAAGGTGTAATGACCAGGGATAGGGTGGACTGCGCAGATAACCAGCTCTGCTGTGATGAGGGCGCACCGCGACCACGTCATGGCGATACGCCATTCGTCCGCACAGTTATCTACCAGAAAAAGCTGCAAGGGGGAGAGAGAGAAAAGAAAAATTTATAAGAGATGGTTAAGTGGTAACAATGGTATAAATCAGAATTACAATCATTACTTGAAACATCATCTATAAATTGCACGTCGTGGTTTTGTCAGAATGCTAATTTTCAAAAAGTGTTGAACGTGGACATTTTAGTACCCTAACTATTCGTCCGCCCAGCTGTACTGTCTGTATGTCTGTCTCTCTGTTTTTCTGTGTGTGTGTGTGTGTGTGTGTATGTGTGTGTGTTTCTCTCTCTCTCTCTCTCTCTCTCGCTCTCTCTTTTATCTCCTAGGTCTGCATCTCTGCAGTTTTCACGCTCTAATTTCACAGTTCAGCGTACCAATTATAATGGTATTGTTAAAATGATGTCAGAAGCATGAGTAGCGGGCTAAAACATGGAGGCAAATTGGGTCACAATTTGATTTGATCTCACTCTCCATCTCTCTTTGTCGGTATTTCACACCTACACACGCTACCTTCATCCCCATTGTCTTTCTTATTTCACTGTTTGCCACTCCCTCCCTGCACTCCCTCTTTATGATTGTGAGTTATCTATCACCCAATGCTATATTAACAATATCATCCACCCCCTTTATCCGACTTCGCATTCTACCCCTGTACCCATCCCCTTCTCTACCGCCCTCTATAGTTCCCCTCTCTATATCTACTGGATGTGATTATATGAGCTGATATTAATACCTAGATGGCGAGGCAAGATGAACGTCGATATAGCTTGTCCACAAATTATTTCTCTGATAATGATCATTCTCGTGGGGACAATGCTGTAGACCACGCTACTCTACATAATTATTATATACGCCCCAGGATGCTAAAGCAACAAGCCAAATCCTTGCTTGTACAGAGCACCGATGGAAGTTGAAGTCAAAAGGAGGTTTCTCCAGAATTTAGATCAAGATAATAAGACCTTTTGGCTCTAAATGCACGTGTTTTCGTCGCAGTTTGATACCCCAATGTGTTTCATCGCAAAACTTATATTTGTTTGATGCATTATTCGCACCCTAAAGCGTGCCGTTTTATAAATTACAAACCATGCAACCCTTACGATGTCATAATCTTATTGATTTTGCTTCAAGCTATGTGAATCTGAAATAAACAAATTATTTCGCTAGAACGATTTCAATCTTTGTGAGTTTTTAAAACTTGACTCTATTCAGTGAACAAGCAACTTTGATTTGAAAAAAAAAATAAAAACGTTTTAATTCCAAGCTATTCCTAATCCAAGCTAATAGGAACTTTTCTCGGTGAATTTCATTACGCTCATTGTTAATTAGACAAAGTTTACGACACCTAACAGCAATTTTAGAACATCAAGTGAAGTAAAGAAAAAAGAGCATCGTCGAAACTGGCCACCCTAAAATTTTCCAAAAAGTCAATAACCATAGAACTATACCTATAGCCGTACGAAATTCGGACCCACCATATGGATTTAAATCTCCAATACCCCAAATACAAAATATTATAATCCAGGTATCTGTGTTATGGGAAGAACTATTCATCTTCTTTGTTTTTAGGTCAGCATAATTTCAGATCAGAATGATATTGAAAAAACACCAAACGACAGGCGTATCAAATAAAAGATGCCTTCCAGCAACCGTTGTCATGGAAACCGTGACGCGATGATGCCAATACCTATTCTCCTGTGACTCTTCATTTCTCAATATGACAACGGGAGACATATGGAGGAAGCTGAAAAGGCAAGATTAAAAGAATTCTGTACCGTTATTTCGATGCCATCACGCCACCCCCATCTCCCCACCAGCGGAATAGCATAATCTTCAAGAGTTCAAAAGTCACGTCCCCTGGACATATAAATTAACAAAGGCATATTAAATTAGGGATTCTCCCGGATTATAGTTCCTATTGTTTCACGGGCGGATTTGAAAAATAGTTTAGGGCTCAGGTACGTAATTTTCAAAGGACATAGTCCCCTTACATCATCATAGACAGAGATCAGATCTAAGAACTCTTCTATTTTCAAAGGTTATTGATTGTGTCGTGGGAATATGCGTTCCCGATGCCCCTCCCCCCCCCCCAAAAAAAAGGGGGGATCAGTCAGGCAATAAGTAGACAGGAGATGCACCTGTGTACTTGACTTGATTTTTTAATCTATTCTATGGCATTGTATGGGTTATATAACGCGGTGGTCAAAACACGTCGATTTGCAGCTCTCTACGACGGCTTTCGTAGAAAAATTCTATATCGCACGTACTTTTTTTTTCGGGACGCATGTTGCAGATACAACATGCAGGAGGTTTTTAAAAATCAAAAACAGAGGAATTGCAGAAATTGGAACCCGATGGCTATATGCAACCTGTATGCAACGCAAGCTACATTGCACGTGCGTTAACTGTTTTCACCACTACATAACATATACCTAAAATAAAAATAATGAAGAAAACATAAGATCTAAACGAAAAGAATATGTGTCAGAGAAAGACTTCGTTTCCAGCCGATGCATTATTACAAAAAAAATTGCCTCCTATAATACACAAGTTTAATGCATTAAATGAATGTTAAACATCATTAAAATTAAAGACATACTTGGGTTCAAGGACCAATCGGTTATGAACCCAAGTGGACCCATGTTCATACCAAAGCGTTTATCAGGCAATTTCACACTTGTTGGTTTTATTTTGAGCTTGGCCTGTATTTCAAAGTCATGGCGTACCTAAAATACACCGCGTAACTTGATCCAAATGCTTTCTACGAACATTGATCGGGAGGAAATTGAGTGAAACTTCATTTTCTCAACCTTCTTTAAAATTGAATAAATATAGTATTTATATTACTGAGCAGATTGCATTATCTTTACGATGACGTAAAACAAAAGTATTGATCGCAACCTGTACTGCTGTGAGACATATTTAAACATCCACAAATAATTATTCCTGTTTAGAATGGTGACAAGTATGAAAAACAAGGATATTTTTGTTTATCGATTATAAATAATGAAGACAATTATTGATGACGAAACTTAACACATCATGGGGATAGTAGGCATCAAAGATATTTTTAAAGAGATAAAATAGATTTGCTACTCAGACAATTCTCTTATGCAATGTCCGATCCATAACCTCGAGTTAAGACTATTTTGTCACAGTGATGCATTTTGTATCATGTTTTTTTTTTCTTCCTTGTTCCAGCTCATGGGAGAAAAAAGGAGAAAGGGGGATAGGGCTATTAAATCAGTTTGTACTTTCATACTATTATCTTATCGGTTTTAATAAACGAAAGGTGCTTAATAATACCTCGTAAACATGTAGGTATAACTCTTTTATGCCATCAGCATGCATTTGGTCCATATTGTAGTGGTTGTGGCGTCTAAATTATTTTTATATGAGCTGTGATCTAAATGATATCACGATGTTTCTAGGATATCAGGTCTTTGATCTAGGTGATGGATAGAGCCCTGTCATGACGGAGATTGTATGCAGGTAGTTTCGAGTGGCAATCTCTAGCAGGTACACACTAAGACATAAAAAATGTTCCACTGAGCATCTTTAAAGGTGCTTGATTTGTCACAATAGCGGCATCCTTTTGTGTCCCCATTAGCATCTTTACAACAAAAAAAAGAAAGGTGCTCACCAGCATCTCAAGGGTTGTGGAGTGCTGGTGAGCATACTGTCATGGACATAAAGGTGCCAATGGGCACCCAAGAGGTGCTAATGGGCACAAAAAGGATGTTGCTATTGTGGCAAAATACAGATGCTCATTGGAACCCCTTTTTTTTCTAGGAATAGTTTATTTTACGGAAACACCGTTCATTACCGTGTGTTCAGAATACAACGTTCAACAAAAACAGATCACTGACACCTGAACGAATAAACATATTAAACCTTATATTTTTACAGCATCCTCGAAAGGTGCTTTTATCACGACACCAGTGTCTCATTTTCGAAGTGTTATTATTGTACAGAAGTGTACCTTCTAAAAAAAAAGAAAAGAAAAAAAGAACGTATATTGATATATCGAAATAATGAATATGGACACTATCATGTACAGTTTTTTTAGTGCACACTCCTAGTGATGCCAGATTCATTTCTATATACATATAGATTTTATATTTATAACATATATACAGAGAGCGTGCAACAAACACAAACGACCTGTTTCTTGGGATACCACGGAAAAAACATCAAGTAGATGAGCCCCCCCCCCCTTCACGAGCTTCATTAGATTAAAGCGGGAACATGAACCCTGTACACCGACTCTCCAAATTTCGATTTCACATTCGAGCTGAAACTGGAGCGCTCGATAATATTCTTGAGGATGCGAGTGATACAGAGATAGAATGATATAGATATATAGAGAACGACAAAGAAATAGAGAAAGATGTATAGATAGAGAAAGATAGAGAGAGAGAGAGACATTTATTTTGTCACACTCCACCCATGTATAGAAAATGGCTGAGATTGACTCGATACCAAACTTATACAATACAGGGTAATGTAAAGCTCTTTGGACAGACGTCAAGTCCTATAGATTTGATTTCATGGTGTGATTTACAGAGACAATTAGAATTTAAAATAATTCATTCCAAAAAAAAAAAACAAAAAAAAAATCCCTCCAATGCTGTATGCACCTACCCTTTGCAATACGTCTCATGGACAAAATAATATCTTGAACTATGTAGAAACCGAACTCGAAAACTCAGTATGCCCGAACAGTGAGGGGTTTTTTTTTATTTATTTTTTTTTTACACAGAGGCGTCGATAGAGAATTGAGGGAGGTGGAAATGGCGCACTCTGTGTGACGTCCATATTCAAACTCTCTATCGCAAAATCAGAAATTGTAGGCGAATTTAGATGAGGAAAACACGTATAATAATGGGAAATCTGGCCCGACACTCTGTAAATATTTTTGTATGTGTGACATATTTTCTGATTTTTGTTCGTGTTTGCCATGGTGCCAAGTGAAACAGGTCGCGTGATAATTTTGAGATTCTTAGACTGACCCCCCCCCCTAAAAAAAGTTCCATTTATGCCTCTGGTTTTGAAAGTCATGTGATCAATGCTTTCTTTTTGTGTCCTACGATGGGTGGGTGTTGGCGTGTGTGAGTAAAAATGGGGGAAGGGAAAACAAAAATGGCGCCAACTGAGCTCAGGGCTGTGTTTCACCAAGTCGCTCGTAAGTTACAAATGATCTGACGAACGACTGGTGATCAGTTCTTGCGCTTAATTATAAAGTATGTGACTAGTATAGCACACAAGAACATGTTCCAGTCGTTCGTAAAGTCCTTCGTAACTTTAACAACGACTTGGTGAATCACCACCCTGGTTTATTATGTTACAGGTATAATTTTAACGTCATCCTGATCAAATAAATACGAAATATAATGGTAAAAATAACTATAAAGAAGTAAACACTAATTGATTGGATCTCTTAGAAAATAATAAAATCAAAACAAATTACCAAGACAATTTACAGTGATATTTGGGTAATAATACATGCACAAAGTGTAGCAGAAATATGACAGAAATTTATTTCTACTCTTTAAACATAATCTCAATTCACAGGCAAATAAGGACGTACACAGACATGATAATAATCGTCACCAATATAATAAAATGTGCATGGTCAGAAACAGACCAAACTTCATGGTCAATCCAGTGTTCTCAATTCCCTAGCCACCTAATTATTATTGCTTGTAAGCTGTATAACGAACTGTCAAATAGCACTGTATGGGACGTCGATGTGTGTCCTTAGATAGTGTCAAAGATAACAATGATTGGACGAGGCAGATGGGAAAATGGTAGAAAAAAGAGACTCCGCGTGAAATTTTTCTTTAATAATAGCGGAAGAGGTGTGATGAAATATCGAACCGTGGACACTGTTTCTCAATTTCCTTGAAGATTTTACGAATACACGCACCAAAGCATACCATGCCAAAATAATTATGTACGGCTTATGTCTCTGTGTATAATGATTATGTTTATTCACTTTCAATACGATTGAATTATGCATGCTTGTTTGATTTTATTTGGTTTCATTCAAAATTATATTTAATGATAGAATTGGTATCTTTGGCAATACACATTGCCCAGTATTAGTCACTTGTTCAAATTCAAATACAATAAAGGGCAGATATGGAGCGTAAATATAATAAATCTCCCGTGATATATAATCTTTGATAATAATCGAAACAAGCAATATATTAGGTATAATGTTTAGTATGACGTGCCAAATTTGACGCAGCGTCATTCTATCTGCTTATTCAGATAAGGTACACTTATGTGGGCTGAAAGATATTACTTTATCAATTTCATTTTTCCCCAAAACTTCAATGTTTACACAAGAAATACATATTGAATGGACGATTCTAGACGCATCAGTGTCTGCATGGGTCATTGTTATTCGTGAAATACAAGCATGTCTGCATTTCTACTTAAAATGTGAATGACCTACACATTTTGAATCATTAGGAAATTTCGACGCAAAATAGCCACTATGATTCTCATAATCTCCGTCCATTGCACTTTTCTCAGTACATGAATGGGTTTTGTTCTCTATGAAATTACAATCATGATCGAAAATATATTTAAAGAACAAAAGATGTATAGCAATTATAGTATAACCATTATTGCGAATTACACATTCGTTATCATTGAAAATTCTTATAGCGTTAAGGCACAGAGGTTGCATTTTATCAATTTTCAGATTTACCGTTTGGATTTTGGTTACCCTCTCGAACTGTATTAAGTACATGCAATATTATTATAATATACGCTAATGCAAACTATGGAAAAGGCAATTATATCGATAATACATATGACATCATGCTGTTATTGCTTTGAATTATGTTGATTAAGGTATATAGTTTAACATAACTACAATACTATTACCATATAATACACAATAATCCAATATCATTAGTATTACACTGTCAAAAGAGTGTTATATTACCGCCATTCTGTTTCTCGGCAGACGACATTTCCCCATTAACATTAACATTCTTAAATGAGTATCATTAACGAACATTTCCATATCTGTCATTGTCTATACTTTCACGCCTGAGGCGGTATTTTATGTGCAATTATTTAAATCAAGGCCACAAAGATATAAATACAGGCTCTACAAAGCAGACAAATATTACTTTACCACGTATTGTGTTTGCTTTATATTTTCAGCTGCAATCTATCATTGCCTCAAAAAGATCTCGCTTGGGATGCATTTTCCATCTTATGATCTCCTCAATCAATTTGGGATGAAAAAAGAAAGCAAATGGAATGAAAATGGATGGATATTGGTTGCCATCTGCCAGACAGTCTTTACCGTTCGTCGACCCCACAAAAAATGGAGCACGGGTAGATAGAGAGGTTTACAGATATATAGAGATATCAGATTTACATTACAACGGACGTAATGCGTGATATTAAGTAATGGTGATAATAACCAGGAATGGATGATAAGAGACAGAAAAGGTAAGCGAGAGAAAGAAGGAAAGAGTGTGTGAGAGAGAGACAGATCTTCCTTTCTCGGCATAGCCAGAAGATAGGAGATGATCGCCCTTCGCCACCAACAAGAGAGAAAATGTGGGCGGGGCACTCTTGTTTATCCAACTTTCTATTTTTGTTTTTATCTTAAAATCTGTAAAAGAAAATTCTTCGATTATCTCTTTGATTTACACTAGGGAAATCACATAAACCTACTAGGGATTTAAATTTGTTGATGTGGTGTTTTCTACTTCACTAATGAACTGATGATAGTCCTGGAAAAAAAAAACCCCACATTTTTAAAACATTTAAAAAAATTCTACATTTCTAACAACTTCTACTTTCCAGGTGCAGTCGCTTCAATGTTAAAGCGTCTATCAGTTTGTATATGGCGCAGAGAACTTAAACATAACTTTGTATGTAAGATCGTCCATACAGATTTGGGTATTTTTGTTTTCATTTCTATCCCAATTTCTAAATTATGATGCAAATCTCTCTTATTTAAATCCTGGTAAAACCATGAAGTAAAGATTTTGTTTTGTAGTTTTGCATTGTGTTGGTATTTATGCCAACACCTATCGAGCGCATGAATATCTCTACATCACCAACTTCAGGACGTTCGAGGGAGCGTTAAAAAGACCCCCATTAACAAGCTTGATTGTGATATTTAGACATCCTTTAAGATGTTGATCTGGCTGCTAAAAACACATTTATTATGTAAATGACCAATAATCACGAACCTATAAATTATACGTGTAATTAATGTAACAGATAAAACTATCAAAGTGAAGGTACCATTAGCCTAATCTGTGTCATTGGAATAAGGTTGCCATGTGGACGGTTGGATTACTCATAATGTGATTATAAGCTCTTTCGGAGAAAGATCGTTTTCGAGTAACGATTCTTCGTCTCATCTGCCTATACCTATCTGATGGTATAATATTGTTATAGATGATGTAACGTGCTAATGCATTCAACACACCACGGGTGACTGTATACTTGCTGCACTTGGGAGGAATAGACGTCTCATCGCATATTATCAAAATCTATTAGAACAACATGGAATAGACCTTTAGACAATTTCCCATCTTGAAAATTATTCACATGAGCGATGAAGCTTCCGCACGGCTGCTTACAAGAGAGTGTGTGACATCACTGAGCGAGTGTAAAAAGATTTAGGACACAATTATTAAGAATTAACGTGAATTTACGTGGAGAATCTGTGTCATGGAAAACCCGTGCGTAATTATTATCATAAACGCTGACTCATAATTATATCCTTTTCAATATTTTTTTCAAGCTGCAACGACGTAAAGACGAAATTCTTTCTTTCTAATCTACCAAATATGTCTTTTTATTATTGAGGTGAATTTTACCACTTTCTTCCTGACAAATTTTCCTTCAAAACCACCGAGACAACTGAGTTTACAGACAGGAAATATCACTATGGCAACCGACAGTGACCTTCATGTACCACACTCGGCATCAAAATGGCATACTTATTTTTATTTTATTTTTGGCACGCAAAGTCTAATGGAGTTGTATTTAGAATCAGTCAGTAATCCAACACCCGCATAATCTACGATATTTTTTTCTTTCTTATAAAGCTTATTTAGCAAGGATCTAGTAATGTTGGATTTTTTTTTAAAGTCACGTTAGTCGTCTATACCGCGCAAGAAGGTACAACATTATTTTTAGAAGAATTGGGCGTCAAATAAGTCACAAAGTGACATACATGATTGTAGTTCTTTAGGTATAACGTCTAGTTCGCATCATACTTGTGTAGTAATGTTTAGTAAGAGTCAGTTGAAATAGAACATCGTTCATATTGCGGGAGGTATTATTGTTTTGATTATTATTATTACAATTAGTGACAGGTTGTCATAACAAGGGACTCCAGCAATGGTCGGTGTATAGCCGCCCTCTTTAAACGAATTTAACTTTCACACCATTTTCATGTTCATAGATGACATATTCAATGACGACATTAATTTTTGATTCAAACATAAATTAGCATAAATACTAAGTAAAGACATCAATTCTGCCTCACAAAACTTAATACATAATATAACAGCTTAGTAATAATAAATTGCAGACTGTATTATTCAAGAAAATAGGGCATCGGGGAATTTGATACATTTATTCTTGCCCAGTGTGCACGAAAATCTTGATGTTTTTATTGTAGTTTTAACATACTTTTGTCGCTGTAGTTTTAATGTAATATTAAAAAATCAAAAACAAACAAAAAATCAAAAAAAAAAAAAACGACAGTGTGGGATGTAGTTTCATTACCAGAGAACAGATTAATCTTTTCTCAACAAAAATGCTCCACATAAAAGATGTAAGATTTGCGGCCATACTACATTCAGTCGAGACTCATATTTTGCTGTCTGTCTGCGACATTCGTCATGTTCGTTGTATATACAACCCACACATCCAGTGAAGTGTATCAATAGAAATGCACACGTGCACTGTGTAATTTAGAACATGGATATTAAACGATGTTTCATATTTACACCTACATAGTGAGCACGCCCCCTCCTACACCAACCCTCAAAGTGCGCTACCCTTTTATTGAGAAGTTCTCCCTCCCGCGGAGCAAACATGCAATGAACTCAAGTGCACGTGAGCGTGTGTTTAAAAGCGCCTGGGGACCCAAGTCTACGTGGCCCAGTGGATAAGAGGACTCACGTATGTAGATTTCTTTGGATTTGGTATGCGTGGAATGCAGGCACACAGGGAGGAAGAAATCGTGCTCTGTGCTGGAACATTAGTCTAGTAATGAGGCAGGGGGCTCCCCCTTTGTAAATAGCTACGTAAATGTGGGGACCATTTATATTATAACAAGTGCACATTGACGACGTAAACTGATGTACACTTATGGATGCATATTACGACATAATTATAATATCGGCCGTTGCATAGTAGTATAACTTCTATCAGTCAATATCCCTTAATATGATTATAATAATTTTATCAAAAAAAGAAAAAAAAGAAATGGAAACATGAAACGTTATGAATATTAAATACCAATGTGATTCAAAAATAGTTTTCCGAGAAAACCTCATCTAGTTGGGAAGAAAAAGCACGCCTTGATTTTCTTCTTTTATACAAAAGAAAAGCTGCAGCTCATAAAAGACATCGATATCGCTCTCTTATCATATCCAGGGTAGCTCAGCACCGGATATTGCCCTTCGTAGAAACCGTGTGTCTATCGGGAATAATAATACTTGGAACGGGTTGGGGGAGGATAGTTGTGGTTACATGTTATCCAATAGGGCAATATTATGGTAATTTGGGTAGTGTATAGGCCCATTATTATGGAACATTTTCTTCTTTTTTTCTCGCTGTATTCCCCGTTTTCAAATATTTTTGGGGTGGGGTGGGTGGGAAAATGTAGACTAATCACAATTTCTTACTAAAGAAAATGAATAAAAATGGTTAAAGACCCACTCATGATGTTTCGTGCAGGATTGATGCATATTTATCTACAGTAGATATAAACTCACTATATCGCTAAAACACAAATTTGCATCCAGTCTATACACTATGGATCATTTTTGAAGGGCAGATAGTAAGAAAATCAAGGTTGGGTGATGTTGAGAATCGTTTTTCTATAGTAGATGATGCAAGAATGTAATATTTATATTCATTATTACCAAGGGAATACGCCTCCTACGTTGCTTTCTTTGCAACCTCGAAGAAGCAGATCCCAAACTGCAATTATTTAAGATACGTCTTTGGAAGTCATTAGAATGATGAAGACTTGGTCATTCCAATAAACCTCAGATATTGCAAGGGCAGTCGAAAGCTTAAGCCATCAACGCAATCATTATATCGTGAAACTGGTTCAGGTCTATTATTATCGTTAACATTAAAAATTGAAGGGTTCTATCCTCTAAAGACACCTCTTGTATTAAGCTGATATCAGGAACGGTTATCCATGGCTTGAGGCTTCATGGTATTATGCATTCACGGACATGACAGGCAAAATGGAATATATAAGATGGTGCCTTACTAGCCCGTGCTTGATAAATAGCGCGCCATTTCTAATCTAATGAATTGGCCTGATCAGAGAATATCAGACTTTTCTCTCAAATAGGAGACTAAATTTGGATAAATCTCGGCCCAAATCTGCTTGGTCTTATATCCAAACTCGAGATAGCTTTGCAATTTTTGCTTGAAATAGGGCGATGAGCTGAAATGATACACCAGCCTGACAGCTATTAAGCGCCCCCCTCCCCCCCAAAAAAAAAAAAAAAAAAAAAAAAAGGAGAAAGTATATTGGAATTAAAGAAAACTCATAAAAAAAGGTTAAATATTACATCATTACAGACACACTCATAATGGCATGTTATATTTCGTCTTCAGTAGATTTGATTTGTCTCAAGTAGATTAGAATCACTTTTCGCTAATCCATGGTCCAGGGAATGTAGTGGAATTAGGAGGAGAGGTTTGAGATAAACAGAGACAGGGAGAGAGAAAGGTAGATAAGAGAGAGAAGAGAGGGGGGGGGGCGGGATGGATTATTAATGTTTTGCAGAATGGTATAAAGACAACAAAAGTGTATTCAGTATTTTGAACGCACCCCTATAAAACGGTTTAGGTGGTGGCGCTTAGTTAGGTTTATGTCATAAAATAAATGGTAGGCCTATACAAAAATGGGAGGGGGGTGGGAGGTAGACCCCTATCTTCTCATTTAAAAAGAAAGCATGCACGAGCTGTCACGGATGAACCCATTATAAAACGACACAGGTGAGAGGACATCCATCATTGCTCTGAGTTGACCTTTCAAAGCCAGCAGCCAACACAGCCTATGAGTTTATAATACATGTCATGGTCTATTTCACTGTCTCATATACATATCACACTATACAGCAAACGGATAAAGTTATACGAGGATACCACATAATTAGAGCAATGGAAATTAGAATTTAAAACAAAACTTCTTTATGTTAAGGCAAAGGATTTGAAATACAGTGTCGTTAATATGAGGATAAACACAAATATCCCCTCCCCCTAATAAATGAAAAATGATCTTCTTTGATACGGGAGTCCATAAAAACAAAACAGTTGGCTGCATTCTAAATGGCAAAGCTCAAAAATCCAAAAATTTTGGCGAAAATGTCATGTGTATTTTTTTTTTTTATTCTTCATAAAAAAAAAAAAAAAACATTATCAAGAGCTATCACACAATAATTTACTTCCCATCCAAAATGAACAAAATAATTAAAATTAACGTTCTGCCTTATTACAAGGGCATTGATAAAAACAATTTTGAACGATAATATCGTTCGTTGAGAAATTTCAAAGCAAATCATTCCCATCCCTTAATACACATGGATATGTGCAATTGCCACACGGCTAAAGACTATTAGCACATGATTTTTACAATTCACATCACCTGTTTTTAATGGATGGCATAGACCCCAACAATGACGACTCAAGCATTTATGGCGCCATATTTTTGTTAAAACATTAAAGGGCACAGTTACCTCCAATTAAGTTAATTTCCCCAATGCCCGTTAATGCCTCAGAACTCCTCTGACTAAACTTGGATACTTTATATAAAATGTGATGGGAATGCTAGCAGCATAACTGTCTCATAATAACGTCAACAGTTTGTCTTCCTCACACTAAATATACATGTCTGAATATCAACTGCCCGAGTGCCTCGAGAGTGATACATTGGTTTGGGCACCGAGCCATAGTAGAAGAATCGAGTGGCGGGACAGGTCATTTTCCCCCTAAAAATTAAGCGGTTGATTAATTGGAACAAATAGAGGGGCGTTCAGTAAACGATTGCTCACTAGAAAATGAATAATAAACTACGTATTTACTATCAAACACAAATAAAGTGCTCCTTTTTAAGTTGGTTATCTTTGTGTTTGATGCGAGTAACTTTTGTGATGATACAATAGATTTCCCATCCTCCTTCGAACCTTATTATTTTATTTTCCAGGACACGTTCTTTCATGACCTAGATACGTGACCAACCAATAAATGGTCTAATTATGTCATGGCCTCTCATCATTCATTGACATAGTCGATATGACACTTGAAACAAACTCCACGTGACACAACAATTAATGACGAATGACAATTAATAGTTGGCAAAAATGATAATGATCATTAAGAAATGCTCATAAAGAATACGACACGACGACAAAGTTGATAGGTCGGAAACACATTTTCATTTAGTTTGTCTATTAAAAAGAGAATGATGATGACTTACATTTACATGAATGACAGCCAATTACTTTAAATCGATATTAGTGAGAGTAGGACTATAAAGAATGAAACGTAACGCATAACATGAGTAAAAATATAGTATAATCAATACAGCAATGAGGGATAAAGTAAAATGTCTATGGGAAGAGTGATGGGATAAAGTTTATTTCTAAAAGAGAACGGTTATAAAATGACAGACAGGGAAGGGAAAATAAATGCAAACGATTGAATAGGGGAAAAGATGCAAAACATAAGCCTCCTATATGTTTTTATTTACTTCATAGAAGAACGATTCCATGCTTGTGTTGTTTTAGTCTCTTTGTTTTTGTGTTATTCTGTTATTTTTGTGTCCCGTACGACGGAGTACTTTTTTCATTTCAATTGTAAAGGATGTGTTACCGATTGAGGTTAAGTCTTGGTTCTTGTACCCCTTCTGGTATGTCTGGTACTTCTTGACTTGAGGATCACCGTCAATCAACAAAATATAAGTTCATTTTCATGTCAAAAGATGTAAAATGTTGTCAAAATGTCCAGTACGACACAGCATTGAATCGCCCAGAAGAGTGATTATCATGATGATAATAAGGAAATTAAAGGGGAACGAAAGCAAAAAAAAAAAAAAAAAAAAAAAAAAAAAAAAAAAAAAAAAAAAAAAAAAAAAAAATTTGAAGAAGATGTGGAAGAAATAAAAGGACAAGACATAGATAAAAGAAGCGAGAAAATGAAGAAATAATGAGAAAATATAATAGGAATCATAATAAATCCAGACGAATATGGGAGAAGAAAAAGAAAGTAAAGCATGCATGCATTGAAGTCGAAGCAATAAGAGTGAAAACCCCATACGAGACATCCAACTCGCCTCGTCAATATGACGCCATAGATCCTTTGCAACAAACAATAGGGGCTGTTGCTACAGAGCCTCAGAAACGCTTCCCTAGAAAGCTGGATAACCTTGACCTAGTAAGAGTCCCATGCAACATAGATACATGGTGTGTTTACCTAACTATCAACGAGCTGAGAGTGGTGTGTCACAACAAGGTGGGAGAGGAAGGGAGGGGGGAATAAAGAGGAGAGGAGAGGAAGAGGAAGAGAGGAGACTCGCCGTATAAAATAGGATGATGTAAACGCGACCATACTACAGGTGAAGGAGGGAGTTTGAGATTGAGTAGGATAATATTAGCAAAATCAAACAGAAGAGAGACCCCCCCCAAAAAAAAAAAAAAAAAAAAAAAAAAAGGAATTACAGAGTAAGAAGAGAGGGAGAAAGTAATTTTACTCATGACAGAGTGGAAAAGGGAATTTTTAACTGCACAGCAAGTGGAAGAGCAAGAAACGGAGATGGAGACAATCAAACAAAATTAAGGGGAGGGAGATTGAGAGAGGAAGGGGTGGGGTCAAGGGAAAACGGTGAAGACGTAAGAAGAAAACTCCAGAGAGAGGCATCATGTCCTTTAAGAGGCGAGTAGCGGGTGATTAAAAACACACGGTCCGTCCATCGGATCATCATTATCATCGGCTTTCAAGCTCATCGAACGCGACCGAGAGATCGATTGCCCGTTCCGCCGTTGACGTCATACGTGCCGTTCCCAGGCACCCGTTCACATTGATTGGTGACGTCATCGCTACATGCAGCGCGCGGGGCTGCTAATTTATCACACCATTTGAAGAGAGAGAGGGTGCCTATAACAGGCATGTACAACAAGAGCGTGAACATCATAATCTAACGATTAAGCATTAATCACGGAGGCAGGCGACGGAGGCGATGTATGCAAATTAACCAAACATGTACCTCAGTAAACGCACAATATCAAATCGATGTGACGTAATAGTCAAATTTACAGCGCTTTGAGTGCTACAGACTGTCTCCGTTAGGCTCTTCCGAAAAAAAAAAATACCCAGATCTACCCTTTCTTATAAGACATCATGGGAAAACAGGAAAACAACATGTTATCCTACCATCCCCCAAAAGAGTCTCTCCAAAATAAATTGTTATAGGTGAAACGGCTGCACCTGCCGAACAATAAATCGACGTACTGAGAGGATAGACGCCATTACGGCGCATGGGCTGCCTGATAAGTCTTCATTGTGACGTCATCTACCAAGGTCATGGTTTTAAAGGGTTAGAAGCGAACAAAGCATGTTTTGGTATGTGTGTGTGTGTGTGTGTGTGTGTGTGTGTGTGTGTGTTTTTTTTTTTGTAGATTCATTTAACGGGGAAAAGATTCAGTTTTAGATTTTGGATTAACAAATATTCAGTAATTTTTGATAGACTATTGATATTCCTTGAAAATGTGTCTTTAATTACCCTTATCCCCATTGAGTTATAACTATTATTATCGCAATAACGTAATCTTACACAATCTGCCATCAAACACATAAATATATCTATGTAAAATCACTCACGTAAAAACTGAAGTTTTATAATGTCAATATAAACGTTACTAAATTTATTATACAATCAAAATCATAAATCGTTTAATCGGTTTGTCGAGCCACATACATAACCCGCAATTGATTTCGTCTGTATTTTACCTCTCAAATTGAACTTTCAAATTAGACCAAAAAATCTCCGCCGAAAAACAAGAAAGACGCTAATACACACATTCGGCGTATCTTCAACACAAAATGAGGTGGAATTTTCATTGATGCGTATATTGCTAGCTTAATATGTCATAAAACGGTGGCCACCCAGTGCGTGACTTAACAAGTACTGACGTCATACTTTGAATTGCTCCCTTAGACGGGAGATGGCATGTCAAATAGTCTATTTCTGAATCCACCCGATTTTTGTTTTCTGATCTCAATTTCGAGTACCCCAGAGATGTATTTGATCAGACGGTCCTCAAAAGAAAGTGCTGACGTATAGCCGCCGTCCTCTATAAAAGTATTCCGATAAGTAGTTGTATCCATACCAGAATACACCCCTTCTTTCACAATACTACATTGACAAAAAACATTGGAATTTCAGATTTTGATATTTTCGAAAAATATGCCAATTTGGGAAAAGCCTGATTTCTATTTGTTTGTTGATCATAATCATAGAGGAAAAAGATTCCTTTGATTAAAAGATTCCTTCACCAAATTGGCAACAAATAACAAAACTTCATAAAAAAAATATATTTGGCTGATAAGTTCATATCTACTGCTGATGGTCGGAATAGCTCTTTAACATTGTGGTCCAACGGATGAACGAACTGGAAAAAACTGAAGAATAATTTTTTTTTTCAAATTTAGCTGATAAGTTCACATCTACTGGAGATGAGGGAAATAGATCTTTAACATGTGGTCAAATGGATGGGTAACAGTGCCAATGAATAGGTATGGGTTCAAATCCCTGTCAACGTTACCAATAATCTAAAATGTTGTATCTACACGTTTCACTTAGATTCAACCGGAGTGATACAATACTTGGGAACCTGGTATGAATAAATCCTTAGAATGCGTAAGCGGCGCATATATATGGGAGTTATACAAAATCTGGTTTTAAAATAAATTTAGAAGGCTCTGTGTATTTGACCTATACGTGCGCTATATTAGTGGCCTAAAAATGCCCTATCGTGGAATTGTATGCCAGGCAAAACCTGATTCTTTGATATCTTGTATGCAGAGTGTGTTCAGGAGTGCATCCATAACGTAATTAGGACGAAATGCAAGATACGAAGAGCAAAACATTTCCACGAAAACGTGACTTAAAACTTTCCTACAATGGGCTGAAGGTTAAAAGACTCGCCTTTTTGGGAACTGTTTAACGTATAACAAACTGTATTCAAGAGGCACAGCATGATTGCATTATACAGTTGCTTATTATAATACTGCCTGTCATTATTATACACTAGAGACGAGCGACTATAGGCTATTTTCATTTTACTAGTCCTCTAAAATATATTTCCCACAGGGAAGCGTATACATAAACCGTTGGCTCAATATGTCAATACAAGAAAACAGTTGAGCCACGACACTTGAAATAAGACGGCATTTTGATCATGAATATTTTGTATAGCATCCAACTGACTGTTAGCTATACGAAACAACAGCAGCCTACTGTGGAAAGAAATCATTTTGAGCTTACCAAAGAATGTTATCAAAACATAACGACTTATTCGATATTATTTTTCGACCAATACCTGTCTTAAGCCATAAAACATGTAGAAATATACGCGAATTTTGAGTCGTACAGGTTGTTATTCGATTTTACTGCTTAGCATTTTCTTCCAAGTTGCTTTTTCAGGATATGCATCCGCAGAAATTGGTACACACAATGTGTGTGTGTAGTCACGCCATTGCAGCTATAGGTATACGCCGTAGCTATATCTGCAATGCTAACACACGAACCCACAGGTGCCAGAAGCGCCACAATTTCACTCTATTGGCGTCTCTCTCTCTCTCTCTCTCTATCCTGTAACACTAACAGCGCCTCTCTTCAAATTAATTCTCTTTATTTCTTTTTCATCTAACAAACTTTACCTCTCCCTCTATCTCAGACATAATTCCCCTAACATAATGTGTAATAGATTATATCTCTTCGTAACCTCTCCCTCATGCTCTCTCTCTCACTCTGTCTCACACACGGTCTTAGGCACCATTTTCGTCTTCCTTTCTCCCTTTCTCTCTCTGTCCGTCCCCCATCTTTTCTATCTACTGTAGCTCTGGGCACTGTTCGTGCCCTGTTTTGTTAACAGCCACTGTTAATATGATCGGGAGACTCTTATTTCTTTCCGATTTGACCGCGGGATCCAGTAAGATTAGATTAAAGAGAAGATATAGATTCTCCTGTCAACGGGTCGACGAGAAGGTGGCATAGTTCGAAGGTGGTTACAGGGCGAGTTGAAATTAAGCTTGTTTAGCTAAGTTCTGTCATCACAGCCATAGAAATAGATTATTTTCTTAATTTCTTTCTGATAGGGATGGAATGCAAACTCTTACTCTGTACGTAAGATTTAAAACAGAAAAATGAATATAGATGATATAATAAATTTAGGTAAAAATGCATCCTATTTTTTGAACCTCTATGGGTATTCCTTTAAAGGGGAAGGAAACCCTAGGAATTCATTAAATTGTACAAAACAGAAAAAATCTAAGAAGCTGATCAATGAAAATTTGAGAAAAAATGAATAAATAATAACAAAGTTATGAGCATTTGAATGTTGTGATCACTACCGCTATGGGGATTCTCACATTGGCAACGGGCCCAGGATGTGTGATGTCATACATGAACAACTTCCCCATTACTTTTGTAATATTTCACTCAAATTGTCTTTTTTTTATTTATTCCATTGAAAGATCTGAGATTCTTTTCATGGCAGGGCATGTAATACAAGTTCACAAAATATAATCATGTGTGAAGAGTCTGCACTACCATTAAAATGAGGGAAAAGAAGAATTTTTGGTATTTTGTTTGTATGTCATATGGGAGAGTTGTTCATGTGTGACATCACACATCTTGGGCCTGTTGCCAGTGTGAGGATCTCCATAGGGTTAGTGATCACAACATTCAAATGCACATATCTTTCTTATCATCTATTCAATTGTTCTCAAACTTTCTTTAATATGTTTCTTTGATTTTTGTGTTTCATACAATTGAACTGAATCCTAGGGTTTCATTCTCCTTTAAATTGTGCCAAAAGTTCACAGGGGGAGCAAGGTATTAAAGATGTTATGGAATTTGAGAGTATGGACTGTTAGAGGTGGGGGAAAGGTGGTAAAAACTTTATGGACTTTGAACAAAACAAAAAAATTACACCCTTAAAAAGGTTCCATAATACCAAACCGCCCCATCACGATGATCACTGCGTTTATGTCATGTACTGGCGGGGAGGGGGGGGGGGGGGGGGGGGTCGATATGTGCACTATATTCTGTCACAGGCAAACTTTGAATTAGCAGGGTTAGACGAAGGTCCCCAAAATATATAAAAGTGCACAACTGTAACACGATCTCTATGGAAAAAATGAAGCAGGGGTATTATTTCAAACAACATACGGGGAAAAAATAAACTACTCCAGGCTACTACATTGTCATGGATCGATCTCATTCGGGTTGAATTATGCTAATGCCGAGATGGACTGAAGGGAGAATGAGAGAATTGTAGTAATTATTTCTTTTGATGCAGGGAATTGTAAAACGACTCCAGAATCATGGCAATTTAATGCGTATTGTAAGTAAATTATAATCATCATCTTCGATCATATATTCCTTGATTACTATTAAAACTTTTTTTAAAATAACAAAATATATTTTCCTAGATCAGTGGGGTGTAACACAAAGACTTACGATTGATTAAAAGTTACGATTGATTTTTTATCGGTAGCCTCATTTGAAAACCAGGTACATTCATGGATTAGGATTTGGATATGATTAAGAATATGGTTAGGGCTAGGGTAAGGATTAAGATCATCAACTTTGGAGCTTCCTGTCCATGATGAGGCTACCGAGAAAAAATCAATCGTAACTTTTAATCAATCGTAAGTCTTTGTGTTACACCCCACTGGAATAACAAAAATGTGAATTTCATCTCTCCTTAGAACCATACCAGCCAAATATCCCCATTTCATGATATATTTGTCTAAATTTGTCAATACTCGCTAGTTCACAGAAATACTTAATCTTCTACATGTTGGAATTAAATCAGATGAGTAAGCAGATAAAAACTAAATTTTGCGCTTCGCCCTTTCGAGTACCACGAATATAGCAGCACGCAAGAGAAAGACACACAATGATTATACAGTGCGAGATCGATGCAATTAGATTAAAGCCTTATCTTGCTCATTATCTGTCACCTATCATCGCACTCACACCCATCTCATTTGACCCTGATTGTGTCATCCCGTGTTCTCTTCTTTCTCCTCATCAACTCCCTTCTCGTAGCAGACACTCTTATCATCGCTATGTATTCCATCGTCTATCAAGTTCTCCTCAAGGAAATACCGAATGCCAAGGTTATCCACTATAGTGCCTTCTTCCACCGCGATGACACGCACGCATTGTTGCACTTACAACCTAGAATTATGATGGTGATATCATATAACAGATTCTCGCAGCCTTCATAAAAATTCAAACCTAAATATAAATGCCATAGTTTGTCCTAGATAACCAAACAACTATAAGCCAATCCGTACAGCTAGCTTGAATTATCATGACAGATTCTGGCAGCATTCAGACAAATTCACATTAAAAGTTCAAACCTAAATATAAATGTCACCCGGCTATTGAAAGGATTACTAGTATTATCTTAATGCAGGTGAGACACTTGGATTCACAGTGTGATTGACAACACCTTAGCGAACCTGTAAGGGCTTTCAGGAATCTTCCAATGTTGCCTCTATACCCCATAACGAACATGATACAATAATAACTCCTTTTGAAGTGCAATGGTGGTCTGGGCATTACAATACACTCCAGCAACTGTCCATGTAGTTCCGAGCACCTAAGTTTCATGTCTTCCAGATTGCCGAATGCTACCAGTTTGTGCAATTAATACTGATCTTGTCGCCATGCGATCTTGGTTTTAATCTAAAAGGTCGAGCAATAAACACATCACCGCTAGACACCGTAAAAACGTTATATCACTTTTCAGGATAACGAGCAGACTGTTTCTCCTGATGTAAATGAAGCCATGATATGCTGGGAGAGTCTGGTTCATCTACATGAACACTTTACGCTTCGCGGTGTTAATTATTCCAATGTAATAATTCTGTTACAATTAAAACATGTATACCATTTGTAAAATCTTAAAGTTGTTTCGAGTATAGTCTCTTCATGGATATAAACTTCTTATCATACAACATACCTTTAAAATAAAGATCATTAAAGGTCTTGGAGTTTTCAGGTTGCAGTTTTCACAAGTGGTTATGGCTGCAGGTGCTGGTACAGAATGCTAATAGTGTACAGTCACAGACTTCCACGGACCTTATTGGTAATGTACGATTCCGAGTTCGTTGGTAGAAAATGTGATAAATTAATTGCCTGAATTCATGAATTGGAAAATGAGCAATTCATGTCTACTATAGGAAATATTGCATATTTACAGAAACTGCATAATGATTCAATCAAATATGACTGGATGACACCCGTTTCTCATACAGTTATTAATACTTAGTATGTTTGGAGTGAATCCTTCCACAGTTTTGCAATACGCACCCACGAGGCATAATATTTATTATCATTATTGATATTACATCGTCCACAGGGAATGCTCGGAACAATTTATGATTTGTGAAGCACGTAGCGAACATGAGCGATGTTACCTGAATGTCAATTGTCTAGGTCTCAATAATTTGATTTGCGTTGCAGTATACTCAATCATTCATTTACATATCTCGAGGTTGAAACAATATTACCGTTATGCTATACAATCTTAATGTTAAATGTGCTTACCATGCTCTCATATATATATTTTTTTTATAGAAAGAGAGAGAGAGAACGATGAAAATCTTTTTCCTATTTATAGTAACAAGTCTTTCCGTGTCTCGTTTTTAAAAGACTGGATGTTAAATATTTCATCATTGCAAGCTCTATTTCTTTCACCCGTCTGTGGTTTAAATGTTTCCCAGTTTTTTTTTAACGTTTCCCAAACTTCAAACACATCCAGAAATTTTACTCTCAATTTCTCCCTCTTTAATTATTTAAAAGAAAATTTTGTTTATGTTTCTTTCTCTCTCTCATTCTTTTTTTTTAATAACACACCACTCCATCCATGTCATCACCATAATAGTAGGCCTATGTGAACTCTCTCTATCTCTTCCTCTCACACTGACATTTTCTCCCCAAAACTCTCTATTCTCTGCGTCGCGACGGTACAGTCTAAGACCAGGCACAAAGCTATATACGCCCCCATTAGATTCCCAATGTATCGCTATTGCGGCGTATTCATATGAAAACGTTGGGGCTTCTTTCTAGGAAAACCATTTTCACGCACCGATTGTCAATGGAAGGAATGCCCGAAAAACGGGAGTTTTGTTGAATATACTGGAATAAAAAAAATCGAGAAGATCATTTACTTAGTTACACAGGTTTTATGAGGGTTAATGTATATAAAACAAGATAAAACCTTGGAAGAATATTTTTTTACCCTAACCCTCGCGTTTGAGCTTTAAAATCTCCATTTTAGTCATTTTTGGGTCGTTTTTCTGTGTGAAAATGATATTTTGGTCAAACAGCAGTCACTAAAAAGCTTTCTGTAAAATTCAGCAGCGCATCGATTTCCTAGTTACGCTGAGTGAAGTAAATATATTAATTTCTCTTTCCAATGATTTTAACTTCTTTGTGATTGGTCAATATTTTCCCCCGCGTTTTTGATATCATAAAAAAAATATCATGATAAAATACTTCGATCCTGACTGCACAGCTTGCACTCCCTTTTACACGGTCTTTATTCAGGGCATTGTTATCGCGATATCGACGGTCAGACGTAGAGAGAGTCTATACCCAGTACACACATTTCCCGTAAGATTCTTTCTGGTCGTTAGTGCACTGTAGTGGAACTGTGCGTGTTTGTATAAAATAACACTGTCCTTTTTGATTGTTCACGTTCATAATGTATTCATCATTCTTCAAGGAACAACCTTTTCAGGGTTCAGCAAACTGATGCGACTTGACAAATTCTGGTCACGTGATGTTCCTGATTTTGGAGGAAAAAAAACTGCACTAACGAGATCTTGCTCGGAATCGATGCACGGATAAAATACCATTATCATAAAAAAGAAGAAGAAGAAAAAAAAAATGGCAGCGACTGTCCATGATTTTGAATGCTATTTGAACGTCAAATTCTTCTCAAAATAAACAGCTGTATATTTTACTTTGCAATTTTGCTTTTTTTCCCCCTTTTTCTTTACATATAATAATAATAATAATAATATAATAATAATACATATTTCTAAAGCGCACTTTTCTGGTACAATACCACTCAAGGCGCAACAATGATTTAACAAAGTAATACACTGTCCGTCATAAAGGTGGAATATTCTTTTGCCGCTATAGCTACATGATTTTGCTCTGACTTTAATTTCTGGAATATGTTTGTCCCTGCTTTTACTTTTTGGGACCCTATCTATATCTTGGATATTCTCTCAACCCTTCACGTGGACCTTTTTCCAAAAAAGTTTTGTCAACCCCCGTGATGCCCATTTTTGTCATGTTTTCTCATTTTGGGGCCCCTTTTTGTTTTCCCGGCCGATCAAGCCCCCCTCAGTCCTACCCCCAGGAAACACGACTGAGGTGTACTGTTTTATATGGTTCTTTAAGTTAAATCTATATTTCTAGGGACAGGCTAAGGTCTCTTGTCTAGGGGAGGGGTTGAAGTAAAAAACAAAATTGGTGAAAATCGGAATATTTTATTCCATCTTTATGCTGAAAACAAAAGAAATGAAAAACCACCTTAACCCTTAAATATCATCATGTTTCCATTAAATTTTGTTTAGCCTTGATGACAAGGCTGTAAATAGTCATTATTGATAATATTTTATTGTGACTTATGTTTGGTTGATATTTTACAATACAATTTAGGGAAGATAGAAATTTTCATGGTTAAAAAAATGAATAAAATGAATGTTGAACCCCAATCAAAATAAATTTTGACCCCTCCCCTAGACAAAAGAGTCGAGCCTGTAACCATAAATCTAGATTCAATTTAAAGAACAGTAAGAAATCTCCACCTCAGACGTGTTTCCTTGGGGTAGGACTGAGGGGGCCTTGGTGGGTCGCGTGAACAAAAAAGTGCCCCAAAAATAAGAAAAAATGGTCATCTTTTGGGGGTGACAAACTTTTTTGAAGAAAAATCCCCGGGAAGGGTTGAGGGAACGTCCAAGATGTACCCAGGATCCCAGAAAGTGAAAGCGGTGACAAACACATTCAAGAAATTAATAACGGAGCAACATCATGTCGCTTGAGCCAGAAAAAAATATTCCACCTTTATGACGAACAGTGTATATACATGAAATTAATCTATACATATATACATGTATAAATGACATATAAACAAAAACAAAGAAATTAACTTAACATTCTATACAATTGCATATTCGAATACAAAATTCTAGGAAGAGGGGGAATCAATAACTCTGAGTAAAAAGTAGCTGCTTGAGTTGGTTTTGGAAAGTGTCCAGGTTATTAATGTTTCTAATGTACATGAAACATTTAATTTAGCTGGAAAAAAATTCAGTTATATAATTCACATCAGATATGAGGAAGAACTTTCCGATAACTCCACAAACAAGCATAGTATTTAAAAAAAACACACATAGTGTTCAGACTACATACTAGCAAGCCACGTTTACATTGATTTTTGGTAACCCGATATACATCATTCAATAAATGACACGCTTAAAACCGCTGGTAGGAGACTAGCCAAGCACGGCCGCTAATCGGAGAAGATGAAAACGCAGCAAGACCCGGATGCCCCGCGGCTTGCCATGGCAACGGAATCGAGGACATCGACATCTTACGAAGATAGATATTGGTAGAAATGAAAACTACGGCGGATGGAAGGAGAAGCTAATAGCATCCCTTCATCTCAAGGCTTAACCCCTTCCGACCCCCCGGCGGCTGGACACGGACGAAATTACATGTGTGACGGGATTAAAACCGCTTTAATTCCCCTTCTTACCATACATCATTGTGAATGACTATAGTGTCACGCCAAGGGGTTACCTCCTTGGTCACACTACACCACAAAAGTGATCACAAACAACACAGTGTACAGCCCTACATGGTCAAGACTGGGGAGATTGTGGGTTGATTCTGATTGCAGTATGACTGACGTTTCAAACGGGAGAGATCATCTGATTTAAGTATACACTCTAACAAAATGAATGGTCAATTTGACTAAATTCCTGGTCATCATGGCCCTAATTGACCCGGAATCCGCGTATGGCCCAAATTAACTAGGAATTGGGTTCAATTGACCCTTATTTTAGATGTGTGTTTGCCAATCCGTCGTGCTATGTTTGCACGTGACGAAGCTGGTGGGGTTATCTTCATTTATTTTTTCTAAGAAAAGCAATTAATTATGGACATCTGTTACCACATAGTTCATGGATTGGTCATGTTGGTAGAGCATAATTTTTAGTTTGAGTGCTAATTCAGCTAACATTATGCCAAGTATATACACCGGATATTTCCCTTGAAAGCAAATAGTTGCTTGCCAACTATAATGTGTATCAAGATTAAAAGTATACTCCAAAGAATTTAATAACTCGATTTAAGTTTTGGAAGGACTGTTCTTGAAGTTATAGTGCTGTGCTGCTTCAATAAGGACGCAGGTGAAACGTCACTCAACAAAATTATTAGTACGCTGGGTTAAAAGACAATTCAAATTGATTCAATGAAAAGTTCACATAAATTTTGAAGAAGTAAAAATATATTATGTGACGAAACTTCACCCATCGATGTCCGCAAGTATATGGATTGCAAATGGAAGGAGACATTGCAATGAATATTTCAATTCAATTACAGTAAATTGAATTTTATACAATGTAGGCGAACCCGTATTGACGATGCGATGCTTCCATCACCGCTTGCAAATGCACAGCCGTGAAGGCCACATAAAGACAAACGAACAACGACTAGAAACAAAATGGTGGAATTTTCTACTGCATGGATACAATAAATAATAAATAAAAATACGTGTTTTTCTTCTTTTAATATTTATTCCACATCCTTTCTCTTTAGTTAAAAATGTTTCGCTTTTTATATCTCATAGAGAATCTTAAAACAGACACAGGTGCCACAATGGCATTTAAATTACCTTAATGACACGTGATGATAGCCATAGGCAAGATAAACAGGGGAATTTTAAACACGGGTGTTCAGCGGTTGTGCGTAGTTCTTTCTGCTCCTTACACAATCTGCTAAAGTCGTGCCTTTTAATGGTGGCATCTCACTTCGCGGAGACGTCCCTGCGACTCGGACACTCCGACACGTCTCCGATACTTTTTTATCCTTTTTTTTAGAGGTCTCCGATACCTTTTTTTTTTTTTTTTACCGTCCCTGAGACGTCTCTGCGACAAGTTTAAAACAGACTCTAACCCGTCTCAAAGTAGTCCCAAATCTGTCTCAAATCCGTCTCATGGCAAGTAAGAAATCTTCATTACAGACTGGTCTCACTGAGTAGAACGACTCCAAAACAAACAAAGGGTTGCATTATCACGCGAATGACAGGGTAAAGTTTATATCTCAATGGCCTTGAGACGGGTTTGCGACTAGTTTGCAACTCCGAGTCTCTAAAGTCGCAGACACATCTCCTAAGTCTCCACGATATCCCATAAGTCGCGGGGGAATCAAACACGTTCATCCGTTTATGTCATTCTTCCTGTTGCGGAGACGTCTTCGAGACTGATGCGACTGATCCGTCGCGGAATTCTCGATGACGTCGCCCATAGACCTCTGGTTAGTTACCATTTTAATTGGTTGGTCTTGAGTCAATCTTGCTGGTTTGAATAAGGTATAAAATTCATATCCAGCTGTTGTTTGGATTTTTTAAAGCAAAATTTATGAAACTAAGGTAAATTCACCTTAATATCTGATATAAATACATTGAAATAGAATTATGCTCCTTCATTCAACTGATTTGGCAATCAAGTCTTACAAAAAAAGAAGAAGAAGAAGAAGCTTAACTGAATATTAATAGCATTGTATAGCTATCCACATTAAAAGATGAAACTGTTATTTTCTATCAAATCAATTTTACATATCCATCACGTTTTGCATAATAGCGATCATTGAAACATGCTGTTGCTGACATTTTACCGGAATGCCCGCATTTAATAGGGCAGATAGTCAATTATTTTGAGCTTTGTGTAATTTTAAATAAATATTTTGCACTAAGACAAATGCAATAAATATAATCCTCTCCTAAACGTTTCCAACAATTCAAATGAGTCCAAATTCAATATCCGGCACCCATCTTATATCGTCATCATGACAAGATATCTATATCCTGCTCAAATCTTAACTCTCTGTCTCGAGTGAGAAGATCACTTTGCTCTGTGCACCACGTTCCCAGTCGCCTTTTGGAATAATAAATTCCATTTGATCGATTTCTCAAAGGGGCTAATAGAACGAGCCTCACGCGGCAAGGGGATTTGACCGGATAAAGTGAAGCCATGTCACGATTTGGTCAAAGAGAGACAAAATAAGAAGGAAAACAAAAGTTGAAGTGCATTTTCAGAATCCCATAGTATACATGTTACACTATTATTAAATTGTTCTATGGACCCGTTATATTTTGAAGGGGGGGGGGAATAAACCCATTCTAAACTATCATTACCTGCAAGAACTGTGACCACATCATTCATTATTTTGAGATGTCTTGATGAATGGGCACGGAATGAAATACCGACCCAATTAATTTTGATTGTATCTTGGATAAGACGAGAATATTGATACGTTGCCTTGATTCATAACATTATAATGCCCTAATTCCATTTCATCTTATGTCTGTAATGAATAACTGTTTTATATAATGTCTGTCTCTCTACCTGTGTCTGTGTATCTCGCTACCGCAACTGTCTGACCTAGTATCCCCCCCCCCGCGCATCCGCCCTCACCTTTCCCATAGGACGTGCAGCACCCAAACACTGCATCGACGCCTCAATCGGGAGTGAGGTGGCGCCTTCTCGGTCGGCCTGAGAATTCTCATGGTTCGCCACCCTGCTGATGCGGGCATGCATGTTTGGCCTATATTATCAAACACGTAATGTCACGCATCTTATACACACATTGTCTATAGCGGGAATTGCGTTTTCCACATGGAACTAAAATGTCTGCTTTCGTGCTCTGTTCTAGTCACCCATTAGCAATGAATTCGATTCATTGATTGATTACTAGATAGTCTATTTTGTTTTCCAGAGCACTGCTTGTTGATATCAATCAGAACGGGGTGTAGGGAGTGCTGCCTATCCATTTATCCAAGTGCTGCCATCAATATCACAAGCACAGTCTAGACACATCAGTGCACTCATGAATAAAGAACAGACATTTTCTATAATAACGATATACTTTTTTTGTCTTGAAAATTAAAAATAGCCACGGCATAACTTAACAAAATAATTAACGCCAAAGAGTGACGAAACTGTCTGACACATGCACCAAGACTCAATAACAGCTGCTCATCGCATGGAAAAGAAAAGAGGGGCGCCAAAACCATGCTGGGGGTCATATCAACATCCAAAGCAGACCATGCAAAGACATAAGAGAGAGGGAGAGAGAGAGAGAGAGAGTGAGAAAGATACAGAGATGGTAGAAAGAGAGAGATGATACATTAAAATATAATTATGCAGTTGTAATGCATCTCTATACATTATAACTGCATATATTTCAATTTCATATATTTCAATATATTTCCCTCCACCAAGTGTTATGTCGGTAATACCTTAATGCCGTTGTCGTGACAAGTACTTTTAGATTTATTATTCCCCAGTTCTGCTCCTCCCTCCTTCCCTCCCCATCTCTCTCTTCATAACACACATTGTCTCTCCTTCCCCATCTCGCTCTCTCCCCCATCTCTTTCTCTCTTCTTTCCTGCTCGTGGGTGGACGTTCAGGTGAAGATATATACTTTCGATAATAAATCTTCCATTACAGAGATTTTCCTCGTAGACGATTCAAAAGAGACGCAACCTTTCGAGCAAACTGTCCCTCCTTTGCAATATCTATGATTGATCACTGTTTAATTAAAAAGCTTGTCATGCTCTTGTAGAAAAGTAACATGGGGACCTTCAGTTTTATGTTCTGTTAGGAGAACTAATAGTGACGAAAATACCAAAGGAACAGTATATCGACTTGGTTTTGAACCCGAAACATACAGATCGTGAGACCATTAGCATGTTTCACCTGTCTTTGTATTATACCGTTTTTTATGTTGTTTTTTTCTTTCGCTATTTACGACAAAATTACTGTTACGTCGAAAAATAGGCATATCTCCACGAAAGAAATCTAAAACAAAGTCAAGTCCCGTTTTCAGAGACTTTTTCAACATTGTGCCCGAGTCCAAACTATATTTCATGTGACACAAATATCATTTCATGAAAACAGTAATTACTTTCGACGTACATGCATTTAGCATGAAAGAGAAATCTGTGTTTTTCGCCCCTAGGATATTTTTGGATCCTAGCCGAATAAAAACATCTCATTAATTACAGATGGAAAAAGGACAAAACATAACATATTGCACATGTTTCCAGGGTAGCTAAAGGCATCTATATAATATTGGAACAAATAATATCTTTATAAATGACGGATACCATTCTTGTGATTATAGCAAAGCTTTGGTTACAGCGCAAGATAAACAATGATAAACGTATTTCTTTGACTTTTAAATGAAAAAGAATGAAGTATATATTAAAAAGAGAAGTACACATGAGATAGACATCCCTATTATAAAATATCTATGACATAAACCCTCATGTACTAAAAAATTAGGTGCCGTTGTTAACTTTTAAACCTCATCAAAAGCATTTGTATCAGAAAAGTTTAATATTTAGCATTCATGTTTACAGATTAACAATAATGTTTGTGCAGCATTCAACCATACATCTGAATCTCACTAAATATTACAAAAGAGCAAGGTTATTTTAGAAAACCAGACACAAAGCACATTACATGAAAGAAACATACAGCAACCGACAAAATACATAAATTTCAGATAAGCAGAATTGGAACTTCAAAACTGTTGTGTTCATGACAAAAGACCCTTATCCCACATACCCCAAGGAACTGGAGCATACAATAAAGCATACCATTTGGATGAATATTTACTATAACTGTTTACATTAAGGTAAAAGAGGAGTAAAATCTTATTATTGCAATCGTATCAAACTTTGCTGTTTACATTATTTGCTACGCGAGTCAGATTCGACGTAGGCTTATACATAACATAAATGACTTAAATGTATGACCATCCTGCTATAGACCACTTCTAACGTGTAGCCTGCTAATTAATTAATATCATATTAGAGGCCAGTCTCTGAACAAATATAAAATCCGAGCAAATTATTTTCTCTCGTCTATTATGAACCCGTACAACATTGTCAGGGGTTGGGGAATAATCATCTACATTATCACAGCCAATGTAATCTCGGTGAGGGCGGTTCATGCTAACATGGCTGATATAATATGTTAATTGATCTTTTTTAAAAGGTAAAAGCTATATACGAATTTCCAAGAAAGAATAGAAAGCGAATGATGGATACTTGTTGTCGGCAGTAGCATCCGGAAGGGAGCAAAGCGGGTGATAGATCGCAACTCACAAGGAAGAAAAGAGAGGAGATGCATGCGATATAGGAAAAAGAAGATACGGAAACGGTGGCATTTTAAAATGGCAGTAAGGAAGTGTGGAGACAGGGGGTCAATGCAAGATATGGGAAAACATGAGAACATTAGGTTAAGGGGGTTATGGGCAACTTGTTTACACTTCTATTTGGCTCATTTATGAAGAAAATGAAAAGAATTAACCCTCCAAAACCATATATCAGTAGAGAGGTTATATATCAAGGAATCTTATGGACGAAAACAAAAAAAAAATCACCAAAAGTGCCTAATTAGCATAATTAATGCAACTTAGCCCTTTTATGCCCAAAATAAGATCTACTGAATACATTACACACAAATAACTCCATTTTTTTTTTACAGATGTTCTCTAAACATAATGTCTAGGGAGTGAATGGATTGGAATTATAAAAATAATAATTAAATGTATTTTTTCTTTTGTATTTTATTGTTTTTTTTTAGCTAATTTCATGACATTATTACCAGAAAACTAAAACTTTATCTAAAATTCCAATCCATTTATTTCCCAGAGACACATCTCACCAATAAGCATGCAAAGTTTGAACAGCAACATACATTCCATTCTTGAGTATTTTGTTTTGCAAAAGAGGGCTAATTGCATAAATTATGCTAATTAGGCATTTTTGTGATTTTTTTTTCCTTTCATAAGATTCCATTATATATAACCTCTCTACTGATATATGGATTTGGAGGTTTATTTCTTTTCATTTCTCCTGTTGGTGTCAGAAATGAGGCAAACAGAATTGTAACAAGTTGCCCATAACCACCCCCTCTTAAGAGAGAGAGAGAGGGGGGGGGGGGAGAGAAAGAGACGACAAAGAAACAAAATAGAGAAAAGAATATGAAGAGAAAGCGACAAAGAGAGTTCGAAGAACGACACACACACACACACACACACACACACAAACACACCCACACATATATATGTGAGAAAAAAAATAACTAAACTGTAAAGAAGAAAAGAAAACCAACCCTACGTAAAAAGCCCGATTAAAAAAAAAAGATAGAAAAGAGAAAGGGCATAAAGTCACACAGGCGGACACGGACGCACACAGATAGTGAGTTGATAAAAACTCACGATGTATTGATAAGTAAAGAATCTTCAAAGAAAATGCTCTATGACGTTAATTGGTACGCTTTTAGGTTTCTCAATCGTGCTCGACCTCTAAATGATTACACACGTCACCACGTATTTCAATCACAAATCCTGCATCTCCCACTATAATTCAGGGGCCTGTTTCTCGAAACCGTCAGAAGTCTAAGTTCTTGGACAACCCATAGGGACACATGTTGTAGATTTAACGCGCGTTTCAATGGGATGCCCACGAACTTGGACTTATGACGGTTTCGAGAAACAGCCCCAAATTCCTCTCAGTTTTATTCAAAATCAAGAACAGGGAATGCCAACCTCGCTTCCATTTCAAGAACCCTCTCTACTATGTAAATCGGCAACGAAGAGCCTGCCATGGCCCAACACAGCCACTGACTTGTGGGCTGAGGTATATCATTATCTCTGTCAACCGAGGCCCTCTTAAAGGGAAGAAATCGAGCTCTAACTTCAGATTACGGTCAAAATCCAAATCAACACACTGCTCATCAATACAGTTTTGGTTCAATATACTACCAGACACATCATTCGTTATTCAACTCATTATACCGATAATGACATTTTATGTGTAATTTCACGTATATTTCTTCACGCACAAGTTCACGCAATTTCACTTTCAAAACCTAACGAATACATAAGTGGATACAAGGAGAGTACTTGAGTACTTATACTAATTGCTTTATTCAGTGCGTCCCAGAAAAAAAGTATACCCAACTTTGAGAGTCTCGTATCAAAATATTATAGCTTGTGTGACCTTCAAATATATATCATGATAAAGAGCAACTCATATTCTTTTCAATGATACCAAACTTATACCTGTGTTGTGAAGGATGACAAAGCAGTTGGGCTTTAAAAAACAAGTGTAAAAAGTGCTCTGTCCTAAGTTTGAGCAAAAGCAGCCCTTGTATTTCAATAGATCAAGTAATCCTTTGTGCCTAATGAATGGACTCAGGAAGGCTGACCTCAAACAAACAATGAATGATCAGAAAGGCACTGCTGCTTCTCAGACAACTTGGTACAGATCACTTTTGATCAATGTTTTTAAGCACTCGAGTGTTCAGTCATCCATGACAGTATCGGTATGATTTTGGTATCATTAGATAGAATATCAGTTACTCTTTGTCATGAAATTAAAATTAATTACACATAAGTTATAAAATTTTAATATGAGGCTCTCAAAATTGGGTATACTTTTATCTGGGACGCACTGTAGAGGCATTCTTCCGCAAGAATTATATAATTAAAAAATATATATATATATACATAGGTGTCATTCTATTTGCTTTTATGAAAATATAAGACATCCAGGAGGCAATGCAAGCATCTGAAATGGATTTATGAACTACAAAAACACATACCATTCTTGGCCACATAAGCACCAACCACAATGACCAGCGCAATTAAAATAAGCCCCAACAACTTTAGTCCGCTGATTTAAGGACACCTCAAAAATTACCAAAATCATTATGGGCACATAATTACACGAATGTAGAAAGCCTATCAAATATCATCTTCCGATGATCATGATTTATCAGTCACATTAAGGGACTGTGTCACTTTTAATTGACTATTTCATTCCAGAAAAACCCAGTTATTTCTAAGGAATAAAAAGGGGTATACATATGGCGTTCCATAACTTGGTATGAGGTTCCAAAGTCGGGTCCGACACCATGACGATATGGCAATGCAAGACATGATGCGAATTATCATTATTTTGTTGAGTGTTGGTCGGTGACAATGTAATTGAATTTGTTTCCATGGCAACGTTTCAATAAAAAAAAGTGACACGACATTTGCTTTTGCGACAGTTGCTCCGGATTTCGTTTAAGACGGGAGATTAGGGTTAAGGTTGCAACTGGGTTTCGGGGTTTAGATTTAGAGTTAGGTTGAAGATAAAGCATAGTTTTTAGTCCAGGGTTGAAGTTATTTATTCGAGGCATGTATGGAATTTACAGCGGAGCAATTGTCATCAGAGCAAATGTCATGGAATAAATACAATAAAAGTTTGACCTTCTTACCTGGATTTCTCTTGTGTGATACATTATTATGAGGAATAAAAGCCCAAGTGTGGAAGCGCTGATCATGGACTTGAGGATAACTGAAAACACAGATTCCTGGAGAGGAAAGAAGACAAAAAAGAATGATAAGGATATACGTAAACCACAGTGATTAATAAAAGATATTGGTATTTGTCTGACGCGGCACCTTACCGCAATGAATATGACTTACGCTTACCACAGACTGAGCGCAGGAGTAAACATGTTGTCCCTGGTGATATAAATGATTATAATTTTAAGCATCCCTTATATAAAAAGAGAAATGTGCAAAATAAGTTCATGTTATACCCCTAGGTTTACTTAATACACTCTAAAAACTGAAGTGCTGATTTCTGGGTGCTCGTATAGTGACTGCCCTTGAAGTGCTATATCAGCACCTTAAGTGCTATTTTAGCACTTGCCCAAGTGTTAATTTATCCCAACGATGTCACGCCGTTTTTGCCCATTTTTGCTGAAAGTTCAGCTCACGTGAAATAGCTAAAACAGCACTGTAAGTGCAGTTAAACAGCACTTTGATTGCAGTCACTATGCAAGCTCTTAAAAAGTGCTGATTTCAGCCTCTGAAGAGCTAAAAGCAGCACTTCAGTTTTTAGAGTGTAGGTTTAAAGAAAAATATACAGTATTAAAAAATATATATCTAAGTCAAAATTCATGCATTGTGGGATCAATTCTGGGCCACGCAATAGGGATTCTGATCAGTACACATATCCTTTAAAGATAGAACCAGTGGTTTCTCAAGACCACATAGGCCCTATTCATTAACGTCTTAACATTTAAAAATGACATTGTAAATACAGCTCAATATTATAAACATTTGCATACTTAAGACATGAATGAATGTAAGACATATAGATGATTAGTAATGAGTTATTTAAATGTTATGGTTTATATTTATAGAATACTTCCTCTGTTTAAGACATAATCTAGGTTTAATATTTTGACTTGATAAGAATTCAAATTGCTAATCCAGCTGAAGGTAACTCATCAAGCTGTTCATATAAAGTAAAACATTACTTTACGAGCAACTTGAGTAAGAGCCAAATGTAATGTCCAAATTAATCAAATCAGCTCAAAATGAAAAAGGCAGATATAATTAGCTTAATAAACTTGATTATTATTAGCAACAATTTAATTGCGATTATGTGAAATAAAGTAAGACTTCAGGAAGAATATATGCATTCCATTTGGCTCTCAAGTCAGCCGTATAAAGTTACGTAACTTACGAACAGTTTGGTTAAATATCCCAACATTAGGTATAACATACATGCTTGATGCTTGATGTGACAGTGTTGTTTTGGAAAATAACTTTAAACGCGATTTTTTTTTTTGTTGCATTAATCTGTATTCATCGTGTATTTACTTTTCATCATTCATCCATTTTCATATTGACAAATCATGCGGCACTTCCCAAGTTAATCCGAAATCTATTTTAGCATTGAGAATGGAATTCGTGAAGCTATGTAGTCTTTTCATATTCCTGTTTACGTACGAATTACTCATTCAGCCGTAATATACTTGTATTGCGAAGGAAAAAAAAAAAACGCATGAAAAAAAAAGGACAGAAGAAAATTTCGTCGAACTACATAATAATAGTCTGATGTAAAGTGGTGGTCTAAGAGGCAAATTATCTTAATACAAAGCTTAATTGGAAAGGGATATGATGGAGGCAAAATAATACATGCGCCACCATTTTAGTTTGTTGCGATATCAATCCAATCATGATATTTTTCAATTTGGTCGCGCTACAAGTATAGCTCTAAATCATCTTCTACTTCTATCTTGACCAATACAGATTGGACTTGCCACTATACAAATTACATTACTAGTATTATATGCACATTCCACTCATAAATTCAAATATCACACTAGGCCTATAATGTAAAATTCTAACGATATAAAATTAATACTGGGGGATGTGTGTCTTTAATTGTGTTCGTTGCTTTTAGAAGGAAATACAATACACCGCACTCCCACGCCTATATGTATTATTTGCTCTTCCATGCTTTGCTTGAGTTATGCGAATAAGGTAATATAAACGTGAACAATTGATGTGCAAATTCAAATAAAACTTTATTCTGAGTTCACAGTTGGAAGGTGTAATGCTGCAGTCACACAGACACTTACGTATAGATACGTTTGTGTTGTTTTAATCTTATTTCTTTTTCTATTCTATCATTTCTTATGCATTTCTTTGTTTTACTGGATAAACAGAATTATCTTTCCACTGCTGACTATGACGGGTAGGCATCCGTGGGGATCCGCAGAAAAGAAAATAATATTTGGACGCAACCGGACGTAACTCAACGTAAGTGTCTGTGTGACTGTAGCATTACCCTTCGCGTTAACATGTAGACATTCGGGCCGAGATAAAAGGATAAGTTTTACTCAAATTTGGTATGAGAGACTGAAAATATCCTTTTTAGGTATTCCCTTTTTTCAACGATATTGAAAAAAAGTCAATTGTTACAGAAACCGTATACAGCATAATATAACACCCTCACGATACACACACAATTGTGGTCGAAAGAATACAAACAAAAAATATTGATTATCTTGTAATCGTAATGCATATCTGCGTATAAGCATTATAATGAGTACGAATATAAAGGAAAGAAACTCTAGACTTTCGCATAAACTATAAATTAATTTCCTATTTTTTTGTCTCTGAATATGAAAAATACATATCTGAAAAACAAACATCGAGAAGAAAGAAGGATGGAAGGAAAGAGAGGCGCGGTTGACCTCAATTTCTCTTCTTATATATTCACTCGAGTTCTCCAAAGAAATGTCATATTTTATAAACCTTCAATCAAGCGTGAATGATGGATATGATTTTGGTGTTTGGTGTCAGGAAGTTTTATTCATTTCTCTTTTTATAAAGAGTCGGCTCTGCGGCAATAAAATCAGAAAAAGCGAGACAAAAGTAAATCCTGACATTTGAAAAAGGCCTCAACATGGCAACAGAGCGTGAAAAAAAATAACACAAGGCCGTTTGCTCGCCTCCTGATGAAATAACATGAAAATGTTCAGGGCACAACATCAAAATGTATTTTTATTCGAGAGTTTTTTTTTTTAAATATATATTTTATTTTTTATTAGCTAGAAACGGAAAACGGTGACCTTCACAATGACTTTGCCACTAAAAGGCAATTCCTATCATGGTTGAAGTACTCAGCTCAACAAAAGCTACACATGGTACGTGTTGTCTGCCTATAATGTTTGCTTAAAATTATTCTAAAATGTGTTGTTTGGTATGGAATTTGTAGTAAGTGTATTTGGCATCATCTGTGTCAGAGATAACAATATCAGTTTACGAGTAAACATTTAAACACGTTCAGTTACATCAGGGACGTGTCTCCTCTCACGTCCCTGGTTACATCCAATCATTTTCCGCCTTCCACTTATCACACAATCGATTTGATTGCACACAAAACATGCACATTATCAGTGCTTTGACATGTAAGGCCAACAAGTAATGTTACGATCAAAGGCACTTTTTTCTTCACAATGTGATGATTTACTTGTTAGCAGCGTTGACATGAGTAAAATATTATATTTTTCAATACGCCCCCATGCATTCATGTGATTTACTGGGGGCTATAGCCATAGCGGAGTTTCTTTCGTAATTGCCATACACATAACACACTTGACATTTTTGTTAAACTTTTTCAAGTTGCATGCGTTTATTTACACTAATAATCATGATAATATTTTATAATATAGTCTTTTAGATGAGATGATGATTGTGTGTTTCTATATCTCCACTCTTGCTATTTCTCCCTCTATTCATTCCTATCATGCACCATTCCACATGGTATCATAATTAGCCAGCGCAATTTTCATCAAACCTCCTGCAGTTCTTAATCATAATTTCTAAAACAGGGAAAACCTGTCCGAAGCAATCACCTTGGATCGTACACAATCTTCATAAAATACAAGCATCCCCGTGTCCATATCACTGTAGTATGGGCTATGAATTAGCAATAGATTGATCAAATTGGCAATTTATCACAGCGTTAATGATATGCACAATGGTTTGCTAATGCATAATAAATGAAATTAATCAAGCTAACACGCTAGTGGTAACCCGAGCGTTCCAGGTCCTTGTTGTCGATGCCTTTGAAGGTGAAGTTACGCATCGTAAATCACTCGAAGGGGGCACTCTCTTTAATATCTAAATTAATTTGATATCATAAATGGAACAAATACAAATATCTCGAGTGATGATCTAAGCATGCTAAGAGTGATATGCGATGAAATATTTGTTTAAAAAAAGATCTACTACACACAATGCTTTTTTTTTCGTTCTTTTCAGCTTACATGCACTTATTCAATCAAATGCGTCATTGACTAAAAAAAAAAAGTTTAAATTTTGGAAAGTAGCAAACTAGCCATCTCTGCACATTTCAGTGTCAAATAATAATAGAATAATGTTTGTTATCCATGCCCTGTAATTTTACACAGCAATTCTTTCATCAATACAAAGTCCACCATTATGTAGTTTGCTAGTAGTTTGTTCTGGACATTCCAGTGTATTGATTTCTAGTTAATTTCATCCGGCCGCGGAAAAAACAACCTCGTAGATTTCATTCCAGAAATATACCATGATTGACAGGTTGTATGTTTCATCTGGAGTACAGTGTAGATTTCAGATTTGGTATGTCCGGTAACTAACTCTATGGTATTCAGTTGTAACCAACCCTTGTACATTTTTATCTTGACACATGTCACAAAATGTTATGGTGTGACAACATTTCCATATTAAACTTGCGTAATCGTTTTTAAAACGCACTAAATTCACTTAGAACCCTACAAAAGTTATTACTGGGTTTAAAAGTTTAACCGCGTTTTATGAAATAACAGTCAGTAAATAACAAATTAGAACAGCACCATTTGTTTGCTGTTCCTTTTGATATATATTTTCGTTGTAATTTCGTATACTATTTGTTTCAATCAATGTGTGTAAACAAGACTTATGAAATGATCCCAAGAAACTAAACCATATTTCTATTTTCATTTATTGTACATACACATTTGCAAAATTTATTCAACTTATAAATTATAAATATGACTAATATAATCACTAATACAAGGCATCACTGACAAGTATTACCATATTCATGTGATAACCAGATGAATACAGGCATGCTGACTCTCCTCCTCTCTCGCAAGTCATCAATTTTTATAACTCGTGACAGATGTGAATGTGTCTAATCATAACATCAGTTGGGATAACAATCGCTTAATATAATACCATATGCGACTGGATAATTAATCACTAGATCTATACGAAAATGATAAATTAAAAATTAAGAGCTTTAACAAGACGAAGGTCGAACCAGGTTTTCCATTGAAAATGTCTATCATGTTATTGCAATAATTATAATTTTAATGAATTGGCTCTAGACTGGACAGAGATGTGGATATAAGTTCTAATATAAAAAAATAGCAGTAAATATGATGAGATTATAATTTTTAAATCACGAAGGAGACGAATGGAGACGTCATAACTAAAATAACCACAAGTCATGGCCAACGATCTTAAAATATCCAAATAAAGGTTGGTCTTTTACACGCTATCTTAGTTAGATGTGTACATACAAAAGGCATTGTTGAAATTTAATAAATTTCTTATTAAAAAAATAAAAATTACAGACTGAGGCACAAATAATAATATATGGGCACCCAATCTGCTGTCGACGTATTCATTTTGAGCTTTGATTTATGGTGACTTGAAAATATTGAGCTGTGTATTAAAGGGATTGAGTAACTTTCTGGTGGCCTGCAAAAATCTGAGCTTTCGGGTCCTACAGACTGTCACTGCGTGTAATTAATGTCGACAGGAAACCCTGCAAAATTCGTTTACATTGAATTCAAAATCTAAGACGATTCCTGTCTGACCTAAAAGTTTGCATTTATGATTACAGCATGAGCTGGAAGAGTAATTGTATTTAAAGGCCCGGTCCCACTGGCGGGAGGATTAATTGCGCATGAGTTGCGTATACAAATTTTGTTCATCCGCAACAAAAAACAAAAACAAAACAAACCATCCGCAATTCATACGCAAATCATCCTAAAAAGCCAGTGGGACCGCGCCTTTAGATCTTGAACAAAGTTGAACAATTCCTTTAAAGCGAATGTCACTGAGCAATAATATTGCACAGCCTATTCCCAAGTAAAGTGCCTCGTATACTGCACATAGAGAAGTGTGCCAACATTCTATATAACGCTCTGTTTATGTACTCTGGTGTATTAATTTTATCACGATGACATTTCGACTTCAACCGATGACAGTGAAAACATCATTTTGGCTGTCATCGCCTAAAATGTCACTATATATAAACACACGAGGGGAGGCCGAGGAAGGGAAGACGAAAAACAAAGTTCAACATTTTTGAGCACACATCACGAAGTGACTTGTTGGTGGACCTTTAGCAAGTACGATGCAGTGAAAATTCAATGAGAGCCTCCCTTCGTATACCGGCGGGTGAAATCGCCTTGAATTCTAGCGAAAGCAAACATAATTTGGCGGCCTAAGTTCGCCGCAAATCTGTGCATCGCCAAGACTTCACGCTCGACCATCTCATCTTTTGATTTCCCTCGTCTAGGGAGAGAGTGTGGTGTCTGTAATAATATGAACATCCCCCATGGGTATGCCCGAGTCTGCTAATGTGACATTAAAGGTCTCCTCGCGATGTATCCTCACTCCATATTCTCCAACCAAACCAATCTCATATTTTTCGTCATGACGACCTTTTCTCATGATATTATTGTGATTCAAAGTACACGAGGTGAGGATGTAGTTGGAATATCATTCTCGTCCTTATAAAATATTAAAGCGCGTATAGGTCATAATCATGCTTACTTCAATTAAAATCACATTTTGACCATGAGATTACGCTTGCAGGGGGCTTGAGTGAAAAAGGAAATGCCCTAATTTCACTTTTAATCTACTCATGTGCAATAGCCTTCCGTAAGCAATTTCAAAGCAAACATGAAAGGTAATTTTATATTGACACCACGTCATGATGAAACTTGTTGGTAAATAGGAGCGTCTCTTTAATGCACTTCTCAGTTCCCTTTTTCCGCCCGACAACGGATTGACGTCATCGGGGCCCTATATGACATCATCAACTTCAATCGCAGTCTTTATCTGATAGCAGATAGTGGCTCCGTGACCGGTGGTGTGTGCTATTGGTTGCCAAAACAGCTTGGGTGTGAGAGGGAGGTGGGAAGGGGGGGGGGGGGTGTCACAACATACTAGAGCTGCTCATAAACAGATTTCCTCCGATTTCTTCCAATTAATAAGACATTGGATGACAAATGACGATTTGACTTGACAGTGAAGAGCTTTGAGGCAACTTCTAATATTTTTAACATGCGGGGCCTTCTTTCATATCTTCTTTAGATAGGATATACAAAAACAGCCCCCATCTCCCCCCCCCCACGCACAAAAAAAAAAAAAAAAAAAAAAAAAAATGGGGGAGGGGAACTGCCTCATTTTGGTTTCCTTTTTAAAGTATTTGCAACCTGAAATCAAGAAATTTTAAACTTCATCTTTTTGGGAGGACCCTGTTGAGAAAAGGGGAAATAAAAACGATGCGAGTGGAAATATTTTCGAGCTATCAAATGAAGCAAATTTTGCATTACATAATGTTCCTAAACAACGGTTCGATGAATTATTCGGGTAGGCCTATAGTATATGAAACATTTAATACGATTATTTTAGATATATGAAAAAAATTAAAGAATATCTCAATAACCATTACGCCAGTGTACCAAAACCCCATTCTGTCCAACATGTCAAAGAGAGCTCGAGATCTCGAAGGGGTTTAGAAAACGGATATGCCACAAGTTGAGAAAGCCTACTCCAGTGACCAACCTTTTTCCCCCTTCAAGACAAGGTATTCACCGTACATTTCCCCTTCAAATAATAATAACAACAAAGTACAGAAGTCTACTTCTGCAGGAGATTCCTAAAAGGTCACGTTTACATTGAAACCAATGTGACGTGACAGACTTTGAAGAAGGATATTTTGGAGAAAAGTGTGTCACTAGGAACATTGCCCGTTATTATCGAAAGGTGACTAAATTAGTAAGCCTACACCTTGTTAGTCGGTCTGCTAACTTTAGTCACCCTTCAGAATACCGGCCAATATCTGGAAGTCGAGAAGGGGTAGTTGGTGGTGATGGAGGGGGTAATAATCTCGTATCTCAAGCTCAAATATGTCCCGGAAAGGGGTTGAGTGGCGGGTTTGAATGCCCCTTGTGTACCTCGGAAGGCGGCTGCAACCCCGACATCGCAATCGAGTCGTGTGTCTGCGTCCGGTATTAGTAGTTAGCCAAATATGCAGTAATGGAGGAGGGATATATATGCTTGATCCTTATGGCTTTGCACGTCTGCGCTCTCAATAAAAGAGAGATATAGAAAAATGGTGGGAAGGAGATGTAGTAAGATGGTGTGTTCCCACAGTGGCGGATTTTACAAGGACTAATCATCTCCTATACCAGTGCAGCAATCTTATTCTACATAACATTATCACATCCCAAGAATATGTACATCTTGTGCACATCTCCATCTCGTACAAGTAACCATGATTAATTTCTTGAACTCCAAACCAATGTAGACGGATTGAAATGAATGTAATATTGACACTCGGTCCATGGATGTTTTTATATTGAGGCAGTGTGGAAGTGCCTAGATATAGAACGAACGTCATGTCGAGAGAGAATGACCGATATGAAGTGAAATGGACACGGATTGCATGGATGATCAATCTTGAGGATTTAGGGCAAAAATATGACTTCACCGCCTAAACACTACAAATGCAGTTCTCTATTTATGAAGTTTTTATTATTATTATTTTATTTCTTTTTCGTATAAATTTAATGCCTCAAAGAGAAGCAAATGTGTGCAATAAAATTTTTAAAAAATGGTTCTTTCCAATATGAAAGCGTCTCATGAGATAAAAGTTTATAACCGGCAATAAATTGATAATGGTATAGAATTTTTTTATAATTTGTTTTATTATTTATGCATTAATATATAAAAAAGGAACGTCACATTCTATAAAGAACATGAAGAAGTACACTTTTTTTAATCACAATGTGCAATGAAATGCAATCCGCTGTTTGATATTGCCATAGCAACTTTTCCTGAAACCAAAAATGGAAGTTAACTATATAAAGCACCTATCAAAGCATAAAATCGAAGACATTCCGCACTCACATCTTGTGGCTCGTGGTTTTCGACATAAACATAGGATTGAATGTGGTTATATCAATGTGAATGTACTTTCTATATGTAAAGAACAAAGGAAATAAATAATAATTTGAGTATGTTATCACAAGCGAAATGACAAATTGACTATTTTTTATCTATATTACCATAATAACTCGATTTGAAGTTCATAAAGCATGGTCTAGGGACTCGGACATACGTCACAGGACGACATGCATTGAATTGTGGGAAGTACAGAACATCGCGGATTCAATATGTATTTTTCTCCTGTAGTGCCAATGCATGCCAAGGAAAGCAACTGTAGGTATAAACGTCGTTGGAGAACAGCAAATTTTCAAACATTTAAAATACCACGTCTCGTATAAACTCATACAAAAAATGCATTTAAAACAAAAAATAAGTTGCCCATACCGATCATCATAGAGCATTAATTACACTAATTAAAACTGTACCAACTATAGAAGTCTCCCCAAAATAAATAAAAAATCTTTGCGCATACACTTAATCACTTGATATTTTATGTTATTTTTAAATTGTAATCTTGAAATGTATAAGTCCTTGGACTGAATTTTCAGTATTTTTAATCAACCAAATTGAGTTGAATTGAATTGAATTGAATTGAATGAATTGACTTAGGTAGTCTGACAATCAGACGTTTATTTCTCACATAATTTTAAAGGAGAATAGCTTGTTGGAACACGTTTAAGTAAAATATGTTGGGTCACACATAACAGCCCTTCCTGATCGATAACAATTGAAAATTCATAATGTAAAGTAGGCCTATAGGAAATTTTAAAACCCCTTTTTGTGTAGCCTTTCAATTTAGAAAACAAAAGCAAACAAATAAAAAACAGTCAAACAAATAAACAGTCAGAAAAAAATGTATTCGTTACATTGTATCACCAATCGGACAGCTTATTAAGGCTTAAATGTGAATAGGACAATTTTCGTTTGTTATACCGTTTTCCAAATACAAAATCAACTCCATTTCGCCAAGTAAAACCGCTGAAGTAAATCCCTTAAAATAGTACAAACTCAGAAGATAAAAGGGGAAAGAAATTATCATAATGCGCCTGGCAGCCAAGTTGACATGTTTTCGCGCTCTCAAAATGATAAGAAAACATTCTCGACTCCGAGGGAAATGCCATTCACTGGAATCGAAGCATGAAGGAATGGGGAAGAATAAAATCTCACAGAGGTCTGGCTAACATGGCGCATTTTCTGTTTTTCTTCTCACTTTCCGAGAGGTTTAAGGTTGACGTTGTGTGTCGTTATTAGATCATGCTCAATAATTAATTCGATTTGTGGGTCCATTTTTGGATAGACCATTAAGCCCACGTGTATTTAAAAGTACTTACTTCATAGTTGTTTTATTGCTGACAAATTTTGCAGGGTTTTATCCAAACCATGGACTTAGGGGGGAGTCCATGTTCAAACTATACATCACTAATTTTGAACAAAATCGATGCCATGACTGATTTTTGGAAGAATATCTTATTTAAAAGACAATATTATAAATTCAATTCAGCCTTTACAAGAACAAAAGCATGGCAAAGTGATAGAAATAATTTATGTTTATTTATCAGTTACAGTGGAGCTTTCAACTGGATAAATTTCGATAAAATAAATTCATGGTGCTACTTCTAATTATTTGTCTAAAATCAACTGAGGGTGTAAAAAGTCAACCTGTATAATGAATAAAACCGATAAACCAAAATAGGGGGACGGGAGACAAACACATACGGTCTTGCAGCCTAGTTAAAAGAAAAGTTTTTGATATTGAATATCAAATTTATATTAATATATATATATATATATATATATTATTCCATCGTTCGATCTTAATTAACTTAAACTTTTGACTGAAAAAAGTAGAATTATAGATCGTATTTTATAATGAGCAGACGATTGGAGACCCTTGTTAGCTATCGATCACCTTGTGCTATCGGACGGGCAAGAGCTGCAATATCCCGACGGAGCTGCATGCATCAACACTGCCGTAGGTGTCGTGTTAATTAGTTTACTTTTAAAATGTCACACATGTTGTTTGTTTAACAATCGAGAATTGCAATACCATCACGTTGATTTGATAATATCAAGTCATGTATGGATATAAAACAAACTACAAGAAATTGTTGTAATATATATATTTTTTAAATGTGCTCCCAAATAGCATACCCATTAACTCGTCTTTGTTCTGTATTTTATTTTGTTAAGTATAGATATTTCTATGTTGACTTGTATCTATGTATGTATTCATTTAGTTATTAATGTACCAATTTTTAAAACCTTTTGATGTTGTTATTTAGCTGTATCGTATATGGAAATCCCATGTCAATTTTCCATTTTATATTGCATTATGTTATGGACGAAATAAATTTGAATTGAATTGAATTGAATTGAATAATTGTGGATGAAGAAGATGGGAAGGTAGCACAGAAAGAGAGAGAGAGAGAGAGAAAGAAAGAAAGAAAGAAAGAAAGAAAGAGAAAAATGGGGCACCATAAAATGAAAGATGAACCTGAACAAAGAATAAATGATATGAATGGAGTGTAGATACATTAAATATTTGCGGACAAGCACATCCATCTAAATTTATGTATATAGAATGTTTCTAACTCAGGTAATACGGTATAGCTCAAAATGTATTTTTATGAATTGTTATATTGACGCAAAATTGAGATGGATAGAGACTGAAATATGACTGTGCTATCACTCCTAACAAACTAACGCATTGCCTGTTTAGTGTTCGGATATAATAATGGTTTCTTCGTAACATCACATGAGAACAAATTTATCTTTATTTTAAAAGTCGCCTTCTTCTTGTTCCCAAGATTAACGGTGCAGAGACAAGCGGTGGTCTTCAACACCGTTAGATCACAAATCATTTCAATGTAATGTATTACCATGTGGTAGCTTCGACGCTTCTTCTTCGAAATTCAACAAAGCGAATATAAACAAAACCATAAAGATGGCTTTCAGTTTGGAAATAACAAGAATTTTTTTACTAGCTGTCTGACTCATGGCATACTAGTAACCGGGGAATGATCAGCCCTCACGGCAGAGCAAATAAAAATGTAAGAACTTTAACCGTGTCCATTTTTTCCAGTAACCTAAATAATCATGATAATAGCTGTGATATACATGTACATAATACATAATGCTATGTAATATGTAATAACATGTGTATTTTCATTTTCTTTTTAAGCTCAGGGGGAAAATAGTTTATCCAGGCGTTGTAATATTAATAAAGCAGATAAAATTATTGTTTTATTTATCTACACTATATACACCGAAAAGTGAACAAATAAATACATTGAGTAATTAAAGCTAAAAACACTTCATAGTACAGTCAGCTGAAACAAAATTGAAGCATCAGTTTTGCAATCGCATTGTAGATAATTAAGCGATAATGAATTTTTCTCGCCCCCAAACATATTTGAATATATTTGAATGAAAACATTTATTTTTGTGGTGCAGATGATGTATATTATATATGTATATGTATGTATATATATATATGAATTAATTACAAGCACATCAGAAGCTCTTAAACAGCGCAATAGAATATATAGTTATTGTTAAATAGTTTCTGCGCTCTATAAATATATTATTAATATTATTTTTATCATTATTATTATATAAAAGGTTCTTGAAAACGATACAGAGAGGTTTTAAGGTATATGTTGCATAGCTTATGGATACATGTAGCTCATTCGGTGTATGTGGGAAAGGGCATTTTGCATCCTTTGAGACGATCATTTTGGCCCCTATTCTGCCAGCTCTCCCGTCACATCGAGTATGTCTCCTCATCAATAAAAATTCGCGTATGAGTGAGGATGAGGGTCGAGCAAGGCTTCTATGCGAACCGTAGATAGGAAGAGAGGGAGAGGGGGAAATAGAGAGTGGGGGAGGAAGAAAGGGAGGGAGAGAGAGAGAGAGAGAGAAAGAAAGAGAGAGAGAGAGAAATGGAGGGAGGGAGGGAGGAGGAGAGTAGAGAGGGAAGGGAGACAGACAACGAAAGAGATAAGGGGAAATCGAAAGAGAGCAATAAAAAGAAACGTGAAGCAAGATAAAAGGGAGAGAGAGAAATATAATTTTTAAAAAAGAAAAGAAAGGAGATATAGATACGACGAATTAAAATACAACCGAAAAAGAGAAATAGATTAGAAAAAGCATCAGAGAGACAAACAAACATGAACATAAACAAACAGAAAGAGAAACAGATATGAACATAACACAAAATTATTAGAAAAAAGAGTAGATAAATAATGCAGAAAAATAGGGAGAAAATTAGGTACAGACTAAGAGAGAGAGAGAGAGAGAGAGAGAGAGAGAGAGAGAGAGAGAGAGAGAGAGAGACGAAACAAGAACCGAAGGGAGGAGAGAGATGTGGAGACGGGGTACACGAGTAAAGAGTTGTGTGTCAGTTGACGGTTTTGTAAAAATGACAAATGACCATCCATAGAAAATAAACACATAAACATACTGTATGAATACAGTGAATGTGTTATATGGGCCTTTCATCTCATTCATCACACCGCTATATACGAGGGGATCCCAAACTTTGCGCGCGAAAACAAAAGTGGTATTGGGATGCCGCTCATATCACAAATGCTAAGGGATCAATCACGGGTGTAAAATATGCCAATTTAATACCGGTACCTACTTCACTCTAATAACACAATATATCATGGCCTACACTTATTTGTAATGTGTTATACATGGAATCGCATCTGCCATGCTGTCATTGTACCCACACTAACACAACTACAACGTTAAAAGAGAGAGACAGAGAGAGAGAGAGAGAGAGAGAGAGAGAGAGAGGGGGGGGGCACGACAAGAGCTTTCTCTCTGGCTTCTTACTCAGGGATGTGACATTATGTTGCCATCATAAAGCGCCAAAATTTGGGTAAACTATTTAAAACCTTCGTTCGAAAGATAATTCTAATAATACTCTTTATTTATACCAACATATGGTGATGAAATTATATTTCATTTATTGACATCTAGTAGGCAACTGTATTCATCCACGGTCTAATACCAGGTGTACACACATCCAGTGTTTTATTTATCGCAGTCTCTTCATTACATTATGCGGAGATAATTTTTACTCGGGGAAAAAATAAAGGGGTTAACGAGTTTGTCGCATGGTAAAATGTGTATGTATACACTGCACGCGTGAAAGATGGACGATTCATGCGTTTGACGTGAATTTGATTGTGCTTACTTTGCAATGCCAGGGTCATAATAAAGTGATGACCGCATTCGAGGGCACTACCTTTTACATCTATAGTAAACCGGCATAAAATATATCGAATTTAAAAAGTGTTTGAAATGCAATATGACAAAAGGTTATAATCGAGTGAATTTTTTCATCAGGAAATAAATTGAATTTGCGGACAATTAAGGTCCGTTTTCATGTGATATTTTGCAATTAAATAGGAAAACACTATAGGTACAGTACATGTACACTAAATGCAGTTTCTGTAACATTGTATGTAAAAGATGAGATATTTTTTCTTATTCTGTATAAATCATATTTTTGAAAATATACAACGCTGCATTCGATGTCTAAAGCATTACAGTTTTTTTCCCCTACATATATATTTCAAATTAAAACAAAATATATAGGAATAAAATTAAGTAGCTATAATATGAACAGTTACATGCAAAAGCAGTACAGAAATGCAAAGAAAATTATTGTTTGACATATCAAAATATTAAACTCAACAGTACAAAACTATCAAAATATTATTGAAAATAAAAACAATTGATTGAGATTTTCTGTTTTATTGAAGACCGTGAATTCAACATAAATGAAAAACAAATTAACAAACACTGTCATTGATTATGAAATAGGCTTTGAAAGATAATGGATATAATAGTTAAAATAGTCCAATATTCATCAATGCAGTGGATTCTAAAAGATATCTGAAACAAAATGTAACAAACAAACTCGATGAACTATGAGCACAATGAAAAGTTTCATAAACTTTCCAATTTATCTCCCATGTGCCCTTATTTTTCTTCAATTGTTTTTTTCTAAACCCTGACATTTTTGCTCTTTATGGTTAACTGAAGGAGGGCAGACGATCACGTAAAGTTTTTCACCTTGTTTTCTTCCCATATAACCCCGAAACAGTTTGTCAACCGATGTTATGGAGAAGGAAGATGTACGGTTGGGGAATCTAAGTCAAGTCTACAAACACGGACAATTTTGCCTTCCGCCTGTTTGCAGATTCACATTTGGCCGTCATTAGCCTATTTTTCCGATTCCTCGGGGCAGAATGTTTAGCCAACGCAATGAACTCTCGCACAACCCAAGAGACGACTTTTCTTATTCTCACATTACTGTTGTGTTTCAGTGTGTTTGTGTCGTTTTAATCCGTCTCATTGGCCTATCGGTGTTGGGAATTAGTATTGATACGGTAGCCCGGAGAAGAAGAAGCTTGCTGAAATACTTGTTACGTGACAAGAACTTGAAAGCACCCTTCAACCTACGACCAACGACCGAATATAGAAAACACTTGGACAGAAACACGGTCAAAAGCGACGACCAACAAATCGAGGACAAGATAACCTTGAGGGCTGGTTCGACTTTCCCTGAATTATGCATGTCAGAGGCGCTCCTGTTTACATTCGCAAAAAAAATGCGAGGGTTCAGGGACAAAATGGGGTGAAGAATATAAATACGACCGCCTCCACGAGAAATTTTTCAATGCGCGCACTTTGAAGAGGTTGCTATAAACGAAGGGAGACAAAATGGTTGAAGAATCGAAAGTATGAGCGCCTCTGCCAGATTTTTTTTAATGCGCGCACTATAAAGAGGAATCAAAGCGAGATAGAGTGAGAGATATAGAGAGAGAGGTTACATTTCGAATTCGGGACAGGTGATCAACACATCCCCTCCCTTCCCTCTTTCCTTCTTCCCTTCTCCCCCAAGATTTTTCCACTTTTTCCGTCTCCCACAGTCTCTGTTTTACAGACTATCTTCCAAAAGGGCAGATCCGATGAGACATTAGGGGAAACATTTCATAATTATTGCCATACTTTTCCGAGAAAAAGTAAAAGACATAAAAATATGTCATGCATCGGAACTTGCTATCCGCAAAAATGGGCAATTGGGTCCCATGACAATAATCCGATGTATTTTTCCCGCTATTTGGCATCGATTGTTCCGTGGTAGTCTTCCTACCCATCTTCATGGTCGCCCCATCTTACACAGGGGTATCGCTCTATTTGCAGTAGGCAAACATGATGTAATACAAACCCTCACTCTCCCCAAACGACCTAGGCCAAGACGTCTGCAGTGAAAAAAAAAAGTGGCAGTGAAGACAGGAAAAAGGGAGGAAAACAAGGCCCATCTTTCCTGTAGGAATCATCAATATAAGATGAGCAGACAACATAGGGTTTGTGAGAAAAAATCTGTATAAAATTTGATCTAAAGGCTGTAAAAAGATTGTTAAATGTGTAATGTTGAAATTGTAATAGCACTCATTAACATCTATTTAGAATTACCAGAAGAGATTAATATAAAAATATTATGGTGACGAACTTTTATTAGGAAAATACTTTTTCATGTCATTTTCGAAATTGCACATTAGTACGATACCGCACATGTGCGGCCAAAGTTGAAACCAAAGGTATGTAAATGAAGAAATTAAATGCCATGCAGTAATTGAGTGGTCTTTAGGGTTTTAAGGTAACATTTATGTATATTGATAGGACTGGGATCATTCGGGATTAGCTGGCTGTAATATTATTATTGTGCACCATTGAATCTATACTGTCATCATTCTACTCACAGTGCATGCAGATTGCATAAGAGTTTTGCCACATCGTGACACACAAATGACTGTTGTAGTTATCTATTTCTATAGTTTAGAATATTACAAAGAAACAAAAGTGAAGCTACTTTATTCTCTAATCTTGTATATTACAAATAAATTATAAAATTGCTATATACAGATAGCAGCACACGTGAACACAAAAACTAAAAAATAAAGAATAAAGAAAGGAATTGGAAGATTTTTATTGACCTTTCCAAGAGACCTCACACCATCGATGGTCTAAGAGAATTGGAAGAACAAGAGTAAAAAAAAAGACGAAAGATAATGTAGACAGTCGGCACATGGGTTAACTCCTTTGTTCTAACAACCCAACACCCTCATAATCTAAGAACCCAGTGTTTTACACCCTTAATTCTTAAGAACCAGAGTTAGGCAGCCTTTAATAGTATTCTAACAGCCTAAACATACCATTTATCTACACCCTTATATTCTAAGAGTTCAACGTTAACCTTTATGACCCTCATTATCTAAAACCCCAGTGTTCGACACCCTTTTAATCTAAACTCTTAGTGTTCGACATCCTTATAATCTAACAACTAAATGTAAGTGTTATACAAACCTTATACTTTAACACCCAATTTTTCAACACCCATCCGGTGTTCAGCACCCTTATAATCTAACAACTAAGTGTTAGACAACCTTATATACTAACACCTAATTTTTCTGCACCCATATATTCTAGCCCATTGTTTAAAAAACCCCTATATTCTAACGGTCTATTCAAAAACCATTTGTTCCATTTCCACTCTAGGGCCAGTGGGGATGTTTCACTGTAGACCTTAATCAACCCAATTGATATATGGCTGGATGCATTTGATGTCATTAAAGTAGACTTCGTAGAAAAACGGACTGGAGCCTCAAAACAAGTTGCCGGTACATGCCTCCAAGACGTATTATGTAGCCTTGATTTCAGTACAACATGAACTCTAGATGACATGACTGCATAGTTTAGAAACAATATAGAGACACAATTAAGGGTACATGTAGTTACGCAGCAATACTTTTTAGTTGCTCAAGATAATAGATACTGGACATACAGAGAGTTCATTCCAAAAGCATCAGGCTTTCCTAATCATGCATATTTTACTAAGTTAACATCTTCATTAGACTCCATATGACATAAATATCTACAAAAGGTAAACACATTTTTTAAAATATGTTTTTCTTTTATTGCGAGAGTGGGGGACAAACAATAATATCGGTTTAGTGGAATGGTATGTGTAGATTTAAATTCCACTTCGACCTTTGGTACAGAATTTCGTCCACAGCCTTGTATAGAGACCATTGCGTCTCCTTATTGTATTACACTTTATTGGCTTTGGGTTGCTTCGCTAATTTTAGGGTTGTCCATAATCTTGTTACTTCTCCGCGACGGGAGAGCTATCTGCTTTTGTATCTTGCAAATATTTCCATTCCAACAGTGAAAACAGCATGCAACCTTTACGGGAAACACATGGAGAACGCCGCAACGTCCGTCATGTATTAACCTTATACATGCAGACGTAGAAGTAGCATTAATATGCCATTGAATAGCAAGAACACAACCGTTTGCGTTGGGACTGACTTGATCGCAATTCGCTTTTCTAACCAAGGGACACTAAAATTTCATGTTTTTTTTTATTATGATAAGAATAATAAGGACAAAAGTCTAAAATATTGATCAAATATTGTAACGAATAATAATTTCGACAAAATGGATAGAATTTATTCAATAAAACTCATAAATCATTGGTTAAACTCAACGATTAAATTATACATAAATGCTCAATATGATGCCGGCGAAAAATCGAATCATCACCATAAGAGGAAAGTTCAGGCATTTGGCTGTTGTCGAAGTGGTTTCAGTATTTATATCGAGTATGTTGTCTAAATCCTTTTTTTTAAATTTTTTTTAAAATATAGAATAACAAGCCTTATAAAGAACGAAACGAAAATAATAAAGTAAAAAATGGAAAATGATTATAGTATTAGTAATAATAACGAATAGCGTTAATGGTGATTTATTTTTAAAATGCACGATCGCATTATGTATAGAATATAAAAGATTTGAAGGAAACGTCAGTCATTAAGTATATACATAAACAAAATAATCTTAAGAGTTTTCCAGTATCCCGTAAGTCGATTCTATGTAAAATCCCAATATCCTAGTGCATGCAGAGATGTCCCCGTTCGAAGTTATCTTCGACCAACTGCTTTCATATAGGTCTTGGCTCAATATACGTTTTTCTCAAGATCGTTTTGTCAACGAGGGTTGGTAATCAAACGACGATGTTTGCCCATCTGTAGAAAGCATCTTCTTTCTCCATCCAGCACCTCAATTGCTATGGCAGAAGCTGAGCAAGATAGCGGGATAGCGGCAACACCGGAACGAAACACAGCATGTAAAATCCACCATCATCATCATGCATCATAGCGCGACACGAAATGCGCTCACGACTCCCTCAAAATATTGACTGATATTACATGGTCTTTTCTTTCAGAATATACAAAAACAAAAGTGGGTGAAAATACTTTGACCATGAGCGAAATATAGCAACCATGTGAAATTAAAAAAAAATATCAAAAAATGCGCGAATCTGACATATTTTGCAATACTTGCAAGTGAGTAGTAGCTTTTAACAGTAAATATGCTCACACTGACTATATAAAACATTTCAAGATTTATAGGTCGCGCAGTTGTTTTTTGCCTCTCCTAGTCAATGGGGTACACTCTTCATACGTTACTTCATATTTACTGATGGGGGCACATGCGTTTTTTATTCCACACTTTACTCCAAAGACCCATGTATACTCTTCATACGTGTTTTATTTACTGAAGGGGTACATACGTGTTTATTCCGCATAAAACTCCCCAGACCCACGTATACACACTGATAAGAATCGATGCCCAAGAGTTGTGTACCTCATTTCTTGATCATCTTCGTTTGAGCATTAAAAAGATGGGCGAGATCGATGCACGTATGCAAAACAAAAAACAAACTGAAAACAAAACAGAAACAAAAACAAAAACGATACGCCTAAATCACCGGGGGGGGGGGGGGAGGGGTAGTTCTCTGCTTCCAAAGTAAGCCACTTTTGTATCTAAATTCATTGCCATTTAATGATATATATATATAGTGAGAGAGAGAGAGACAAATACACAACCCCAAATCGGAATGTTTACTTGATCTATGCAACGTATACAGTGTCGTCTGTGGCGCCTACTTGCAACATACACAATATCCGCCATTTTTCAACCATGTCGTGCGTGCATGGGTATGTACATGCCTTGTCACGGCCGCGAATAAAACCGTCTATAAATGAAGTGCGAATTTCATGAATGTTAAATGTATGGAAGCGTTTCTCAATGACAAACCACTCTCACAGAGTGCCTTTTCATGAAACGATACTCTGATTGTCACGGCTCTATGATAAAAAGTCACGTGACCTACAGCCGACTCGTCTGAACTGACATCACCCAGGTTCAGAAGTACTATTTAAAAAATATATATATATTTCTAAGGAAAAGGAAATCATGTTTATTTTGTCTTAAAACATACTAATTATAAAAGTGAAAAAATTGACAATTTTACAATCGAATGTATTTTTTGTTTAAAGTAGCACCTAATGATCTTAAACATAAGATTTGACATAGCCCCTTTCTCCGCATAATATAAGAACTCCTACTATACTTAGTAATATAATTGCTCGCGTGCATAGGCCTATCAAAAAGGAGCTAGGCAGTAGAAAATAGCTATGTTAAAATCACACGCACATCGCTAGTAAAAAAAAACATCGCAAATATTATCAATGCAAGCTTTCTTAGAATTGGACAAGATTTTACTAAAAGATGAACAAGATCTCAAAAATTCATTTCAATAATGTTTATGCCCTTTTCCAAGGAGTACATGAGGTGACTCTACAATAGTCTGGGAGCCAGCTACAAATTTTTTTACCCCATTTTCCCTATAAGGTTTGACCCCTGAAAGTGATGTAGTTCAGTACAAAGATCGAGGAAATCGATGTCAGCTGCTGCGACAGTGGGGGACTCGGCCCCCAGACCCACTCAAAAAACCCGTTTTGGGACATTTATTTACCCCATCTTCCCCATGGACCAAATTTTGTCAGTGGGAAGTAGTATGATTGTACATTGCAAAAATATATTAGCTGACAAAAAATAGTGGGGGAGGTACAGAACTGACAGCTTCAAAGACCCCCTCCCCATACTGCGCATGCGTCGGGTCAGTATGCCGCACGTATTAAACGGTGTGCATGATATCTCTGTATACAAGGTATATATAAAACACATAGCAATCCTCTGTTCTCTGCTGATGATTCAATATATTAGACTTATTTGTAAGTTAGATTAGAGGTGACTTGCCCGTTCAATAGGCTGTGATCTCTAATTTATTTTATTTATTTTTAAGGGAAGTTTTTCGATAAACAGAGATCTTGAGAAGTGGGTAATAAATGTACCAGCTGTGCAACTCACTTTTTTTTTCCTTTTTTTTAATTACATACAAAAATCTTTTCGAGGCAAAGAAGGTTTTCGAAGATACACATTTAATTTCTATAAGATGGATAAATTCTAGGCCTATAGGCTATCTTGCAGATCGACGACATTGCTAGACCCCCCCCCCCCCCAATCGCTGCACCCTTTGGCTTACATTCATCTTTCAGAAATAATAAGTCGTTAATACAACATAATTATGTAATCGTAATATAATACATTTAGCTCCAAAACAAGGCTCTGCGTAATGTGTTAATCATTTTTATTTAATAATGCTCATGTTCATATAACATTTACTCGCGGCCAGCTCGCATGTGTTATTTATTTATTTGTATGTCTTACACAATTGAAATACAGATTAGCTACCGATCCGGGTTAGGAAAATCAGGGAACAGCCGGCATCTTATATCATAGTTAGATATACAGATCAGGAAGAGGCAGAGGCGCAGTCAAAAAGATCAACTTATGTGATATGGGGCGCTTAGTTGTGAATATATACAAAACTGGTAAGTGGTTCGTCTCATATAAGATATTATTGTGCTGCTCGCTGGACCCTCACTGCAAATGTCATTCAAAATGTTTAGTGATATGTATCACCTTAGTGCCCCATCGGCTTAATTTCTATTTGTTATATTTGGTTAATGCAACAATCAGGAGACAAATCCAAGGATTAGTAACAGATAGAAGCCCCCTACATAATTTATTTAGAGCGGTTTTATTCCGAATGTTTCAACATTTGTTGATTAGTTCTATATAACGTTAATCTTAAATTTAAGATGATCAGACTATAAATATCATGTCATGTCAGAATGTAACTTAGTACGTACATTTTTTTAATTTTTATGCAACTTCACAACTGTTTGATAATCAATTGGTGCAACTTCCTACAATTTATAAGATATTTGTCAAATAAGGTGAAAAAGTGATATCAATTTATCGCAACTGGGAACATTACTTTTTTAATCTATCAATTAGGGGGGAAAATGCAATATAATAGCTCACAAATTCCAGACACATGCATTTTGTCTTCATTTATTTATTTGTTTCTACAAAAGCTAACAGATCTATCAGCTATTATTCCATATAATTAATTTAACAAAGCAGAGGAATGAAAAGTTAAGTAAAAGTACAGGGATGTAATCAGAATGATATCCAGACTTTGATTTCATGTTTCATATCCTTACTCATCGGGTTTGCAAAATAGAAGACACTGAGTGTACTTAGTCCTTACGTACGAAAAAGATGTGAATAATGTGAATCAATCTATCGAGCAAAATAGTAGGTAGAAATAGCGGAGGCAAAGGAAGGGTATGATAGTTTTGTGCTTTTGTACAGGAAAGACAAAGAAAAGATAATATAGCATAAAGATATAATGATCCTTTAAATAACATATTATTAGTTCATCTGAATACATATTACATTAACGCAACTCAGAATCATTCGAAAAACACTCTCCCCATATTGCGTTTGCCGTCCTCCCTCCTCCACTCCTGCATGCTCTTCACAGAAAAGTAGACTGATGAAATGATTACAATATGGCATATAAAAAATATATGAAAGTTCTAGTAATATCATCATTCGAACTAATCAAGATTATTCATTCTATACTATCATATTAGACATCTTATTTTATTACATAGAACATCGGGAGATCTGAGGGATTTTCATACTTTATATAGGCTCTCCAACATTATTTTTATAATCGGTCTTCTGTCTACGCACCGGCTTTCTTCGCCATAATTCGCTTTTTGATCAATACTTTATTGTCATGATTCTTTCATTCCTTTCTCGTAACGATATGACCTTATCAATAATTGTAAGAGGTGACAGAATATAAATTGGGCATTTTTTATACCGTTTAGGAATCATGAAGAAGGATTTTTACCTCAGAATGTCGGTTTTAGCTATTAAAGCTCATATCAAGTGAGTTGCAGTTTTTGATTGCGTTGATATTAATCTATTTATAATTTTTTCGTGGCTTGGCGCCAAAAGATGTTGGGTTGTGAGGCTGTGGGCGGTTGGGCAGGGTCATTAGCTATTACGCTTTTTGTTATTTTGATAAATGGAATAGGGCCTATATGCCTGCACGCTCTATAGCTACGCACGTTATGTAACCATGGAGCAATCTGAGTTATAATTCCAGACATTCATGTGATTTCAATTTGCCAAGATTATTCGATTAATTATAAAATCATAATTTATAATTAACTTCCTATTATTTTTTCAATGAGTTTACTGATGATTTAATCGATTCCTCAGTTAATCGGATTTCCCCTTAAAATAAAAAATAAAAGTCGTCCATAGTGTGACCAGCAAAAGGAAGATATCTATTTAAGGGTATTTCTAATAAGGAGGAAAACATAGCTGCAGTACGATAATGGGTATGTATATATCACCAATCGGACGAAGCCGCAACAGTTGGCATAGTATAAATGCTTGTCTAGTTATTCATTGAGCTGTGTAGACGTCCGTAAGGCAATTTAATCTGCATTTTTTTTTAAAGGCTGCAGATGAAAAATGATTGAATTATTATCGATGATAGCACATATTTACTGTAAACTAACCATTGGTTGCATATATCATATATATTTTTTTTTTCAATAACGGTGATGTGAAATAGGGGATGAACGGCGTCTACGGCGGTAAAGAATTTGTTAGCGGACGTTACAATATCGACTTTACAAGCTTTAGCTTACAATGTTTCACAGCCTTATTTGCTGATTATAAGCGGCAATGTAAAATATTAGTAACCCCGGTGGCGTCATGTATCAAATTCCGCATAGTTAATTTTAAGAAATAATTAAATTGGTAAAGATTTAAAATGTAATGCCAACAAATCCAGACGTTTTAGCTCTAGGTTCAGAGCAAAATAAAAGCTGCCTAGAGTGGTTTTCTAATGTCTTTGGTTGGGATATTCTTGGCAAGCATTGCTTTCACATAGCACTTTTAAAAAAAATCTGATATGAAATCAATTTTTATTTTAATTTTATTGATATTATAAATTTTTAGTGGGTGCAAGTTTCCATAGATTAGTTTCGTTAGCATATTATGGGTACAGATGTTCGCTAAAGTGATTGGGCATTCTAGCGTGAAGATGTTGGATTATTATTTTCCATTATCGTAGTGTCAATACGCCAGGCTGGTGATACGGACAACCTACTTCACTTAACTCAAAATGAGAATCATGAGCATATTGAAATGGAACAGGTACTTAAACTTTGGTTAAGTACGTTACTGTAAAGTTCATCTAATAGCAGATACTGTGAGCATTCATGAATGTGCTATTCGCTAGGATGATTGGTAAGGTCATGTTGATATACTATATTTTCATAATAGGCTTGATTATTTTTCTGTGGAAACAGGATACAAAAAACATCGCCAATTATAGGTTAAGGCAGAGGTCATTAATAATCTTAAGGCCGATACTCATAATAAGTATGAATAATGAATTATAAAAGAAACAAAACAACAGAGTATTACCACGATGTTTTATATATCAGAGATATCGTATGCACACTTAATTGGTATATGTACGGAAGCACTAGGTCTCAGAGGCGAGCTTATGCGCATGTATGGTGGCGAGGGGGGTGTCTTCAGTGTGAGGCTGTACACGTTTGGTTATGGACCACGGTTATCTTCCCCACTCATTTTTGTTGTCAGCTAATCATATTCTGGGTAGTTTGTGCAATGTACAATCATACGTACTTCCCACTGCGAATCAAGATTTGGTCGCATAGAGAGGAATAATAGACTGGAGCGTTAAAAATAAATGTCCCAAAACGGGTTTTTGAGTGGTCTGGGCCGAGTCCCCCACTGTCGCAGGCAAGGCTGACATCTGATGTTGGATCATCACGTAATCCTTGTACTGAACTACATCACTTTCAGGGGTCAAACCTTATAGGGAAAATGGGGTAAATAAATTTGTAGCTGGCTCCTAGACTACAAACACAAGGAGGCTCTTTTCCAAACTATTTCACAATTTTTTACAATTTCAATACTACTTTCTATCTCTATAAAAAAAACAACAACAACAACAACGAGAAGTATACGAATATGCGATCCAAACAGGATCGACCTCAACTGGTTATCCAATAATTTTTTTTGTCATGCGCTGAATTTCCTATCAATTTACCTCAAGTAAGTACTTTCAAGCTGTGGCTTAGGAATGCGGATTTCACTGCAATCCATTTAAAAGACGTTTGTTTTATATCTACAACAAATTCCAACATTGCTATTCATGAAAATCAGGTAGCGTGATATTGAAGGAAACCGCTATCGAAGGTTAATTATTTCCTCGCTATTTTCTGCCACAATTACATTTAACAATTCGAGATAAGTGTATCACCATAAATTGTATTTTCTGGAACATGCCTTATGAACACGTCCTCCAAATATACACAGAGAACGATAATAATCATTCTGCTATGAATATTGACATTTTTGTTAGCAAGAGAAAATGCGGTATATATTATTGAATTACCAAGCCCCCCCCCCCTCAAAAAAAAAACAACAACAAAAAAAGAAAAGAAAATGTATCCTGATTAAAATGTGATGGGGGGGGGGGGCTGGAAAAATCAATTGGCAGAAAATTGCATTGGATAAAAACTTTAAACATAGTCTAATGAAATTCACATTAATGATTATACTGACAGAGCTTCATTTCTGAGGCAAAGTCAAAAAGAAGTCCCCAGCAAAAAAAAAAAAGAAAAAAAAAAAAAAAAAAAAAAAAAAAAAAAAAAAAAAAAAAAAAAAAAAAAAAAAAAAAAAATGCTTCTCAAATAAAATCAAAGGTATTGACATCACCACCGTCCAACATCACGAACCTCTCACGTATCCATGACAACGTGACAACGGTTTTTCTATATATTGCTTCCGTGAAAGCGATAAGGTCAGTTCGTCGTCCTACATCCATTTTTATTCTAGAAAATTAATTTCGTTAAACTGATACTAAAGGAGACAATTTCTTACAACTTTGTTTCCCTTTGAAGAAGAAAAAAAAAAAAAAGCTCATCAACATAAGAATTGAAAGGGAAAGCAGAATTACATGTTTGCCAAATCACGTCTTCTTCTTCTTTCTTCTTCAATCTTTCTGCATCTCGGCTCCCTTTATTCTTAATATACCTATTTAACCCTATTGAATAAAAATCATTATTGATAAAACTGCATTTCTTAAAATCACATATTCAGTATTGTGATATAGTTGTCCCTTGATAAATTCCATTACCATATTTTCTTCAAACTCTGCCCTTAACATAGAAACCACCATACCCATCGATAAAATCATAATTAGCCAATCGGAATCCTTATATGACCAAGACTCATTGCTATGGAAAATCTATATGCCGCACCAATCAGAAAGTTGTTTCAAATGTCAATGATTGCAACTCTTCACTTTAAGGGCATGTCTTGCCACAGCATCAGATGTAGTCGTGCGTTGTCGCACAATTGTAACCACAAGAAGCAGATGAATCCTGCATTCAACGTGTAAGTGTGTTGTTGTGTAGTGTGGCTGTGTGTCGTATGCGCGCTCATATATACACGAGTGTGTAAAAGACCAGACGCCATTCTGCAAGACGCCGTTACACATCCGGGGAAGCAACTTTATCTCTGTTAACAAGCCAGTTCAAGAACAGAACCTACACAAATATAAATATAATCAAGCATTATTGACACTAGCTTGCATAAGCAGTCATATCACACGTCCCTATGTCTGAGTCTTCAGTATTCCATCATTAAGCATGCTTACATCATCAACCAGTCCACGCGCCAGAGTCCCGCTAGGAACAGAGCATGTCGAGTGTCAATTCTTGTCCATTTATATTACGAGAGACACTCAAACATTATGTCGAATTAGGCACTATGCTTGCAGTCACACGGATACTTACGTTGAGTTACGTCCGGTTGCGCTCCAAAAATTATTTTCTTTTCTGCGGATCCCCACGGATGCCTTCCCGTCATAGTCAGCAGTGGAAATAGTGATAATTTCGTTCATCCCATAAAACAAAGAAATACATATGAAATGAAAGAATAGGAAATGAGGATAAAACAACATATACGTAATAACGTAAGTGTCTGTGTGACTATAGCATTACACCTGTACTAGCCCTACTTGGGATAAAACCCGGTCAAGCAGCTATTGTGGTGCCAAATGCCGCCCCATTATGCATACAATTTACAATAATGATTATTATTTTGAAACGCATAATTGCATGGGCTATGTGAGACACAAAGGTGGATATATTTTTCTTTATTTAAGAGTGACCGAACTCCAAAATTGATTACTGCACCTCACAACTGTACTGACCCTCTATCCTAAAAACCTATAAACCTCATTTCTCTATTCGCAACCAAGATTCTAAATCTATTTTTCAAGAAATGGATAATAGGACGAATCTCGCCTGTGTATATGTTTTTCTGACCCCAATTTACACACCCTAAAAAAAAGAAAGAAGAAAAAACGAAAAAAGAAAGAAGAAAAAACGAAAAAAAGAAGAAAAAAAAAGAGGGGAATCCTATATTTCTAATCACAGTTTTCTGAAGATCTATTATCGTATCAAAAATTGCGATCTTATTCTATATTAGCCATGACAATGACCACTTCTTTAGAGTGTTTCTGACTATGCCATTCAGTATTGAATATAAAAGAAATTGTAAAATTTTCCTGACGTAGCAAAGGAGTGAGCTATAGACTAGTGATGTAACACCAAAGAGTACAAGTCGGTCAATCATGACATTCCATAAAATGTAAACAGTACTTAGTGCTAATTCGATAGATCCCATTAATCTATTTACTTTCCCCAAAATTAACACCAACCAATTTAATAACGATGCATCTAAATGCTAATCAAATTTTGTGAAATATGTCACTTCTGTCAGAGAGAGAGAGAGAGAGAGTCGGGGGGTAATTCAGGTATCTCTAGCCACGCAGAACTTGTGTTAAATGGTTCGGCTACTATTGATCTGCACCATTCATGTAATACGTGACGTCAGCAAAGGGTTGGCGAGACAGAGGCGTGAAAAAATAAAGAACGTTTCGATATCGATCGCCCCGTCGATATCCAACGAGACCCACTGTCGTGGCCAAATACAAAATACGACATCTGTCTTTTATTTTGGGGCGAAAAATTAGCATATTTCCGTAAACAAGCCTTGAGAGGTATTTTAACTTCAATGCTCTTGGTAGCACACGGTATCTACGAAATAGTTGTCTTTGTGTGTGGACTTGATTTTCTCGATATCTAAAATTAGAAATAGGGCAATTCACGTTTTCAGGAAGTAAAATACGTTTTTACAGGAAACAGAAATAATGGTGCTCGCTATTTACGAGAAAGGTTACGAGAGCTTCACACACAGTCGTCGTTATTTATGTCAAAGTTAAGCCTACCCTTAACTTTTATGAAAGCCCGCAAAATGTCAAAGATTACGTCCTTGAAAAAAATGACATTGTAAAACTATTATGTTAGAAGACAATTCATATTTACGTCTGATTATCTAGATTATTATGGCAGCTCCGATTACTCTAATAATACAATTTTTTGCATGTTTGAGGAAAGAGATTTAATGGCAATAAAACTTTCTTATTGTTATTTAATACCTTGCAGATTCCAACTTACCTATTGACTATCATCAAATAACTTATACACGTTCTTAAAATTATGGAGGTAAATTAAGCTATTCCATGAACATGATAAATAAAAATTTACAATCAAAGTTTTATCAAATTATTACATTTTTTGCCGACTTCATTTAGTAATTCGATAAATATGCAATAAGAGTGTGCAAAATTCATTAATCAATACCAATAATAACATCGGATACACCCTACTTACAATAATCAGGAGAAAAATGTACATTAAAAAAAAAAAAAAATCCCATTTATTTGTGTCATCGAAATAGCTTGTCCTGTCACATTAAAAAAATACTGTGAAACTTATTCATTCTTGCAGTAGTCTAATGCTACAGTCACACAGACACTTACGTATAGTTACGTCCCGATGCGTCCAAAAATTATTTTCTTTTCTGCGGATCCCCACTGATGCCTACCCGTCATAGTCAGCAGTGGAAATATTGATAATTTCGTTCATCCAGTAAAACAAAGAAATACATAAGAAATGATAGAATAGAAGATGAAATAATATTTGGACGCAACCGGACGTATCTATACGTAAGTGTCTGTGTGACTGTAGCATAATGGAATTGAACTTTCATGATATGTTTTTTTTTTAATGTTTCTCCCAAATGTATACACTGATAAGTGGTACGGGTATATCCAATACTGTATTATTGGTATTGTAATAATGAATTCCATCAAGCGAACTACTCGCTTTAAGGTCGATGAGAGATGGGACATCGGGAGGCCACGCCATAGATACACGAGCATCATCATACCTATACTAGAGATGGGCTCCCGCTAAGCACCTGTTCTCAACACACTGGTCCGAAGGGCAACTTAAATTGATTCCCAATCCGCCCACCGATTAGAAATTATCATATGGTTATACCTTGGCTCGTAGCATTGGGCAATATATATCTGCACGTATGCATGTTATCTACGGAGATATAGACCATGCAGGGGCATGATAGTAAAGAGCTAGATGATGTGAAGTTATTTGTATCTACATATCCTCAATGTTATTCACCCCTCATCATCTCTCTATTTAAATCAATATTTATTATCATTTACAGGTTAAAAAAAATACTCCGCTTCTGTAAATCGAGTGTGCTTTATGAAATCTTAGACACCATGTCGGATGAGGCGGGAAAATCATTCAAAACCTCTTCGTCGGACCCTATATTGTTTTATAAGCTGCTCTGCATCGTCATCCCTTCCCCTCCCCTCCAATCTCGTTCCTCCTCCTCTCTCTCTCTATCTCTCTCTCTCTCTCTCTCTCTCTCTCTCTCTCTCTCATTTCCTCTAAATTATCAAGATCCAAACACCATCATCTTCATCCATGATATTTTCTTTCTCCATCCCACTCTCCTCCTCCCAAACATACTTTAGATGCACGAAGTCTTAGCATACACATCAGTACTTAGTTCCGCCACCCTCTGCCCCTATCTGTCTTTAAGTATCTCTACTCAACGTCGTCATCGCTTCTCCTCTTTATCCTCATCCACGTCATCTTTCTCCACCCAATCCTGCTCTTCCTTCTCCTCCTCCTCCTCTTCCTCTCGCACGTTCGTCACCCACGGAGTGTTTATCACTTCTTCGCATCTCGGCTCGGCAAGACTTTCACGCTGGGCGCTGAAAGAGGACCCGAGCAGGACGGTGTGATCCAACACCGTTCTCCGGATACGTAATCTCCTACCACGGCTTGATTAGCATCAATGGCGCGAGAATTCTAAAGTAGCATCATTTGGCATCCTCGACCCCCCCCCCTCTTTGATATTCCGTTTTGAGGTAATTTCGTAATCTTATGCAAATATCAATTACAACTTCTGTTGTCTGTGTCTTATTGATGCATTTTTACCTTGTCTGTAATTTTGATTTCTGATTTCATTCTTTGTTTTAAAGTATGATCTTGTAAGCTGTAAGAAAAAAAAAAGGTGCCAATTTTCACCTTTCTGTACATGAAAGGGTGCTCGCCAGCACCATGGAATCTTTGTGGTACTCGTAAGCACCCTTTTAAGTACAGAAAGGTGCTTATGGCACCCTATTGATGTGCAGTGATTGTGGCAAAACAGTGAATCCTTACGGGTGCTTATTGGTAACTTTATTTTGTCTTAAGGTGTATAATTTTATGCTTTTAAGTTTCGAATACTGAATACTGAACACCCAATCAACCTTTTCCATTATCATGATAATAGTTCCGGTCTTTCTGTTTTTGTTTATTTATTTTTTTTTAATTCTCTATCTCTCTCTCTCTCTCTCTCTCTCTCTCTCTCTCTATCCCTTCAGCTCTCCTTTACTTTTTTAAAACTAGTATTTCTGCTTAAAATCAGCTTATGTCTGACATAAACCCCATTCAATCCACTCAGATTGCGTGATCAATCTAGGTAGGATGACCAATGACGCTATTTGCCAGATTGAAATTCAACTGGTTTAATTTGCAACACGCTTTTACACTCTCTCTCGGGGCAGAGAAAAGAGGTGTTACGTCATCGTATTTGTTGCAATTCAGCTCCCCATCCCACCCCCATGATGATGACCCGTACTAGAATAGTCCCAGGGGAGAATATCGTAGGCCTACGGTCAAGATTCAAATTCATGCGAGAGGCATTACACAATAACACCCGCGTTTGACTATTTTCTTTTGACAATAACCTGACAATGCAATCGCAATACACACAGCGAAAGCAAGAAGAATAAAAGACAACCTGAATGAATTTAAAGTCTTATCTAATGTTTTAAAGGAGACTGAAATTTGTTGAATAGTGCACATAATAATATTATTCAAAATGATTGAAATGTTAAGTAACTGAAAAACTTGACGACCTAATTACCATTTATTATATTAAAAAAGCAATTGTTTCGTGTTTTTTTGTTTTTTTTAAATAATTTTTTTGAATATACTATGTCTGTTTTGCACGATCGATCGTCCACAATGTTTCTGCGAAATGTTGTGCTATTTCTTAACTATCCCTCTTCATGACACTTGGGATTGTCGTAGAGTGATATCTCTGCCATCCAAACTCTATAATCAAAAACGTGAAACTGGGTCACAGCGGCCATCTTGGATTTAAAGACTCAACGATGTATTGAAGAACTATTTATAGATTGCAGTCCAAGCCAAAATACCTCAGATTAATGATCTTGATTCAGTGAAAACCTACTTATGTATCGTGAGGAGTTTGATCTTTGTCGAGACTATGAAAGCGATGGAGCAAGCAATGTTCCATGATGATAAAGATGACAGCATGACGTCACATAAACATTCATCTCTTTATGACGTTTTGGCGCCACTCTCCCTCGACATGCATTTTACATCACGTGACACCTACGGGAAGGCCTCGCTGGCCGTCAACCGGTGGCGGATTTGCCTGTTGATAAATATGTGCAGTGATACGCACCAACTCATGCGCGCATACATTCATTTCGTACACGTTCGCAGGCATCGCGTCAACATCGGATATTGACAAAAAAAGGTCATCTTTCATTTTTTAATCTTTTGTGTTTCTCACGGAGCAGTGCATATTCAGGTATTTGTATAATACAATAATAACCTCTAGTTTAAACGAATACTTAATACACAGCGTTTCTTTTCTCGTGATGTTTCCCACATAAACCGCAAGTGCTGCAAATAGCAGCAGTTGCCAATAATTCATGAACAAAAATCAAAAAGCCAAACTAGGGAAGAATGTAAACAGCCATCACAGCTCATTCTAATCTGCATACACGAGTGTATTTTAAATCACAGTAAATATAAATCTGTTTAGATGGTTAAGCTTTCATTATCTAATTCAAGTTAATTTATGGATAATTATAATACAAACATTATTTGAGCAAAGTATTTGTCGGGGGCTTAATACATATTAGTGTCAAATTGATTGCAGACATTATTTTGAGCAAAGTATTTGCCTTGGGCCTAATACAAAATCTCAAATTAGTTGGAAAATTGAAATGAAGCTCAACATGCTCAATGTTCATAAAAGATCAAATGAAAGACGTTAATACATTTCATCTCTATCAACCATTCACAAGTTCACTAACAAAATATAGTTTCGAGATAATATCGACAATCTAAAATTACAATTAAATGAAAATGTACAAACCCATATACCCAATTAATTCTTCTTTATCCACGCTTATAAATCAGATTCAAACCAACCCCAAACAACAAATGACAAATCTTTCTTTCTATCTCATAGGAAAAAAAAATTGCATTACAAAATTACTTTGTCAAAAACGAAAAAAAGGTATTTGATATATGCATTGTTATAAATTATATTAAATTTTCGTTAAGTGAAAAACACATTTACTCATTCAGATATACCTACAAAGTTTTTCAAAGAAAACGAGTATCATTTTATAATCGATATGGCCTCGGGTCTTAGGCCTATACGCACATGTTCTAATACAAATACAAATACAATCTGCTCTAACAAATCAATATTTGTATCAATATTCTTGTTTTGATCTAGAGTTTTCAACTTTATCACGTAGGCCTATTTCAATCAGAACTCGTTCTGAAAACAATTTGCAGACTTACTTCAACCAGCTCATTTGTTACAAATGTCAGCAACTGCATTCAGATTTAGAACTAAATTGCGATGACAAATATCTCGAGAATTATTACCCATATCAAACATTTCTAATTTATTGTACAACTATTTAAAAAAAAAAAAAAAGAAGAAGAAGAAAATAGACACACATGCTCAAAAAGAGACAAAGTAACTGCTATGAAAAACACGTTGGAGTAATTTGTCCAGATATGACCTTTTAGAGCGAAAATGTGATTATTTCAGCTCTTTCACCCTCCCCGAACAAAGCAAAAACAAAACCAAAAATATTGCCTTTAACGGAGGCGGTTTCTATTTTGGACAGAAAGCACGGCGCATAATACCGCCATATTGTAAGTATGCTGCAGCTTCGATATCAATAAACAAGTGTGAATTAAAATGAATGCATTACAGTTAAAGTGAGATGGAATTTGTGAAATATGCATAGCTTTTGAAATTTGAAGAACAAAGTACTTGCAATGGGGTAGTGCAAGAGGCTGTGAGGAGACAGAGAGAGAGAGATGGAGAGGGATGGAGGCTATGGGATAGTTCAGCTTTTAAAATGTCAGTGCTGGGATAGAGCTACAGGCTGAGCAAGGGGCCTATCAAAGAGGTAAAATATTATTGCCAAGCGTCCGTTGACGGATGAGTTTATTTCCAACCCACGAACCAGGAAAGGCAGAAGAAATACATCGCGATGGTCATTAATGAATGCATTCGATCTTCTAATGGACTTTAGATGAGGGACTCGCCGGGATTAAAAGTGCCTCGGGTAATCGCAACATAGATGACCCAATATTATATACGTTTCCGAATAATGTAATAAGATGATGTGTGGGGGAATTTACTGAATAATAAGAGGGAAAAGGTATCATATTAACATGGGAAAGGTTAACATTCGCTTTTTAATGGTGGATGAAAAGATCAACTATTCAAAACTGTGCATTTATATATAAACTGTTTTATCTATATAAAGACATTTTTTAGAGAGAAAAATTCCAATTTGCCTGCAACAAAATTATATATAGATAAATAAAATATTAGATCTACTGGAAGTGCATTTACAATTCAAAGTCAATTTGCGTCATCGAACAGAATATTCTCATTTTCCAGGGATCAACAATATTCTATCTGACAAATTGTTCAGAAAAAAAAAATTGATCTCACCGTTAAGTCAATAACCCCCACGCAATTCAGAACTTCGTCTCCATTTTCTTGTTCTACGCCAGTCTAAACATGTGCATTTTATGTACATTTTTATTATATACACGACTGGTATGGGAAATTCAACCGTACCGGTATACATTTGAAAAGCGTTGTTGGTATTTGTTTGTGTGTACTGTGTATTGATCTATGGGTGAGATTGAGAGTGTGTATATGTAAGCCCTACGCGAGATGGCGTAGAGTTATTAGTACTTTGAATAAAATGGCGGCACACATACCTTATCCTGTTAACAGCCATTCATAGATACAAATCAATCTTTACATTTCAGTTTTCAGTATTCAGTATTAAATCATAAATGAAACATCTTCTTTTTCTTTATATTGATCATCAACCCAAAATGGTAAAGATCAAACATGATAACAATGGCCTTCGTCTGAAAATTGATTTTGAGCTAGCCTAAAAAGGAACAAATGTTTCTTTTTCGTTACCAAAATTGTAGAGCTCGATGTGCTAAAATTGACAGGAGAAATTTGATCTTTGTATATAACTAGTCATACTATTACTTACTATTTAGGCCTAAAATTATGTATGTATATGCTTTTTTGATTGCCACTTGATAGGTATTTTGATATTGATTATAATTCGTGTATAATGTTGTCACTTTCCAAAGTATGCCAGTACCCCTTCTCCTTACATTTCCCTCTCACCTGCTCTCTCTCTCTCTTTCTCCTTCTTTCTCTCAAATTGTAATATAATATGGTCCTTATTGTTTTAAAGAAAAATATTAAGAGCATACCTGAATTCAACCCAAGTCTGTAATAGATATAGTGCAGTCACGGTATCATTATGTCTCGCACAAATAAATAGTCACTTAGGGAACAGAAAAAAGCAACTTTTGAAATATGTTTGTTTTTGCAGACGTCGCAATAAACTAGCACAGAAATCAAAAGAAAATACAGTGAAATAATTAAGGTTTCGAAACCTTTTCTGAACAATAACCATATTTTCCATTTAAAGGTGTTTTTTTTTTGTTTTGTTCTTCTGGAAAATCAATTTCAACGTCTACAGTTTTGGAAAAGTTTTCATATTAAAGACTTGATTTAATAATTTGTTTATCAAAGCACAAACTTTTGGTCTGTGCATATATTGATTAGGAAATTAATGATCATGTCTGGAAAATTGATAAAAGCCTTCAATATTATATTTTGTATTTACAATAATTTCACAATCATGAAATGTCGGCTATATTGAGCTTTATAAATATTGAATCACACTACAAGACAATACTGGCATGTCAAAAAATAATTCACAAGGTATACGATATTTTTTTTAACATTAAATAGTGTTTCGTTTGATGCATAATTCATACTTTGTAAGGTTCTCTATAACTTAGGCGAAACAAATCATTTGTTTGAATGTCACAATATTTCATTGATGATTAATACAACCAAATAAAATGGTGAGGGGAAATCAAAGCATTTAGCACAAATATTTAGGATTGTAAACAATGTATTACTTTTAAAAAACATTTCTATTCAACAAACCATATGATAAGTAAGAATATACTTCAATATATATTTTGATTTAATTCCTTAGCCACAAAAATCTTATACGAAATTTTAATACGATTGACATTGGAAACGGATGCTCGTTGAGCTTCATCAATTGCTTTCCACATTGAGCACGGGCTTATAATCAGTATTAAGAGGGATTTATCTGTCAAAGTAACATTAATGGAAATATGGGAATTGAATTCGACCAAAATATTCTCCACAGATGCAGAATGAGAATAACAACATATCATGGTCATATTTTAGCATGTGTATCAATTACTCTATGCATATTAGGTTATTTCTATTCCTTCGTTTGGTTTGATATCTCTCATATTTAGATGTGAGTACGCAGGACGGTAATCTAAATGCAAATGGCATAAAAATCGTTTTATATCGTTCTTTATCTCTTCAGTTCTTTTAAAAGATGAATTTATATATTATCATCCAATAAACGTACAGTTAAGACTGATGTAAATCCCCGATGCAGTTAAATTTGATTTATTTTACAGTGTCATGGTTTGTCAGTCAGCCTTCCTTTTCTATGCACCCGTATACTCATTCTCAGCCTAAGTACTTAAGGGATTGTTGCTAAGCAATGGGCACTTGAAATGATCAAAATTTGCCTTGTGACGTCATTTCTCTCGTCAATATTCACATGATATACTAAAAAGACATTGACTGTGTTTCATATACGCCCATATGTCAAAATTTATTTTCTCTAATATTTCAAGAATCTTATAATCTCGAGAAGTCGTTTTTATCTTCTTAATCATTATTTTGGCCAAAATTCAACCTCATTTCGATGAACAGTTTACTCCTTTGCAATTATATGCAGTGATATATTTCATAGTTAAATCAAATGGTTCACCCCAAAATATATTCAAACATATAATTTGCACACAATCGCCGACTTATTATTACATATTCTTACATAACTGATCCATTTAATTATATACCCGAGTAATTTTTATATTATTGCTAATACTACTATCTAATTCATAACATCTTCGATACCACACTATGCATTAAATAATCATTTAAGTACGGTATATTATGTAAGTCATAACTTTATCATGTTCAATAATATATATTTCGAAGATATCAACACGTTGCTTCAATGGTAATTGATCTTTTTACATGATCTTACACATTATGAAATAGAAAACCATATTAAAAAGCGTTTTTAAAAAACGAAAGAAAGTAACATTATTTTGTCCTGACCAACAAAATTGGAACACTCAGCTTGCTTGACACTTAAAAAAAAAAGGATAGGCTATAGTCTCTTTGGTCATTGACGTAATCTCGCAAACATCTTGCAACAAATCTGAAATAATTTCTTTTATTTTTCTTCCGTCACATTTAGGCGTACATCTATACCAACGTTACCCTTTAAAAACTTTTGGGAACCCATAGGCGTCTAGTGGTACATGATTGTGAGCTACGGACAGTCATACATGTGTAAATCAAAGATACCAACGTTGCCCTTTAAAAGCTTTTGGGACCCCCATAGGCGTCTAGGGGTACATGATTGTAAGAAGCTATACGAACAGTCAACATTGAACGTCTGACTCATGATGCCAGTTTAATTGGTATGACCTTTTGCTATTCTACTTCCAGTCCCACGCTCATGCATGGATAAAAAACAAATAGCTCTCTATAAAAGAAAGTCCAACTTCATTCAGCACATCTATTTTGTTTACCTTTCTCTTAATAAACCCACACTATTTTGTCTCGAAATGATATTTCTAAGCTACGAATGTCAAGATTCGTCTTCATATCCTATATTTTGTTTACCAAGACAATAACAAAGTACAATCGATCAAAAATTCTGTTTACCTCATTGAAAGTACTGTCTTCACATTTTACATTTTTTTAAACTGCATTTGTATTTGTTGTATTATAATTGAAAGAATTAGAAGAGAAAATGTGCTTTGCTATGTCAGAATTCCTTACTACTGACTTAATTCTGCGATTTATCCTCGTTACAAAAAAAAAAAAAAAAATTAACTGCAGTTGGTAGTGTGCAATTCTGATATAGCAACGCATAGTTTCTTGCAAGTACAAATTACAAAATAGTTGTGAATGTTGTTTGATTTTGTCCATACATGTCTTTCATGACAATATACTAATAAAATAATGATAATCCTGATAATGAAACTTATATTGCGCCAAATCCACTCTGTAGAGTGCTCAATGTGCTTGCCATACAAAACTACAATTGATAAAAACTATATATTTAAACCTCCAGCACTATATGAAACATGTCTAGAAGATATAAAACACTCTTCATCAAACTAAACATTACAGAAAAGGGAATGTGTTTGTCTTTTCAAGTCTTACTCGTCAGTTTAAAAGCAGTCACTATATAAAAAGTGACTTTCTACCAAAAATGTAAGTATACAAATATAAATCAGGGGTTATAAATTATCTTTTTTTAAAAATAATGTATGATATAATTCATGTAGCTTAAGGTAACAACATTATGTTATGGACACTTTGCATAATAACGAGCCATCTTCGTAAGATGTTGAAATAGTATATTTATTATGGAGTCGTGTGTGTTTAATTCAACAAGCAGTATCACTTATTCTGAAACAAAAAACAACAATCAGAATGAATTACTTAATTATTTGTGGATATAGATTATTCACAATCTTTAGAGGGGCACTTTAGAACATAAAAAGGGTAATTCAGAACTTCAATGCATTTGTATATTTTCTGGTAGAATACCTATGCGGTATGCCACTTTCATGGATGAAATAACAACGTCAAAAATCTTTAAACCTTGAAAACCAGGGCACGTCAAGAGCGGCAATGGCTTGACGTATATTGATTACATAGAAAACATTCTGGAGCCACGGTCCTTATACAATACATATAAAAATCGACTTGCATGGCTGGACACTAAAAAACAACCAAGGACAGCATATCTACTTGCAAAATATGGTACCTGAAACACTAAAGAATTGCCCTCTTTTTAAAATGAACAATAAAATATGTTGTTTCGGACCACCAACTATTATTATGAAGCGACACCATCTGTTTTCATTGGCACCTGTACTGCGATATAATCAGCGTGGTAGCAAAAAGAAATATGGCGTCTCCTTATACAGTGTATGCCATGTATACTGTCTGTGTACATGCCCTGTGTTTAATACCGTTTGTTGTTTGAGAGCTCGCTCAATTGCTCATATGCTGGTGGTATTATCATACGTCATAATTATGATTTATTTCAACACGTGCTTCACCAACAATGTTAGCCTTTCAAGGGGTAGATGATAGCTGCACAATGTTGGAGTGTCGATGCCACTCAAATAATGTAAAAGCGAACATCAAACTTCAAAATACGTCTTGTCATTTTAAGTGCTTTCAATTGTTTGGGAGATATATTCAGTTTGGCGGGCTCGTTGTGCTATTCATGAGATACTTAACTGCAAGGACAGATTGAAATTACTACAACATACTGTCAAGTCAAAATACTCTGTAAAATAATCCTTCCTTTCAATCCACATCGAGAGACTCCATGTCCTTGATGAAAAATAAAGTTATAAAAGGTATTTCGAATATTATTGATATCTCTACTCCTTGAATTTCAGTGAAAAAAAAGATCCACAATGTCACTGGACTGATTCACATTTTCATATTTAATGCGCAACAACAAAACATTCAAACCTTTGAATACATTTTCCAATTAAGCACTTAAGACATCCTCACATCAACGACCTTAATAATAACATAATGCCGAAAGTTGTTTCGACTCACCATCAATATTGAGTAACATATGAACGCAAGTAATATACAAAAAAAAAATGTTTTAGGTTTCATTTTTTTTCTTCAAACAATTAAATTTGACGTCGTAATTATCAAACTTGTAGATAAATTTTTAAAAAATTAATTTGTTAAAGATATCGTGTAATAGTAATACTAAATATTAATCTTGTCTTTATTATTGTTTTTTTTTTTTCTTTTTCTTTTTACCAACTTTGCCTGTCAATGCAACTGGTCTCTTACCTCGCATTGAATATTTATACTCTACTTTTTACAGCTCTGTATTTCTATACAAACCCGCGGATGGCCTATTATGTATTGAGTTATTATACCAATCTCATACAGCGAAGCATTATAGGTTTTCCTCCATAATGTATTCGACATTTAAAAATCGTCTTCGTTCAGCGTGCATATAGGGATTGATAGCATGTGTCAAGCATGGAATAACTATTATCTGATGTTTCTCTCAATTACATTACTGGCCCGGCAGAAAATGGAAGGTTAACATGGTTAAAGTCTTGTCACTTTTCATATGAAAATGAAGGGAATCAGTTCATCAAAAAGATGGCAATTCAGAAATCATACGCATGCCTGCATTCAAGCAGAATGTAGAATAACGATGTATATTCCTCTGAAAAGATACATTCACGAAAGTCTTTCAATAAGAAATCATTTTAAAGATAATACGTTACTGACCTCTTTTTTAGTATTTAAGTGTAAATATTTGTGTTATTCTCTAATATACGACGGTACATTTTGATCTCGTAAAGTGAATTGGTAGTTGCTGTTATTATTCCAATAGTTTGAAACGTCGAAAAAATGGGTATATATTTGTATTTTCGACAGTTTCATTTGGTAATCAATTTTGTAAACAATACAAAGTTGATTACAAAATCAATTGGTTAAACAAGTAAGTATTATGATGCAAGCTTCTTCCATGCATGGACCTACCTACCACCTCCATTCTTCTTCTAAACAGAATTGGTGTAAACAATCGATGTACAAAGAAGTACAATATCTAGTAATATAATTTCTCAATGGAAATATATCCATGGGTTTCAAGTCAAACGGCTCAAGGCTACCTTTAATGCTTCCATTGTGAATGTTACTTTTCAGATTTGTTTTTCCACGCATAATATTAGTTGCCAAGTGAACCAATCAGTCAGGATGTGTTATTGTGATTGGGCAGCGGGCACAACCTTGCACAAAGGATCATGGACGTTTTGCGCGGTTTATTTTTTGAGAAATAAAAATACAATTCGTCAATGATTCATAATGGAGCTTCATCAAGCTAAGTGCATGGCTCTACATTATGAATAAGCATGTACACAGACACATTGATATCGATGTACTGGAGACATTCCATGCTGATTATTACAGCCTGTGTGTTTTTAAGCCGGCGACATTATTGGAAAACCATACAATATGCCTTCAGTTGGCACTTGATATGAATCCCTTTCCTCTAGTTCTACATGCATAATGTAATAATAATAATTTTGGTACGATAAGACACTTCTTGTTAATTGCAATAGATAGAAGAGTCATTGCACAAAATGTATTTTAAAATTGTTCTTGGGTAGAGAAACCGCATTCCATTCACACATCCCATAGTATTGTTATGTAGTTTAGTAAATATTTAAGCGCAAATATGCAGACAATATAGTCAGAGACCAATCGCAGTTCAAATCTGGATCTAATTCAATGTCCGTTTATATTTTCTCTATATATAATATATCCCAATCGTACTGTTCCCAGTGTGATAATACCGTAACAAATGCATACCGAGTGTCTCGACAGCATGCTGTGTCCTTACAATAATGCGCATAGCCAAAATCCATTTCCCTTCTATGGAGTCCTTTTTTAGGTTTTCGAAAAATAAACACTTGCTTTCGTTCAGAAAACTTATTGAATATCAGAACTCTTTAGATAATCCCCTAGGACCGCTGACCTGAAACGCTGTAAATAAAAAAGGTCTACAGTTTCCTTTCATCTTTAGCGTATGGCGATACACGTTGTATAGAAATTTCCATGCTCTTATTTATTTTATTTTCTTGAAGGTGCGTGTCTGTGTTATAACGAGTATACTCGATAATGCAAAGTGACAAAGTATATGATGAGCTATTCCGTGTGGCCGCTGTTTAGCCGGGAGAATGATAGAAAGCACAGGTATAATTTTCATGTAAACGTACATATAGCACATACTCAGTGCCTACTGAAATAAACTATCCATTCGTTTAGGATAATATTATACCCAATGAAATATATTTACTTTCCACATATACTTCACTTACGTGGTCGTATTATACAAGTGAATATATTTCTACATGCAGTTCCAAAATATGTGGCCACTGCACTGATAATTCTAAATCAATACTTGGCATTCGTCCTTATGTTTATGTCATAATGAGATGTAACCTACATACATTTACATCATGACTACCCCCCTAATTATGTCGGTACATTTCTCGCATATGTATGCTAATTTCCTTCTGTGTGCCCCGCGTGTGTAAGGGTAATATACTCGGTGACCTAATTAAGAAAGCAATATGCACGATAATATGTATGTGTGCTCTCCAAATGATCATATCAATCAGTCGATAATTTCACTAAAATTTTATATCACTGCAGCTTGTAACCAAAGCAAAGCGTTATTTCACGGGAGATAGTAATTTGTGGTATTCTGAATGCATTGGTTGAACGACAGCTGGATTCGTTTTTATGTAGGCATAATGTGACTGTTATTTTGACATCCATGTTTTCTGGTATAGATACATTGTTATAGTAATTATTATAGGCCAACTCTCACTCCTTTAAAACAACATGTCAAAAAATGTGTTTCTGTTTTCGTGTTTTTTGGTTAATACTTTCATTATGAGTTTTAATATACCAAGAACATATACATTATCATTTATTACTATTTGTCTGTTGAGAGGGCTGTACACAGTGCCTGTTATTTTGGCAGCCATGTATGCTGGTATAGAATAATAATTATACTCTAACTCCTTTAAAACAGTGTATGCCAAAAAGGTGTGTTTTTTCGTGTTTTTTTAAATACTTTAATTATTAGTTTTAAGATACCAAGAACATATACATTATCATTTAC
>CALNVZ010003425.1:14708940-14722021 GCA_940671915.1 Paracentrotus lividus | reverse complement strand
GGCCCCGGGCCCACTCCCGGCGGAGCGGAGAAAGCATGTCGACGAATACACCGTATTTCGCAACTATCACACGGAGGGGCAGAAGGTTGGCATAAGTTGAGGCACGTTCGGGTACTTAACTTATGTACGCCATGATTTCCCGTGCAAACCCAAAAGCATCCCGAAATGTTTTCTTTTCTACGGTCATGCTTTAAATAAGAAAGCTTTGATGCTAGGTTACGCTTTAATACAGCGACAAAATAAAGGGAAACGCAAAACAAAATTAAATCACGTTTAAAGATGCGTTTAGTCACGCACGGTAGATTTGAGTTTGGTTATTGAATTTCAATACAATTTAGGAAACTATCAATTTACTTAAATGAACACAAATTTATTGTTTAAAAAATGAAACTTTTTTATATGAATATCACAACTATAGTCTATAATCATGGCTTAAATCAATGAAATGCTTCCCTTATGATAAGGCGCATCATCACAGTGGTATCGAAATTATATACCAACATAAAATTCAGCCACAAATGAAGAGTTTGATTAAAAAAGGCGCTAAATCCTCTTTTGTAACTTCTGAGAAGAGGCATTTGTTTTCAAAATTTTGTACAGGTGTCTATGGGAAATTGAGATGTAAATGTACATTTTTTAATAATTGCTGTCTGAATTTAGGTTTGAACTTTTGTTTATAGACAAGTACCAGTCTCAACAATGGGCGGGTATCACTAACTCAATTTTCATCAAAAGTGGATTTAGCGCCTTTTGGAATCAAACTCTTCAAATATGTGCACAAACAAATAACATGGTCGCTTTTATGAACAATTTTGATCATTCACATGGTCAAAAAAAATGGCGATTAACTAAGGTGGTATCCACCTGAGAATCCATCTTGGCAGTCTCAGCAATTGCCGAGACGTCGCGGAGATGTCGTAAAGACGTTTATGAGACGTCTCCAAGACTGGAAGAATAAATTTTCCCGGGACTCCAGAGACTCGAATAAGTAGCAAAGTAATCGCGAATCCATTTTATGACAGGTGGCTTTTACCTTCAGACTTTACATCTATATACTTCTATTTTTCATGCGATTTTAAATTGGGTTGAGAATTTTAGCTCAAATGTATGTATCTAATACCACACGCTGTATTCTCGAGATATGCCTTTTTGTTGATCTTATTATCATAATATCTAGGACCAACAAGCTTCACTTTTATTACTTGTAATGTTAAGAAGGGATCCGTTGACATATGCCTGAGTTTTGGTACCCATTAGATGTTATTTGGAAAAAATAGTTAAAGAAATAGCATTGTACTATGTCTTTACAAGAGACCACCAGGATGTCCCCCTTTAGAGGGAGAGACCGAGACTCCCAAACAGGGGTCCAAAGATCTAATCCGGGGTAGAACCAGGAAAAGTTACAATTCCCTGGTAGAATGGGGACGCGACATTTGCTCCTATGACAATTGCTCTTGGCTTTATTTTGTAGGTGTAGGGTTAAGATTAAGGTTCCAACGGAGTTTTATGTTATGTTTAAGGTTAGGTCTAGGGTATAGGGTATAGTCTGTAGTCTGTTCGGTAGTGTTAAGTCCAGTGTTGAAATTTGTCATTCAATTAGTGTATGGAATTTCCACCGGAGCAATTGTTGGCGGAGCATATATGTCATAGAATCGGTAGAACAGGGTGGAAATCAAAATCACCCATAGGTATGATACGAGAGTGAATTGACACCTATGCACTTAAAATCAGTAAGTCAGGATGGCTCAACCGTAAAAAATGTAAAACTGAACTTGAGACACTGCACAACAACAGATGGCGTTACATATACCGGCAAATCACGTGCATGTCAGGGTTGTCATTACAATATTTGATATTTAGTCATACTACCCGCATGTATGCCATGTATACCGGACATAACATGAACTTCTGAGAAAAAGAATTAATATTAAACAATATACTTCAGGTTCAAGTTGTATAGCCCCATGAGGTGTCATACCCATGAATATAAGTTTATTAAAGACAATTTTACATGCACTTGTTAAAAGATAAATTCCGGGGGGGGGGGGGATCTAATGATAACAGCAATTGAGAGAAAGCCTTGATATGTGGATTAAACAAATTCAATTTTATATTAACTGTACATGTACAATAATACTTTTATACGTACATTTTAAAGTGTAATAATAAGCAATGTATTGTTTAATTCAAAACAGTAGACAACACGAAGAAATGAGCTAACAGTAAATGAATTATCAGGACTGTGCCCTTAAATTTCATAAATTTGAAAGATACATGGACAGTTGGATAGCAAGAAGAAACCCATAAATGAATATCAAACGAATCCCAGAAATAAACCTCAAAAAGAGGTTCATAAATAAACCACACATATGGCTGGTGTGCGATTATCATACGTTCATAATTATGATATTTCAACACGTGCCTTCACAACAATAGTAGCCTTTCAGGGTAGATGATAGCTGCCACATGTTGAGTTGTCGTTCCACTCACAATAATGTAAAAGCGAACAATCAAACTTTCAAATACGTCTGTCATTTTAAGTGCTTTCAATTCTGTGGGAGAATATTCAGTTTGGCGGGCTCGTTGTGCTATTCATGAGATACTTAACTGCAAGGACAGATGAAATTACTACAACTCTGTCAAGTTCAAAATACTTCTGAAAAATCCTCCTTTCAATCCACATCGAGAGAACTCCATGTCCTTGATGAAGAAAAATAAAAGTTATAAAAGGTATTTCGAATATTATTGAATATCTCACTCCTGATTTCAGTGAAAAAAAGATCCACAATGTCACTGGACGATTACATTTTCATATTTAATGCGCAACAAAAAAACATTCAAACCCTTTTGAATACATTTTCCAATTAAGCACTTAAGACATCCTCACATCCCACGACCTTATAATAACATAATGCCGAAAGTTGTTTCGACTTCACCATCAATATTGAAGTAAAGTAACATATGAACGCAAAGTAATATACAAAAAAAAAATGTTTGAGGTTTCATTTTTTCTCAAACAAATTAAATTGACGTCGTAATTATCAAACTTGTTAGATAAATTTTTAAAAAAATAATTTGTTAAAGATATCGTGTAATAGTATTACTTAAATATTAATTCTTGTCTATTATTGTTTTTTTTTTTCTTTTTCTTTTTACAACCTTTTGCCTGTCAATTTGCAACTGCGTCTTCTACCTCGCATTGAATATTTATACATCTACTTTTTACAGCTCTGTATTTCTATACAAACCCCGCGTATGGCCTATTATGTATTGAGTTATATATACCAATCTCATACAGCGAAGCATTATAGGTTTTCCTCCATAATGTATTCGACATTTAAAAAATCGTCTTCGTCAGCGTGCCATATAGGGTGATAGCATGTGTCAGCATGGAATAACTATTATCTGATGTTTTCTCTCAATTACATTACTGCCCGGCAGAAAATGGAGCGTTAACATGGTTAAAGTCTTGTCACTTTTCATTGAAAATGAAGGAATCAGTTCATCAAAAAGATTGGCAATTTCAGGAATCATACGCATGCTGCATTCAAGGCAGATGTAGAATAACGATGTATATTCCTCTGAAAGATACATTCACGAAAGTCTATTTCAATAAGAAATCATTTAAAGATAATACGACTGACCTCTTTTAGTATTTAAGTGTAAATATTTGTGTTATTCTCTAATATACGACGGTACATTTTGATCTCGTAAAGTGAATTTGGTAGTTGCTGTTATTATTCCAAAGTTTGAAACGTTCGAAAAAAAATGGGTATATATTTGTATTTTCGACAGTTGCATTGGGTTTAATCAATGTTTGTAAACAAACAAAGTTTGATTACAAAATCAATGGTTTAAACAAGTAAGTATTATGATGCAAGCTCTCCATGCATGACCTTACCTACCACCTCCATTTCTTCTTCTAAACAGGAATTGCGTTGCTAAACAATCGATGTACAAAGAAGTACAATATCTTAGTAATATAATTTCTCAATGGAAATAATCATGGTTTCAGTCAAACGGCTCAAGCTACCTTTAATGCTTCCATGTGAATGTTACTTTTCAGATTTGTTTCCACGCATAATATATTGACCAAGTGAACCAATCAGTCAGGATGTGTTATTGTGATTGGGCAGCGGGCACAACCTTGCACAAAAGGATCATGGAGTTTTGCGCGGTTTATTTTTGAGAAATAAAATACAATTCTCAAGATTCAAATGGAGCTTCATCAAGCTAAGTGCATTGGCTCTACATTATGAATAAGCATTACACCAGACACATTGATATCGATGTACTGGAGACATTCCATCTGATTATTACAGCCCTGTGTGTTTTAGCGGCGACATTATTGGAACCATACAATATGCCTTCAGTTGGCACTTGATATGAACCTTTCCTCTAAGTTCTACATTGCATAATGTAATAATTAAATTTTTGGTACGATAAGACACTTCTTTGTTTAATTGGCAATAGATAGAGAGTCATTGCACCAAAATGTATTTTAAAATTGTTCTTATTTTAGGACTAGAGATTACCGCATTTTCCATTTTCACTGCAGTCCCATAGTATTGTTATGAGTTAGTTAATAATTTAAGCGGACAACAAATATGCAGAACACCCTCATAGTCAGAGACCAAATTCGCCAGATTCAATTCTACCTAGGAATCTAATTCAATTATGTCCTCGTTTATACCAATTTTCTCTATATAATATATATATCCCAATCAGGTACTAGTTAGCTCCAGAAGTGATAACGCGGTAAAAACTATGGCAGAAAACATATTCTAAGTGTCTCGTTACAGACATGCTGATCCATGCCTCAATAATGGTCTCCGCATAAGATCTACCAAATCCCATTATTCACTCTTCTATTGGGAGGTTCACTTTTTTTAGGTTTTCCGAATAAAATAAGAACATATGCTTTACGTTCATGCCAAACTAAATCGTACTATCAGAACTCTTAGATTATCCCCATAGGACCGCTGACCTGAACGCATGTACAATAAAAAAAGTACAGTTTCCAACTTATCATTCTTAGCGTATGGCGATACACGTTGTATAGAAATTTCCATGCTAATAATTTATTTTCATTTCTTGAAGGTGGTCACTAAATGTACTGTGTTATAACGAGATACTCGATAATGCAAGTGACAAGTTATATGATGAAGCATATATCCGTGTGCCGACCGCTTGTTTAGCCGGGGACATGATAGGAAAGCACAGTATAATTTTCATGTAAAGTACATATAGGACATACTCAGTGCCTACTGAAATAAACATATCCATTCGTTTAGATGGATTAATATTATACCCAATGAAATAATATGTACTTCTTCCACAATATACTTTCATTACGTGCGTCGATATTTTATACAAGTGAGTATTTTCACATGCATTCAATAATGTGGCCACTGCAACATGAATAATTCTAAATCAAAGCTTGCATTCGTCCTTAATGTTCTATGTCATAATGAAGATGTAACCTACATTAAGATTACATCATGTACTTACCACCCGTAATTATGTCGGTACATTTCTCGAACATATGTATGCTAATTCCTTCTGGTTGCCACCGCTTGTAAGGTAATATACTCGGTGACCTAATTTAAGAAAGCAATGAATGCACTGAAATATGTATCTGTGTGTCTCCAATGATCATTATACATCAGTCATAATTTCACATAATCCTTATAATTCACTGCAGCATGTAACCAAAGCAAGAGCGTTATCACGGGAAGAAGAATTTGTAGGTATTCCTGAAGGCATTGCTTTGAACGACAGCTGGAGTTCGTTTTATGTAGGCTTATAAGTGACTGTATTTTGCACATCCATGTTTCTGCGTATAGATACATGTTTATATAATTATTAAGGCCAACTCGTCACTCCTTTAAACAACATGTAAAAAATGTGTTTCTGTTTTCGGTGTTTTTTGGTTAATACTTCATTATGAGTTTAAAAATATACCAAGAACATATACATTAACATTTATACTATCCTGTCTGTTGAGAGGCGCTTACTACCAGTGCAAATCCTGTTATTTTGGCAGCCATGTTGCTTGTATGAATATAATTTATCTCTAACTCCTTTAAAACAGTGATATGCCAAAGGTGTAGTTTTAATGCACTGTATTTAAACTTTCATTATTAGTTTTAAGATACCAAGGAACATGTATACATTATCATTACTACATTTGTCTGTTGAGGCGGGTTTGTACACAAGTTAGGCATAGTGGTATCTAGTAGGAGGGGGAGGGTGGGACGGGTTAAATTCTGTCAAGGGGGGAAAGGGTGCTGATTCGATAGATGCACTAATAATAATACACAGGTATTAAAAAATAAACAAGAAAAATGTTTAATAATCTCACTTCTTATAAATTATATTTCACTTTTTCATTCAACACTTCTTTAACATCTTTTCCTCCTCTCTTTCTCCCCCCTTTTTTTTTTGTTTTTGTTTGTAGTTTCGTTGTTGTTTTTTTAATTGGGGGGGGGCTCTACACGTGGAGAAGGCATATGGACCTGCGATTGAGTTTTTTTTTTCCAAAGTATCTTTAAATCCTAGCTTTTCAAAATATTATAATTTTCAGGTAATGTCCAATTAATTTCAAATATTTTGCCAACTAGATATTACTAACCAAAACGAATGAATATCAATAGACGATTTACATGATCTCTTATTGTTCACTTTTCAACTATAGAATGTAATATACACGTAGACAGCATGGTATTAGTTGATAGACATGTTGGTGGTCTTGTATTTTGTATTATCGACCCTTGTTTATTTGTTTTTACATGTCTATGTGTAATTTTATCAAAGTAAATCATATAATTTGTGTTTTACCTTTCCGTAGACGACCACTAAATTCCGTCTCCAGAATCTAATCCGATCCATTACACAGCCGTGAGCAAGGCATTAATCGCTAAACGCTCCTTTTTCAAAATAAGTGTCTCCTGGAGTGCGCGAGTCCCTGATACCCTCCGTGATTATGCTAGTTCGATTATACTCAACACTACCTGCCTTTTCTTCCTCGTAGCAAGCCACTCATGATTATTATGCTTTGTTTACAGTATGATCATGGTGTCCCGTGTGCCCACGCAGTCGGAATGCAGGCCGAACTCTTAATCCCGTCTGACTCTATTTGAGAGAGCAGGGAACTGGAATCGCTGAAGTGAATAGCTCCGTTCCACGATGGCAGATCGGGATAATGCAAGATTCCACAGAAATCGTATATTATCTGGAGTCTAACGCAACAGATCATACCGGTCGTCACATCTGGCAACTTGAGAGAAGAAAAAGGGCTCGACTTGATTAGGATGCCGTATCGGGTGCTGATGTAGATTGCCTTGCACTGATGCTACACATTACTACTACCCTGGTTTCTCAGCCAATGCTGCTAGTACTGCTTGGTAGGCGGGACAATCCGTTTGATACATGCGTCCGTGAAAGACTATCTCTTCGCTACGTAATAACCTAGGATAAGTCCTTTAGAGGAGGCAAGCATCCTTGCAGAGCACACAAGTTGGTTCCAATTCGTACTCTTCAGGACACGTATGGCTCTTGTCGTTATCTTTCGTTTCGACCCCAAGCCGCCCCGCGCAACATTACAAGGTCCATACTTTTTCTGAGCCTCAGAGACAGTCTGCTGCTCGTCGCATGCATCTCGCCTACGAGCAGATCAGTTCGTGAGATTGATCGAGTGGAGCGAATCATTCGCCACCACTAAGGGAGGCGACATTACGATATCTGATCCTGACGATGCGATAGATGAGGGCTGTCTGTCTTCGCCGAGGCGTTCCAGGACGGCCTTGGGTTTCGCGACGACGACGATCGCCGGGGCTTAGACGCTTTGTCAGGTGGTAGGCTGGCACATTCCGTGCGCGACCAGGCATTGGGAAAGTAGGTCGCATGGGACGCCCACGTCCACTTTTCTCTCAATCTCCAGTCTGGCCCCTTCACCACGTCAGTAGCGCAAATCATGAGTAGTGCTGGACGGAATCTCATTGCAGACAAGTGAGAGAACCGAGACCCTGTCGACAACCTGTGGTTCATCGCATTGCAATATCAAGTCTGTACCTTTAGATGGTTAGTAAAAGTGAGGAACATATAGTCTTCCCTTCATCAGACACCACTGAACTCTCGCAAACAATTGTGTACGAAGATTGAACTTGGCCTCCATTCATCTTGAAAACGCTTCCAAACTGTTGTCTCGACGAGTAGAAATATTTGTGTCACATCCATTATCGAATTATCATCTTTATAAAAAATAGCTTCCACAAATGTTAACCACGTGTTTGAATGAATTTACTCCAAACTGTCCTCAGAAGTATGATGGCAATTGTATTCCGGTTCTTGCATTGACATGTGTTTAAGATCCATTTATAATGCGTCATCCAATTTTCCGATTTTAGGGGAGAGGTAGTTCATACAACATCCTCTCCACAAAATCTTTAAACGATATCATCGGCCACCAATCTGCTCACGGAATCACATTTTGATTAGCGCATCCTCAATTATATGAGCTGAAACTTTAACAATATTCATTCCAAGCATTACGATGAAGGTGGTCTCCAACACATTCAAACTAGACATCCTTGTATGGTGAGCTAAATTATATGTTAGAACACGCCCACATTGTTTAACCATCGCCCATCGTGTTATTAATATTCACATCCAAGTTCATGGACGACTGTTTGTCATTCCGTGCTATTTTGTAGTTCCCTCCTTGCTCTTTTCTCACCGATGCTCAGGTTCAAATTTCAATCGAAAGAGGCTGAGCAATACCAGCGACGATATTCAGTCAGATATCAAGATTATTCGACTTGACTTTGGACCAGAAAAGTTATTCGACGTTGGGTAACTATAGTATTGGTATTACTGTTGCTTCAGGCCTAGTGAACGTTTGTCTTAGGCGAGTGGAAATGGTTAGAACATCGGCAGGAGCGAGTAACATTTCAAATCGACAATTATGTAACGCATGCATTCCTTCCGACATTTGAAGTCTATCATTACCTAAAGACCATGCTACGTCTGATAGTTGACAAGGCACAGCACATTACCAAGAATTAGTTATCGGCACTGTCCTATCTGTTGACGTATACAGCTGTGAGCGGGCTGTTTCTTTTACCGATCTTTGGATTTCACATTGAACTTGGACGGGAGTAAAGTTGAATATATCGAAGAGGAGCGAAATAACTTGTGCAATATAAAACAACAATAAACAGACATCTCGTTATATCTTTCGATATCTCATGTGTGCGTAAGGGGAGGTGAGGTGGGGTACCTCCAAATTGTCAATTTTTTTTTCATCTATTATTCATTTTCATAAATAAATCACAGAAAAACCATTCTCATATTAACTGATAAGATAAGATATGATCTTTTTCAAAACTTATATATCATATTCATATCAATATAATATGTTTTAAAATAATAAAAAAGTAGTTATTTAAAATGCGGGTTATCCCATTCCAATTGTATTCGGGCGGATGCTGAAATTTAAAGGGCTCTGTTTAAACACGGACACGTCAACTCCCTACTAACCCATCCCTCCACCGCTCTCCAAACGAGGCCAACTTTCTAGTGGCTGCTAGGCGGCCCTTACAAAATCCTGGATCTGGCCACTGAAGGATATTCTAGCAAGGGCACCAAAGATCGTATCGTTTTCGTATATACTCCACGCAGCTCAACTTCTACTTCCTCCATACCACCTCATACATACAAATTGACGTTGACTATAACCCCAAACGACCCGTAAGACTGCTCGAGGAAAAATCGAAACGAATAAGTGGATGTCATGACTATGACTGCCGGGCCCTCCTCGGCGGAGACGGTAGAAGGCATTGTCGTCGAATACACCGTATTCGCAACTAATCACGACTGAGCCGCAGAGCTTGGCATAAGTTGTATGCACGTCCCTCGCCCTAGGTACTTAACTTATGTCATCGCACATGCCAAATTATAAACCCCGGGTGCAAAACCAAACATGTCCCGATAAAATGTTTCCTCTTTAATCTAGCAACGCCAGGTTCATGCTTATAAATAGCAAAGTCTTAGATGCTAGGTTTTATACGGTGTCCACCTACATAACTTAGCTATCCAAAAACTAAAGGGGAAACGCAAAACAAAAATTAAATCAACGTATTAATAAGATGCGTTTAGTCTACGCACGCGTAGATTGAGTATATGTTGATCTGAATTTCAATACAATTTAGGGCAACTACATATTACTTTAAATGAAAACACAATTTATTGTTTAAAAGAATGAGAACTTTTGTTATTTATGATATACACTATAGTCTAGGGTATTAACATGTGCTAAATCATAATGAAATGCGTATCCCTTCTCATGATAGAGGATGCGCTTATCATCACTAGTGTATGCGAAATATTATCACCAACATAATAATGGTCAGCAACATATTATGAGGAGTTTGATTATAATAAGAAGGCCTTGTTACTCTTGATAATATTCTCTCTAACCTATTGTCTTGTAAGGCTTCTGAGAAGAGTAGGCATTTGTTTTCAATAATTTTTTGTTACAGGTGCTCCTAATGGGAAATGTGAGATGTAAATGTACAATCCTTTTAATAATATTGCTTTGTCTGAATGTAGGTTTTGAAACTTTTTGTGGTTTATAGACATTGTTCTGTACAGTCCTCAATCATGGGGGCGTATCAACCTCAAGCTCATTTTCGATCAAAGTGGATTAAGCGCCCTTTTGATCAAACCTCAAATATGTGCACAAAAAACGAATAACATTGCCGATTCGCCCTCCTTATGACTATGAACATTTTGATCATTCATCCATCCGGTTCAACAAAAAATATTGGCCGCATTAATCTAAGGTCACGTATGCCTATCCTGCGCCAGAATCCTCTTGGCAAGTCATTCCAGCAATTGCCGAGACGTCGACGGAGAGTCGTAAAAACGTTTATGAGACGTCTCCAAGACTGGAAGAATAAATTTTCCGGACTCCAAGAGACTTACAATAAGTAGCAAAGTATCGCGAATCCATTTTATGACAGGTGGCTTACGCTTCAGACTTGGCATACAATCTGTATATCTTCTATTTAAATTACATGCGATTCTAATCTTGGGTTTGATATATTTTAGCTCAATGATAATAAGTATACTGATATACCATTCACTGACGTTCGTACTTCTCAGAGGATATGCCTTCTTTGCTTGACAATACTATTATCATAATAATCTAGGACCAAGCAATGCTTAATCAACTGCTTTAGCGTTGTAATGTCTGAAAGAATGATCCGTTGCACACTCATGCTCGTGCTGTTTTGGTACCTTCATTAGATGTTATTTGGAACTAATATAACAACTATGCTTAAACCAGCAAGACATTATAGCTATGATGTTTTACATATGCTTTACAGGAGACCTTATACCAGTTATTGTGTCCCCCTTTACGAAGGGAGAAGACGAGTGTCACTCCCAAAACAGGGCGCTCGCATAAGATTTCTAATGTCCGGCCGCAAGTGGTACACCGAGGAACATAGTTGCCAATTCCCTAGCCGCATAGCTCCATGGCGCGGGACGCCCCATTGACTCTTCTTAATGACATTGCCTCATGGTTGTATTTTGGGTGAACTGAACCGCGATGTGAAGAGGTTATATGAAGTTACAGGCTCCTCCACGTACGGTCACCCGAATAGAGAGTTTTATGTATATGTTAAGGTATAGGTCTCGCGGGTATATAGGTGGCAAGATATAGTCTGTCAGTCTGTCTCGCTGAGTTGTTAAGTATCCTAAGTGTTGCAAATTGTGTTCATTCTTACCCAGTTATAGTGCTTGAGCTTTCCAGCCGGGCTAAAATAGGCCAATCCTGCTTGGCGGGAGGTAAGCAATAATTTGTCAAGTAGAGACATCTGGCTGTCAGTAGTAACAGGGGTCCGGTGTAAGATCAATAGACTCCACCCAGTATAGGTATGATAGCGAGAGTGATGCCAGCCCTATGCACTTAAGATCAAGATATAGAGTCAGGATGTCCACCATAATATAATGTAAAAACTTTGAACTTGAGACACTGCACAAAACAACCATGATGGCGGTACTTGTATACCGGCCAAATCATCCGAGGTCGTCAACTGTCCGCGCTCTCCTACATCTACTGGCCTAAATATTTGATATTAGTAGTCATACTACCGCCATGTATGCCAATGTATGACGTACATAACATGAACTTCTGAGAAAAAGAATTAATATTAAACAATATACTCAGGTTCAAGTGTATGCCCGCGATGGAGACTCGTAACTATCCATTCGCTAGTAGTGACATATAACGTTTTATACAAGGAGCTCAAATATTATAAACATGCCCTGATTAAAGATAAATCCTGCGCGTGGGCCCGGTAAGGTGAAGGGCTTAGATGATAACGGAGCAATTGGAAGAGAAAGCCTTGTTATGTGTGATTAAACAAATTCAATTTGTATATTAAACTTGTACATGTACAATGTCATAACTCTTTATACGTACATTCTAAAGCCTCGTAAATACTAATAAGCAAGCCTATTGTTTAATTTCAAACAGGTTAGCACACACACGAAAATATCGAGCTAACAGTAAAAATGACTCCATTTTTCAGGTACTCCGCCTGCCCTTAAAATTTCACGTATATATTTGACAATGATTAACTTATCCCTGACAGTCTTGGATAGCACCTAGAAGAAACCCATGAAACTGCAGCCATATCAAACCCCTCCCAGAAGATAAGCCACCATGAACAGATAAACGACTTCCGGTTTTCTGCATAAATCAAGTAAACCACAATTTACCAAAACAAAGGATAATAAAAAAAACACTAAACCAAGCGCAAGATAATAGCTGTAGTTGAAATACCCAAAAGAGCCAAAAACATATTTCACCTGAAAACCAAATACAGAATACCCATAAGGGCAAGCTCAGAAATTAACCACATGAATACAAAAAAGAAGCACAGAAATGAACCACTTGATACCAAAAGAAGCCCTAAAATAAATAATATAAATACCGAAAAAGAAGCCCAGAAATAAAGTCCAGAAATAAACCTCAAAAAGGAGGTTTTCATAAATAACGCTCATTTAGCAA
>CALNVZ010003425.1:14698247-14708915 GCA_940671915.1 Paracentrotus lividus | reverse complement strand
AAAAAAAAAAAAAAAAAAAAAAAAAAAGCCAAGAAATAAACCGTACGTAATTGCCAAAAGAAGCCCAAAAATATTTATGAACCAAATAAAATGAATACCATGAGAAGCTCAGTAATTAACCACATGAATACAAAAAGAAGCTCAGAAATGAACCACTTGAATACCAAAAGAAGCCCTGAAATAAATAATATAAATATCAAAAAAGAAGCCCAGAAATGAACCATTAGAAATACCAAAAGAAGCCCGAGAAATCGAAAGCATTCAGACATTCAAGGAGGTGATATTTAAACTAAAAATAGCAATCACATTTCTGTTTGTCCATGATGTTTCCTTCACCGTTTAATGAATATTTTCCCACAGTCATTTTTCGTAGACAGATTTCAGACCCGAACAGCACACATCCGTGGCAACAATATCGTTAGCAGGTAATCCATCTAGGCTCTGATAATAATAGTATTCCGATAGTCAAGAATAAGTTATCACAAAAAAAGTAACATGTCATCCATTGGCTGATGATTCTTGCATGCATATCATAAATTTACATCTTCCAAGATATCCACCAATATTTTCGTCATCTCACATAAATATCTTTCAAACCCGAAAAACAAAAGCGAACATTAAAAACACTGATACCTAAAGATGACAATCGCATGACACGTTTACTTCCTCTGTTTAGTGCTCCGGATAAAACATGCATTGAGAGCCTCATATAATTATGCTGGCAAATCATAAAATGTATCACTATGACTTATTTCATAAATAGCTTTCACACGGCTTCATGTACGTAAAAACGTTCCTCATGGTGATGTTTTCCTCTATGTATGCATATCCGATGAATCTCTAGCTATTATCCATGAAATCAAGAAACACAGAAGTTTGCGACTAATAATACACACATATTGATATCTATGCTTCCTGCTTTACGAAAGGAAATGAGCCGCTATCTGCGACACCTCGTTGAAACGCTATACCAACAGGAGCGAATGTCGAACAAACAAACAGGACACATGTAGAAAAGGGGTCGTCATGACTCGGATAGAAGAGTAGACATAGGAATGCATGGCCCATTAGAAGGTACTGGGTAACATATCTCGTGTTCTGAGATACAAAAGGTCGTTAGTCCATGCATTTAAATCATAGTTTACGTCTCTCTCGCTCTGAAAAGACCATATCAGAAGTGTCAATTGGTAGTATATATTTCCGACGGACGTATAAATAGAAGACCAATATAAGGGAACCAACTTTCTATTAAAGGGATGAGCTAGAATCAGGTACCAACAGAGGGAGAAATTGAAATCGGATACAAAATAGTAACGGATCATGACGCAAAACTACTACTCGCTCTTTGGCCTCTCATATACATACATGCATCCCCCATGCCCTCGTGTCGAGAGATCGGGTGCCGAAGAGGGTTGCAGAATAATAATGTCTAAAGCGGCGCCCAAAATTTGATAGCCCATTTTGAATGAAAATTTTAACGAAAAAGGGTGTTACATTTTTCGTTTGTTTGTTTGTTTGTTTGTTTTTTTTTTAGAGGGATTCTGAATTGGACGTTTAAAAATGCAGCCAAAAGTTTTAATCGGTGCACCACCGCGGGCGTATCTATCATTCCGACCCGGGGGCCCCGGGCGTGAATGATGGATACGCCACTGTCATATATGTATGTAAAATAAACCTCTAGCTTTCTAGCTAGAGGTATAATAGCCTATAACTGATGGCTGGTAATAATACATACCCCCCCCCTCACCCTAAAAAAGCTAAAAAAAACAAAAAAAAACAAACAAACAAAAACAAAACAAACACAACAACAACAAAATGAAAGAGATGGAGGGATAGAAAAGATTGAAATATAGGGGGGATAGAAAGGGGTGACGATGGAGAGAAGAGAGAATGAGAGGATAGAGAGAGAGAGAGAGAAGAGAGGAGAGTAGAGAGAGGATGGGATGAATAATGACTAGATTAGGGAGAAAGGATAAAAGGCTACAGGGCCAATTTTATCGTATGAATAAGAAACGGTTTATTATCGATTGAAGCCTGCCCTCACCTTACTTGGTTGAGATACAAACCCGTTCGGGTCATTGCTACAAAAGAAACGTTTGCATAATATCAAGCTAGTCTTATACTGCACCCAGGACATGCAGGATTTGTCTGTTATGTATTGTACTGTCATTTCCAGGTAACCATTCAGGTATATACCGTACAATGAGAACCAAATGGTTGCAGTCTTATTTCTTTTTTTCATATTATTTATTCTAGACCGGTTTTTCATCCTTGTTCAAATCTTTATGAGGGTCACTCGTTCAAAATGGACATCCCAGAGGCGTTGTACTTTGAGAATGGGGTGGGGGCTCTCTCGACCAATTTATTGATAAGCAAGCCAATAATGGTGTGTTTCGATATGCAGATAATATGGGGGCGATGGTAGGGTGTCATATTCAGTGAAATTATATCCAGAGGTCACACCTATTATGTGTAATCACATATTTAACAACAAAAAAAAGACAAAAAAGACAAAAAATACAAAAAGACCCCCCCCCAAAAAAAAAAAAAAAAACAAAAAAAAAACAAAAACAACCTTTCTCGGCTTGATCCTGACGCCTTTTCTTTTCTTTTATCCGACTTATAATTTGGAACTTGGCCTCCATGTTTAACAAGGGCAGTATAACGCTGGATATAGGTACATATGAGTATTGAGGGGGGGGGCATGCGAACGAGCACTCTTGATAATCATTACCACGATATAATCGTATCAAAATAGGGGTCTGCAGCTCCTTAGCCCGCCCCTGCCGTTTTGCGGCCCATGGGATATAATTCTCTAGAAGATTTATTTGAATATTATTCCCTGGTTATACTTCTCTTACAAATTTATAAGGGATAAGAGGCAGCTGGATTTCGTTGTAATGAAAGCAGGTCAAGGAAAGCTGCCTGTGAACAGGTGAATAATTAATAATTACCTCTATAAGTCTTATTTCAAAATCGGCCGATAACCGACCTTTTAAAGGTCGAAGTGTATAGACAACAGCTGTCATTCAAGACATAATACTTTTCATTAAAGTTATGGTAACAGAGACAGAAGTTAAAACAAAATTAATTTCTTAATATTTGAAAGGGAGAAAAATGGAAATATCTCTTTTGTTCTTAGGGGAAATAATGAAAATAAACAATGAAACTAAATTAATTTTGAGTAAAATTAATTGATCAATCACAACGTGGGCTGCTTGTAATATGCTTACGAATTATCTTTTTGAGTGATAAGAAGAGTAAGTATTTTAGACACTATTTTTTTTTCTTCTTCGTCGTCGTCGTCTTCTTATTGTTTCATTTAATCAGAACACCTAAATATATATGAATTTCTTATATCTCTACCGTATGTCAAGACATTAGATGTCTATTGCCAGGATCATGGAAAGCTCACAAAGTTCGCATACAGTAGAGGCACATTATGCAGAAATAATTTATCCCATATCAATCACATTACTGCGGCCATGATGATGATATTGATGACGTTATACCCATTACTCGTCACGGCTCATAAGCAGTAATTTGCTCTCGTCACATCTCAAAACTTCATCTCCCTGAAAACCCATCTCGTTAAATTCACTTTCTTTTCCACCCTCCTGCGAAAATTGGGCAAAGATATTGCCGAAGCGGGGTCTTGAGTGCCGAGTTCTTGATTGCATAAACAGCATGGGGTCACTTTAGGGATTTTTTCGATTTCTTTTTAAATGTCGGGGTAAGTTATAAATGTTTAAGTAATGATTTTTGATAAGAACTGTGTCGCCACCCATGACCTAATCTATTCTTCACAGTGATATATTTTGTAATCATAAAGGGATACATATTTGGTTTGTATTTTACAAAGATTTCAATGCGTTAAAAACGAAATTGTCCAACTTGTAACTGCGCAGTAGCAATATTTTATCTGCAATAACATTAAAAGCTTATGGGCATATCATAAACATAATTATACCAATTCAAAGTCCTAAATATGGCTTGACGAATATGAAGTATTATCATAGCAATTATCATATTTGTATCTATATTCTTTATTAAATACCTTTTCTTTAGATATTCATTTCTATTTTATTAATTCGTATTGCTTTACATCAGTTATGTTGGGTAAAACGTTTGAAGAGTGTATTCATCATTGTTCATGTGTTAGCAAACAGCCCGTATTAAAAAAGGAATCAAATTAGAGCTTTATAATAACACATACATTTGGTGGTATATAGATATGCGGAATGTAAAGTTAAAAAAAATAATAACACATGATTATTATGATGGTGATGGTGATTAAAATTTTGATAATGGCAAGGTTTATGCATATCAAGAATGAGGCGTGGGATAAAAAAAAAATCAAAAAACAAAAAACAAAACAAAAAAACGAAACAACACACAAAAAGAAACCACTTTGTCTACGGACAGATAATGAGACGACCTTATCGAGTTAGGTTATCAAATTGTAACACATTCACCAAGAACAATCTACTACATTTTAGGTTCTGCAACAACATCGGACGCCCTATATAGCTCATGGATATTTCAGTCTTATTGATCCACTTATACAGCTAGCCTCGCCGCCATTTTGGCTCAATTCAGAGGTGAAAAGTTGTGTGGGTTTCGGCTAGGAGCAAAATACTCCGCTTTCACGACAAGTCCCGCTATAGTCTCGGGCAATACAGCATTGATTTGCATACTATTTTAGATCACTTTGACATTTCACAGGAGAAAAAAAAAAAAGAGGCCCTGTTGTCTAAAAATATCGCCGCTGACATTTTTCGCTCCCGGAATATTCCCCATTCTGTAATTATATCAATGGAAATGGATTCAAATTTCAGTTTTTACCACACAAGTTTGGACTGGCTAGGATGTCGATGATTTACGAGAAAATTCAGAGCAGAATTTCTGAATAATTGCGTTCCCTCAAAAAGGAACTCAATTCAATGGCAACGAATTTATACGTTGAAAACCTTTTTGCGGGGAAGGCAACGATTAGAAAATATCTATATCCAATATTTAAACATGATCAAAGCAAAGCGTTCTTTTTGTTTTTAAATCGTGAACGCATGAAATTGCGTTGTCAGTCAAAAGTTTTCTTTCTCAGCTTTTCACATATAGGGAAAAAGGTTCAATGCACATTAACATTCGCCTTACCACAAAACACATATTCAATCCTAACGAGCAATTTATTACTCGGTAAAAATTGTATAAAATAATTTTTTTTTTACAAGATGTAATTATTATAAGAATGTTAAGTAACAATGTACGTTTATATGCCATTACTAATAAACTCTTACATGCACCAGGGGGGCATTTCATCAAAGAGTTGTCGGATGTTTTATCCGACAAACTGTTATAAGCTACTGAAATGCTTGCATCTGATTGGCTGAGAGCAAATTTGTCGGATAAAATGTCTGACAAGTCCGTTGATGAAATGCCCCCCTGGGTGGTGTTGCATAAAACTTTTTTTCTAACCCGAGTTTTCTCGGGTTAGAAAACTCAGCTTATGTAGACCTATTTCTTAGGTTATTCAACCTGAGTTTTAAAACTCCCTCAAAATTTATTGCATTAATACTTTTGAAAACTCTGGTATGTTTTTATGCAATGGAAAAAACAGTAAAAAATCCAGAAAAATATTGTAACCGGAGTTTTCGGATTTTAACCGGAAAAAACTCCGGTTAGAAGTTTTGTGCAACGGGGCCCAGGAGTGTCAATTCTGGCATACATGGCGCGGTATAAAATTAATGTTCAAAATTATTACTAAAATAGAAGGAAAAGGAATATGTTAAGTATGATTTCATTTCCAACAGCGATATATAACTAATGAAGCTCAATACGAATTAATATTCCTTGAAATTAGAGTTATGCAAAAGTACATGATTTATTATCAACAATGATGATATATAGGTTTTGAGTTCAAGGCGATTGCTAGCAATCTACTAATTTCTCTTGGGAAATAATACGTGCCAATATCCGACCTTGGATTAAAGGAATAAATGCATTCTCGTGAGCAACCCTCTTCGCAATTTGTTAGATTATCTTGCAGTGATGAAATTATCATGAAGAACAGATTAGTTCTGCCAATTATGTTTTCGGTATAAATTGTAGCAAAAGTTTATAGATGGTAGACAAACGGCCAAATGCTTCCATAATATACTTGCAGATTACAATATTTAGTAGAAATTTATTAATTCAGTACAAATCAAATTAACCATTATTACCAAGGAGACGTAACTTTGCCTCAGTATTCCTGTGACTTACATATCTTTAGACTCAATATTCGGTAAGTGGAAAAGTTAACGTGGTTAGTCAATACTTTTATGTATGCTGGTTGCTTACTATCAACTTAAAAATATTTGAAACGAACTTTGTGTAACTGAAACAAAACCGGTTAAATGGCTATTCAAAAATCTAAAGAAATATTATATTAACATTATCAATTTACTCTAAAAATTAAAATATTGCATATAAACTAAAAATCATTTTACATCAAAGCTTTCTATATATGACCGAAGTTGAAATTTAAATACTCTTCCTTCTCTCTCTCTCTCTCTATCTCTCTCTCTCTCTCCATTTCTCTCTCTCCCCTCTCCTCACATTTTTTTTTTCATTTTCATCTGTTTCAGTTTCATGTCGCCCTCTCATTGTCTTTCAGCCTATATGACTCTCCTATACAGTCGCCCTATATGTATTTCGCCATGTAATTATTCGTCGCCGGTGCATTAGTGCTTGTCGGTATAGAGACTCGAGTCGATTCATATCGCAGTTTTCCAACATCCCAAGTGACTTGGCCATTATTTTGATTATGCATACGTCCAACACCTTTTTAATTCACAGAGATGTGCGCTCATGGTGCTTTTTACTTTCGTATATTGTGTACTGTGAATGCATATTTGCAGGCAGCCATATATAAAAACCTGCAAAAGACGGCGGTTCAGGGAAAAATATCAAATTATTATTTTTTTAAATAAATCCTTTATGGTTTGGCAATTGCAGCCCCCCCCCCAAATGACTAACCATTCTATGTGAAAATGAAATATATAAATTGTGTTACTATAAACAACGAGTATTCATACACTGACTCAGATCATGATTAGGTACTGATAATATAATTTTTATGTTTAGCCTAAGATAAGATGTCCATGAAAAAAAAAAACAGAGTTAAAAAGAAGGGGTGCTAAAGAAATTCCATAATAAAAAAAAGGGGAAAAATAATGAATAATATATCTCAGAATAAAAAGAAAGCCCTGTATCAGACATTCATTGTCGACATTTTCCTTAAAAACTGTTTAATGATGTCCAAAATCTCTTGTTAGATATAATGTGCCACTCTCTGGACAACCCAACCTGACTCAAGATGGCTTCTGGTTGCCGCACTGTCTACTGGTGTTCCTTCTTTCTTTCTTGACAAACCTTCAGTGCTTCATGTTACAAATCGATAACTTAGTTTGAGAGAGGCTCTCTGTTTGTGGCCCTGAAGTCTACGGTTCTCTCCTCTCAAGACAATTACATCCCGCACTTCGTTACTATGGGTTAAGGATAGGAATGGAGCAGTGAAGGGTCTCAGATTGGAGAATGGGGCAACGCGGTCAATGGAGTCAACATCAGGGTCGCGAATTTAACATCTTCTTGTTCTTTCTATAAACTAAAATTGAATTATTTTATTCTATGCAAAGCAATAAAGATGCCGCTGTATTTACCCGGGGTAGCCACTTCAGTTCTTGGTATCTTTTCTTCTGATAACGAGATATTTTATATTACCCAAAGTGCCTTGTTAGGAGATAGCTATGGGTATACCATGCGCGTATTCGGGGGGGGGGCTTAACGGGCTTGGCCCCCGGGTGGGGCTAAATCGAGAAAATGAAAAAAAAAAAAAAAAAAAAAAAAAGCGGAAAAATATACATGATTAATGATAAGAGCCGATGGACATCTGAAACCTAGCCCTACAGCAGATATATAACCTTATGGTTGGCCGAAGGCCGAAAAAATTTCAACACCTACCGCGACGGAATAGAAAATATCGTCTCCGCAACGGATAAAAAGTAATAGAGACGTCTCGGAGACGTCTCGGAGACGGATTTGTGACTACTTCAGATTTTTTTTTCTTCATAAATTGTCACGGAGACGTCTCCGCGATATTGGAGACGTCTCTAATACTGTTTATCCGTCGCGGAGACGAAATTTTCTATTCTGTCGCGGAGGCGTGTCCGCGAAGTGAGATACCACCCTTAAACTTCGATGTATGTAAAATCATTTCGTTAGAATTCCATGTATGCAAATCAATTTTGGATTTTGGAAGGACCATCACAAAAGGGGGTTCTGTAGCCCCGAATCCCCTTCGTTATTCCACTCCACTGCTTCAATGCCCTGCTGTTAAGGTAGCGTTTATTCGCTGTGCATCCATTTAGCGCCCCAGCTGGCGCAGAAAACCCTTTCAAAATGGCTATCAACATTGTATTGTGAACGCTCTGAATACCGTTCAACTAAAATATGACTCCAATGCCCCGTGGCATGTATAAGGGTTGACTTACAGCTATACATTAATGTTTCTTTACACGAACACATCCTCGTTTGCGACATACCCTCCACACGTCTACTATGTCACCCTTCTACACACGGGATGTATCGCAGTCACACTGGAGGTACCCGAACCCAAACTTACACTAGCCGAAAGAAATATTACATTACAAGGCATGGCAAGTCAGTGGTCGATGGCGTTGGTCTAGAGTCTGTGTGACTGAATTGAAAGACTCGTTAAACCATTAGATCTGATACGTGTATGGCATCAGTCAGCCTATCCTACCGCGTTACATAAAGCATTATGCACATAAAAGATGCTGAAGTAGTTCTAACATTTAACATGATAACTTCGTTTACATTTTATTACATAACGCACCAATGGCATACGCTATCATTAGGCTTTATACATCCCAGGAGGGGAGCCGATAATAATTCGGGTGCATTTTGTGAGCGGGGAAAAAAAACCAAACAAAACATATTTATTTGTGCGCACCTCGGGTGTCTTTTTCTGTTTGTTTTTTTGTTTTTTTGTTTTTTTTTGCGACGCCTCCATGTTTTTGCGATCCAGTTCGCAAAGGCACTCCAAACCAGAGAACTCCATCTGTTTCTGTAAGCATAATATTAAAACCTCTGCTATGACACACAGTTATTCTGTACCAAGACTCATTACACCAATGCGCCGCGCACTGAAAATTAAGGAAATGCAAATAAAACAGAATCACATGATATAAAAATCCCGAAACCAAAGGCACGGTAAATCAGGGGGTTGTTTAGGAACCCCTGTGTCAATGATTCAGAATCATTCTTTACAAGATACTCTACTATTTCAAAAATATGCGATTCATTAATATTATGATTCATACTGTCCTTCATGTGCCATGAACGATAAAAAATTACACGCAAGATTGCAATGAAAAAAAAAGTCCTGAAACATCGTCACTGTCCTTGGACATTGCATTAACCTACACATCATGTAAGTTGTGTACATGCATACGCATTTTACAGTAATAGCGGATACAGCCATATATCACACAATTGAAAGTATAATATCAGCACATGTCTAAACATAATAGAACTGCTATCGTCCTCACAATCTTTAGAAATTGTGAATCCTAGATGCGCGCCTGTAATGTACCCACAGCACTGGGCCGTTTCCTGAACCGAAGACTGAATTTGCATGGCGTTGAAGTTTGTGCGATGATAATAATTAGTCTGCGATCCTTTTACCTGAGCATCTTCAACTTCATAGAAATTCAGTCTTCGGTTTAAAATACAGGCCACTGTGTTTATTGGGGAAGTAGAAGGGTCCTTGTCTGAGCATAAGGCAGTGAATATCGAAGAGCAAAAGGATAATAAAGTCATATATGCAAGTCTTCACTTTTATCAAAAGAATTAGAATATTAAGCTATCCATACGTTTCAACTTTGTTTTTAATCGAGTTATATGATTTGATTTGAATCAGGATAAATATTGGTATAGACACGGCCATCAGCTCAATTTCAGTAGCGTTCACGTGCAACAAAGCAATCAAGGATTTAATCTCATTCAAGACCATCTGTCAGACTTTGATGTCGACCCTATTCACACTCCAAAATTAAAATCGACCAGAAAGAAGGATCCATTGGAAATTTAAAAGCATTTGCGTGTAATACCAGTGCACTGTTATTATGTTAAAGAATAAAGATCAGAGCAAATTTGAAACGACCATTCTGATTGGTTCAAAGTATGACTTTTATGCAAAATATCTATGCAACAAGGATCCTGATTGGTTAAACATGCATATCGTGTCATTCAGCTGCGCTAATGCCTTTGGAAGTGCCTTCCAGTTTTTGACGTGTACCCTATTTAAGCCGAAAAAAAAAGTATACTCCAACTAGAAATGAAAGTAGAAACCTCCATTCATAGAGAACTCAAATTCAGGATCAGGAGTTGGTCGAGCGGTAATGCTCATTGTCAGTTCATTGCATCAGCCTACAAACTGACCTGGATCGGATCCAGGTTCGAATCCCTATCACGTCTTTCGGACTTGAACGTTAAAGGTCGAGCCGTAAATGGCTAATGGGCGATTCCATACTGTTGTTGTTTTTGTCTCTTTGTTTCCTCTATTATTTTTGTGTCCCGTACGACACACTACTATTTTCCATTTCA
>CALNVZ010003425.1:14674707-14697062 GCA_940671915.1 Paracentrotus lividus | reverse complement strand
ATGACTTCATTCGTAGAAATCTTTTGATTTTTGTGCCTCAGCATCAGGAAATGATAACATGAAAGTATGATTACATGATTTACTGTCGTTATCCAACTATAACCGGAGAGGTTTTTAGGGAGTTTGGGAGATGATGGGGGCTTTATCATCCTCGTTTCGAATTATCATCATTTGCTACTCTATTGAAAATTTTTGTTTTACTACATACTTAGTAATTATTCGAAATTAAAAAAAAAAAAAAAATGTGAGGATAGGCCTAATTATTATATTCAACGAATAGCGAAAGATGTGAAAAATGAAAATATATTTTGATTGCTCCTGAAAGTAAATTGCGTCCTCTTCTTCATGAAAACAATTTCTATTTCCCTGGAAGCGATATTTATCAAAATACCTCAAAGCAAACAAACAAACAAAGCAAAAAACAAAAAACAAAAACGACAACAATATAAAAAGATTTATACACGCCACTTAATATTCTTGTTTTCACATTCTTAATAAAAGCATGTCATAACCATTTCATCTTCTTCTTTTTTTTAAATTCATGAACATAATGAACGGCTTAGTGTACTGACTACAGCAACAAAAAAAAAGTCGTTTCTATTTTGTTAATGTTGTGAATGACAAATGAAGAGCTCGGCTGTGTAGGCTGTATAAGGTTGCATGCACTTAATGTTACAATAATGTGTTTAAAGTACTGCTGAATGAATATAAATGTAAAAGGAGAACCTTTAATGTAGGACAGAGGCGTCTTTATTCATGGTCCGAACGCCAGGGACTATCAATTTGGTAATTTAATGCTGTAATAGCGTTGCATGGCTAATAGCGTGACTAGACTCACGACTGATTTGGGGGGGGGGGGGCTTCGATTCTCTTATTTCAGATTCTTCTTTGATCAAAGCCCATGTCCTCCAGTTTGTTATGAATTAAAGGAGTTATGTCATTCTGTGATGTATTTAGGTTGGGAAAATTTAGTTTGCCAGGCCTTTTTTTTTTTTTTTTTTTTTTTTTTTGGGGGGGGGCGGTGTTGACGCGGTTAAGTCTTACCATACCATTTATATCTAGAATCTCAAAACGAGAGAGTATCAAAACCCACGTGAGTTCGGATGTTGGAGTGCAAAGAGAGGTGGAGGTGGATTCACTGCAGGGCCATGTGACTATTTACGACAGAGAGAAAGGGGAAAACGATGAAGAAGATGGAACTGAAAAGGTGGTTTAAAATTAGTTAGTTTTAAAAAAATATAGAAAAAATTAACAACAGTCTGTATGAGGGATCAAGACGGAAGGGGGTGGGGTAGGGAGGGGTTGCGTGGTTAGTAGAATATCAGAGACCTAATGAGATTGGTTTAACTATCTTTTTTTAAAACGGTGAGAAGCCAAGGAAGGGTCGGGCAATGAGTATTGATTGTGAGAAAGAGAGATTGTGAACAAAGGAGGGGGTGAACCGTGTAAGAACACGTTCATTCAGTAGATGTGGACATATTGTGATTGGGAATTTTGGCGTTGGAAACTATTCTGAATGGCGTGGCCGGGAGAAGGGTCGGGAGGAGATCCGGGAGAAGGGATTCGAGAGAAGATCGGGACACGAAAAGATGCGTAAGCCCTAGGAAATTTGGGTAGATGTGGACTATTGAGACAGGGAATCTGGTGGGACTACCTGAAGGGCGGTGGCCGCCGAGAAAAGCATCGGTGAGAAGATCTAGAAAGATCTGATAAAAGGATCGGGAGAAGATCGGAATTAGTTGGAAGGTCCATGTATATGTTACGAAGCGGAGATTATCTACAGATATGGGACTTCGATGCAAGGAATCTGGGGAACTATCTGAAGAGCGGTGGCCGTTAGAAGGGTCAGGAGGAGATGCAAAGAGGTGCGGAAAGAAATCGGGACACGCAGAGATGTACTCCTCGAAAAGCGAGGGGACATCTGGTGTAGATGTGGACATATTGAGACAGGGGATCAGGGGGAACTATCTGAAGAGCGTTGGCCCAGGAGAAGCACCGGGAGGAGATCCAAGAGAAGGATACGGGAGAAGAAGATCGGGACACGAAGTGTACATGGGAACTATCTGAAGAGCCGCGGTGGCCCAGGAGAAGCATCGGGTGGAGATCCAAGAGAGGATCTGATAAAAGGTTCGGAAGAAGATCGAAACCCGACAGGCCCATATATATGTCGCGCAAGGGAGGATTATCTACAGTAGATATGGACATATCGAGGCAAGGAATCTGGGGAATTATCGGAAGAGCGGTGTACCGTGAGAAGGGTCAGGAGGAGATGCAAAAGAAAGGTGCGGGAGAAGATCGGGACACGAAGAGAATGTACATCTCGAAAAGCGGAGGAACATCTGCGGTGGATGTGGACATATCGAGACTAGAAATCAACGGACATAAGAACGGTGGCCCGGGAGAAGGGTCGGAAGGAGATCCAAGAGAAGATCTAAGATCTTATATTGGGTTCGGAAGAAGATCGGGACTCGATAGGTCCATGTATATGTCGAGAAACGGAGGATCATCTACAGTAGATAAGGACATATCGAGGCAAGGAATCTGAGGAAACTATCTGAAGAGCGGTAGCAGGCTCAGAAGAATTGTTGGGAGAAGATCCGAGATAAGAGCCGGTAAAGGGTTCGGGAGAAGATCTGTTCTTGGAGGGAGCACCATGTATATGTCGAGCAACGGAGGAACATCTGCGATAGATGTGGATCTGTAGGGACAGGAAATCTCGAGAAATTTCTGAAAAACCCGGAAGAAGAGTCGGGAGGAGATTCGAGTGAAGGGTGCGGTAGAAGATTGGGACACGAAGGGTACATGCAGAGCCAGAGAGGAACATCAGATCTGAAGTAGATGTGGACATATAGAGACAGATAATATGGAGTATCTGAAGAACGGGTGGTTGCACTGGAAAAGGGTTGGTTACACGAATATAAAACATTATTAGTTTTGTGCATGAGCGGTAGAAGGATCGGGACAAGGAGGGATAGAGGTGGAACCACGGGGAGGAATCTAAAGTAGATATGGACATACAATATTATATGTAATGCTCAAGAGTGGAATATTATCAGGGGGAGGACAGGGTGAAAGCCCGGGAGAGCATTTCATCAACATTTGTTGTTTGACAAGTTGCCAGACCTGACATCTTTACTTGATTTTGATTGGCTGAGAAACACTGTTACTATGGTAACTGTCGGATAAAGCAGGACTTGTCTGATTAAACGTCCGACAAGTCAATTCATGAAACGCTTCCCAGAAGGAATGGGGCGGAGAGGGGGTACAAAGGAGGAATTTACATTTTTTTTTTTTAATTCTCATATCTATGGTAGATGCTGTCCTATAGAAACAGCGAAACCACCTCGAAGGAGATGAGTAGGATGAAATGATGGAGAAAGAGTACATCTTAACAAAATGCTTTGAAAGGTGATACTAGATAGATAGATAGAGAGAGAGAGAGAGAAAGAGAGAGAGAGAGAGAGACAGACAGACATACAGACAGACAGACAGAGAACGTGTGTATGAGAGAGACGTAGTTTTAAGGAAACAACAGGAAAAATATACAAAACATAAAAGGTGGGGTAGAGGGGAAATAATGCAGATAATTATGTATTAATAAAGTTGAATCGAGAATAAATCCAGTAGATTTATAATTCTGTAGAAAAGACAGGGCAAATTTAAAGAAAAGAAAAAGGGAAAAATAACAAAAATTGACTTGGCGAAACCCAACAAAGATATAGCTCACCCACGTCTGGGCAGGAAAAAAAAAAGGATGAACCGGGCCAAATTCTCAATACGACATGAAAATCGTGTGTGGGAATATCTTAATCAAAATGAACATAATAGCGACATCGGGGAAAGAATAAATACATAGTTCTAAAAGCCTCTCTAAGCCTATCGACTTCGCTTTACGGCGCTATAGCTAACCACATACTTTCTAGTCCGACATTATGAGCGGTTTGTGGGGATAAGAAGAAGATGTATAATGACGGCTGCAGCCCCCTCCAACCATGCTTTGCATGTAGCCACCAACAGATAATATGGTATGGCGATTCGTGTTCCTGAATAATAATGGAGACATTGTGGGTTTGAGAATGTTCTGATAAGAACAAAGGCAGATATTAAAATGCAATGTGCTGTATAATTAAAAAGTTTCTGAAAAAAAAAATTATTACATAGGCATGGTGATCATTTATGACCAATGAATAAAAATATATTTGGAATTATGTACACAGGGGAATATATTTCGGTTTTTGTTTGTTTGTTTGTTTTAGAATGGAGCAGTGTCATTTAGTAATGATGTATTTTTCAAATCAGTGTCAATGATCTGAAATTCATTCAATTTAAAACCTTCTACATTCAATTCATGACGTTGTGCAAAATGTAAACTTTTTTACCATTTTTTTCAAGTATCTACATTAGTGACGACGATCACATCAATACTCATTTTTTTTTCAGTCTTATATCCTTAGATTTAATCATCACGGTCTTTAATCATGATAATCAGTGTGGAAAACTTTTAATCAACTATGGAATAAGTAAAGAAATTAAGAAAGCCTAACGTAAATAAATCCTACCTCATCTTGTACAAGCGTATGGCATTGCCACTGACCACTTTGAAGATAACATTTAAGATCAAATTTTCTCATCATCTTTCTATTTCATTCCTTAGAAATAGTAAGATGTATCCAAAATTATTTAGGTCTGTTTTAGGTTTCCATATTTCTCTGATTATGTTTTTCATGCAGTTTATCTCGTCGTATATGTAGGTAGTCAAACTTTTTTTTGTTGCTTTCATCATTCCGCCCTCCAAGTTTATGTTTCAGCATAATACTGAGCTTATTTAGGTCTAAGTTCAACTTTTGTCTTTTTAGCTTTCTTTAAATATCACGGGTATTATGGATGTAGTCTCTATCTCGTTGTTTTTATGCCCCTCGTCTCTCTCTCTCTCTCTCTTTCTCCCTCTCTCTCTCTCTCTCTCTCTTTCTCCCTCTCTCTCTCTCTCTCCCGTTACTCCCCATTTTCACCCATCTTCTGGAAGACAAACCCTTCTTTGTGACGCCAACTTTCTCCTACAATTCCACCCTTCCTCTCTCACCAACGACTGAGAGAGAATGACATCCCTTCTTTCCTCTTGGCACGTTTGACCTTTAGTACTCATGACATTCACAATCACATTATGCGCCTCCTTTATTCAATGAAGACCCCTAGAAAACGCGCATAGGCTGTCGGGCCCCATTACCCTTCCATCTAAAGACAAACAGCGGAGAAAATAGAATATAAACAAGGGGTAAAGTGAAGGAATAACCCCGAGGGTTAAATCACAGGATCTAAGGCAGCCCCGAGCTAGGATCATATCATTAAGGCCTTAATTTATTCATAAGGATACACTGGCTGAGTGGATGGCACCCGAGCTATGGATGCATGCACGATGATTGCATGAAATTATAGGAAAATAATCGACGAAAGCGACTTGAGAGGGAATTATTATTATGTTGACGAAACTGTCATTACGAGGTTTTAATGATGGACGCGCGAACGGGAAGATTCAAAATCATCCGATGTAACAAGCAACATGAATATTTCACGAGTAAAATGAACTAATCATGTCAAAATTTTAGTTCATTTACAAGTTATTATGGGAATTTTGTGCACATTTCTTTAGAATTATTATTGCTTCCAAAATCACCACCACCATCTCCAAATATTTAATACACTATTTCCGTTGATTCTCTAAAGAAGAATCGCTTTAGTCAAATTTTGTCTTTATCATGCTCATGTTATATATTCCTATCTGCTTGCGTTATATTTAGCCCAAGGATGACTAGTATAGTAGCGCACTGATTGCTCTTGAGCGCCTCGTTTTTAAATACTAATGACCCTCCTTCCCAAGTTCATTTTCCACGTAATTGGGAAAACGATATCCATCTGATGGGTTATAAGCTGTGGATATAGCACTTGGAGGCTTCTCTTGAATGAAATGAAAAGAGGCACCCTTATATCCGTCCAGTAAGGAGTTTTCGTGATGCAGAAGTGAAGTTTTGTTTGTTCATAATGAGCGGTTTAAAGTTAAACATGTTTTAGTGACTAAAAATGGATCACATTTAATTTTGTCTATACAATGTCATTGGAATTTGTGTCAGCAAATCCTGTACATAAAGATCACTGTACTCTAAAAACAAACTAGTTAAAAAGACAAGATTGATAGGTGCAACCAATTGTGATCTTACTATGTTCTAGTCAGAGATGACTGTGGTCTAGTCAAACATTTAAAAAAAAATAGTAGAAAATACTAAAAATAGTAAAATACGAAAAGAATATCAATTGCATCTAGCTGATCCTTCCGTTCAGTCATTTTTGACAGATTTGTTTTTTAGAGTAACCAAAATAAAGTAAATGTTTAGTGTAATTAAATGTCACGCGCCGTGAAGACCAATCCAACAACAACAACGTTTAGGGTTCTAGGACTACCCAGAGATAATCACCCCAGGAAAACTACCCCCACCCAAAATCTACCCTTAACCCTACACCTAACCCTAATCCTATTTCTTGGTAGAAAGGATACATGATCATGATAATGATGTATCAAGGGGTGTAGAGTATACATCTATAAATGTCCCTTCCATGTTGTCCATTCCCTAGAGGTGCGACGGGTGCCTTACAGGTAAATATCATTATCCCACCTGAAACTAAAATATTTGGTGGCAAATTATTCTCACATTGCGCTGGATAAATCGCTTCGGGCTAAATGCTCTTCGAAAAAATAGGGTAATCCTGTGACAATATATCCGACCGCATCGATGACAAGGCATGGAAAACTATCATCTTGCATACATTCTTTAATATCTTCAGGTAATTATATCAAAGACTGCTTGATACATATTTCATGTTAAACATTAATTGATACATCCAGGTTTTTTGAAACTATACATTTAATTGAAAAGCAAAATATTCCTGTATTTATGTATTTTGCATATTATTTGTTTGTTCATGTATTTTGGAATACCAAATGAATAGTAAAAAGAAATTTGCCGAATGCAGATTATCTCCACCCTCCCTCCCCCTATCCTTCTCGGAATCATGGATCCACCGTTGGTTATGGTTATCACTGATACAGGATTCTGCTTAGATGCGGGCAACACGTCTATGATGTAGCTGTTATACTTATAATCACTCTTCCTGTTCGTTCGTCTTCCCTTACAGTAAGAGCGATTAGAAGGCAATATTCCTCAGGGTTAACAGATTATTCCATTCCATATTGTCAGCCTCTCTCTCTTTCTCTCCCCCCCCCTCTCTCTCTCTCTCTCTCTCTTTATCTATCTATATATTTCTCTCTCTAGCTCTTGGTCGAGTCGAGCTTGTTCAGTTGTACTACAAGGCGCCAAATGTCCTACCCATTTCCTCATCACACGACTCATATTTCAAGTTCCTTTCCCTCGCGCTGTTCCTCTATCAGTTTTTCTGCTATTCTCTCTCTGCGCCTTTCTTTGTATCTCTCCCTTCATTCTCTTTTCTTTCTCGTTCCGTATTTATGGTAAAAGAAACACAAATGTGTGAACATTATCCGATATTAAAGTTTGCAGATCAGAGTAATTAGTGACAAAAATACATTAAAATTCATAAATATCATTTACAAGTCATGTAAACTGTAAATACCGCCACTTATTCTGATTCGCATTTACTATTGGCATCAAAATTCTACATTATGTTATAACGTCTCCATCATTCTAAAAAATAAAAACTTTTTTTTTTTTTTTTAATGGATTACAAACAAATCGAACGTCTAAGTGGGTTTTATTTATGCCTTTTCAACATATATTTGTTGTTGTTGATATTGGATAAAGTATTAAGTACATGAAGATCAACTAATTCTGTTCTAAAATTGATATATTATTAAGCATAATAAATAGTGCGTTCTTCATCATCCGTGAAACAACACGTATTTATGAGAGCACAATTACCAATTTGCCTTTAAATGTTACATAATATATTGGTGTTATTTTATGTTGTCGAATAGAGCGATCAATGGTGATGATAGAGCAGAAGCACTTAATTTGGTCATGTTTGTTTTTTATATGACTGTTGAGGAAATGCTTTGAAAAGAGACTCATAAAGTAAAAATAAATTTGAGGTTATACATGTCCTTGGGCATATAACCTTAATGCACCAGTCGTCTTCTCTTCATTGCTTTGCTTAATGCACCATCCAAAAAGATGACCTATTAAGGACAAAAATAATATCTAAAAATGCGTCAAGAGGAAAAAATGGGGAATAAACATGCTAAAATAGATCCCTGTATGATTTTCGATCAATAAAGCAAATTCCGACACCCTGCTTCTTTCTCCTTCCCCCTCTCTCTCTCTCCCTCTCTCTGCTCAGCATGTCTGCTATATCATTTCTTCATTCATTTTCTTATTTTAATGGTATAAAGAACGCCATTGATTTTTCGGCGGGAGAAAAAACATGAAGGCTATGGCGACACGTGGGTTTGCGGTAAGATGAACATGGAACCGTGAAATTCTGAGGTCGTTCTAGATGAAGGAAGAGGGATAGAGGGAGGGGATGGAGAATTGAAGGGGGTATTATGACAGGCTTTCGACTGGAAGTGACGCGACGACCATTGATGCAGCTGCCGCGGTGTGGGATGTTTGCAATGACTTGGTAAATGCATGGAGATACTAAGTTAGAAAATGCCACTGGAGGAGAATATCGATTTTGGGCAATGGACACCCCCTCCCCGTTTCACGTCCGTTGAGAGTTAATCGTCGTAAACATGCTCCTTTCACAAAATGTGGAATGCTTGAAATGATTTCATGAATCCAAAACAGCAGGTCTGACTATCATTTTGTTTTCATTATTAAATAAACCCCGTGATTTATTAAGTACAATAAGTATAGATTATTAACGGAACAAGTATAGATTGTTAACCGATTGTAAAACCACACACCACAAATTCGATCATACATTATTGGATTCCGTCATAACACCTACACATAGAAGATATGCCGATTACGATGACCAAAAAACAAACCCCAAATGAAATTGCTAGGTGACCATTAAAGCACAATAATGATCAATAGATAATAACTTTAATTACACGTAAGCTCTCTTAAAAACACCTAAAAATGAAACTCAAATCGTGCGTAACAAATTATTTTCATCTGGGAATGACAAAGGTAAAACAAAATGGCTTCTATGTTATTCATCATATGGGCAGCTATTTGTATTATGAGAAGTATTCACGTTCGACGTCCCCATTGTGTATTCCTCCTTCTCATAATTTCAAACTTTCATCTCTAAACGAGTTCTTTATTCTTCATCGCTCCTTATTTCTCTTACTGTCTAGATTTTCTGCTTAATCTTACCCTGTATATTTTCTTCTTTTTGTACGTCTGTAATGTATTTTCTCTTGATTTCCTCTCATCTAATTTTATTATAACCATCCTGTAAATTGTGTCATTTACCCTCCCTTCTCCTCTCTCTATCTCTTTCTCTCTTCGTAAATATATATATATATATATATATATCCACTATTGGTGTATGTGAAGAGGTTTGCCAAAGAGTGCTCGATGCAGACTCAGCAGAGCGATCTGATTTACTTAGTGCTTTCCGCTACTGAGGTAATCACTCAGGTAAGCGGAAAGCATGAAGTAAATGTATTATATTTATATATAATATTATATATATTATAATACATAAATATAATAATTTTTTATGGGGGGGGGGGTTGCACTTCACTTACCCTTTCTTATTTTACTCATCTAATTCTTGCTCTGTCCTTGTCTTGTCTTGTCTTATTTTAGTTGTTGGTTGATTGACTGCTTGAAAAAAAAATCTACTGATTTTTCTTGTCGTTTTATGTATAGATTACGTTCTCTGTCTCGTTTGCTCTCCACCTCTCTCTCTCTCTCTCTCTCTCTCTCACTCACTCTTTCTCTCTCTCAGATTATATGCATTACGTAATAATTGTATCCTATAAAACTTATTTTCAATGATTATCTAACATAACATCAATCGCAGTTTTATTCTATTCCATTGACCGCACCCAGTAATTTTCTTAGAATTGCAATTCTTTAGTTACATAATACTTAATGGCCACTTTGCAAATGACGTCGTATGAGACCCATTTTTCTGAAAAAAATAACTGTATTCATTGCAACCGAGACTATAATAATAAAGAAATTGTTATTCATTATTTATAACGAAGAACGGAGATATAATATAAATATTTGTATTGTGTAAGCAATTAAAACCTCTGGGGCATATTCGTTTCTACCTGCAATAACATCGTTTTATTTACACGCGGCCTAATGATCTGTCTTGCATTGTGTTTTCAAAAATAGAAACCTTATAATTTCAAGGACCTTTATAGATGACTGACGTCACTTTTTGTGATTTTGACACGAAAAACACAGGAAGAGACAAACATAAACATTTCTCTCTCCAACATAGTCTTTTTATTGACACTCGATCTCTTTCTTCTGGAAACCAGGACGAGTTCAGTTGTCTCTTAATGGCGTTAAGGGGGTCGTCACACTGAGGTCGTTCTATAACGTTCTTGCCCGTTCTTGCCCGTTCTTTAAGAAATTGCTGAACGGGCTTTGGTCGGGTTGGAACTTATAACTTTGAAAAATAATTTCTTGAATACGATACTAGGCAGTTCATAAATAGTTCTCGTTACGTCAATTCCGTCTTTATCGCGTCCGCAATACAATGTTATCCAGTTCAGACCGAGTAAACGGCTCGTTCAATCTATACCGTTCGTAGCACGTCCAAACCGTCACTAAAAGTGCCTATGCGCAGCATGATAAAAGTTAGATACCATGTTCGTAGTACGTCCTTCTCGTTCAGAGTAAAAAGTCCTACCCGTTTAAGGAACGTTGTCACTACGTTTAATTTTAGAACTTGAAGCCAGTAAGATTTTTTTTTAACATGTTCAAAAAAATATGAATGCCTTTCCGTTCTCTCCGTTCGGGCCCGTTCGCCAAGTTCTTAAACAGATTGTAAACGGTCTGTACTAGATTCTAAAAGGTCTGCACTACGTTCAGTCCGTGTGTAAACAGATTGAGCCCGTTCACCAAGAACTACCTAGAACGCAGTGAGAACTAGCTCAGTGTGACGGGAATTATGACATGCCGTTCTGTTTAAAAATTGAAACGTATATTCGTAGTACGTCCTTCTCGTTCAGAGTAAGTCCTACCCGTTTAAGGAACGTTGTCACTACGTTTAATTTTAGAACTTGAATAATTAATATACAATACTCGTTTGTATGACGTCCTAGCACATCTTTAGAACGATTTAAGTACGGCAATTTCGTTTGTAGTACGTCCATCTCGTTTCAGGTACGTTGCCACCCCGTTAAATTTTAGGACGAGATGGGCGCCCGATTTTTTTGAACACTTTTTTGGAAATCCGACCGAGCTAGTCCATGAAGTTCGTAAACAGATAGTAAGAAGTATTTACTACGTCCACTCAGTTTACACACAGACTATGCCCGTTCGGCAAAATTTGCAAGGAGGAACGAGCTCAGTGTGACGGGGTATAAGGGGGAGTCACACTGAGGTAGTTCTATAACGTTCTATAACGTTCTTGCCCGTTCTTTAAAAAATTCTTGAACGGGCTTTGGTCGGGTTGGAACTTAAACTTTGAAAAATAATTTCTTGAATACGATACTAGGCAGTTCATAAATAGTCCTCGTTACGTCAATTTCGTCTTTATCGCGTCCGCAATACGTTGTTATCCAGTTCAGACCGAGTAAACCGCTCGTTCACTCTATACCGTTCTTAGCACGTCCAAACCGTCACTAAAAGTGTCCATGCGCAGCATGATAAAAGTGAGGTACCATGTTCGTAGTACGTCCTTCTCGTTCAAAGTAAGTCCTTCCAGTTTAAGGAACGTTGTTACTACGTTTAATTTTAGAACTGGAAGCCAGTCCGATTTTTTTTAACATGTTAAAAAAAATCGGACTGCCTAAGTATCCGTTCTCTCCGTTCGGGCTTGTTCGCCAAGTTCGTAAACCAATTGTAAACGGTCTGTACTAAATTGTAAAAGGTCTTTACTACGTTCAGTCCGTGTATAAACAGATTGAGCCCGTTCACCAAGAACTACCAAGAACGTTGTAAGAACTGGTTCAGTGTGACGGGGATTATGACATGCCGTTCTGTTTAAAAATTGGAACGTCTTGCTGTCCAAGCCCGTGCTATAAAGTCCTAGGCAGATAGAAATAGGTCTCAAGTACGTCCACTCCGTGTGTACATAGATTAAGCCCGTTCTGCAATAATTTCAATAACATGGTAAGAAATCGTTCAGTGTGATAGTAGTATAAGCGGACAGATCAGCTTTTGAATTGGCACCCATTATTTGTTACAATTAGAGAAATCTCACAAATTAAAAAAAATATATGAAAAACGGCCATTGGTCTGAAGAGAACGTGTACATTTGACCGAATTATTTCTGGATTCAGATGAAACAACGTTCGTATACAGTCCTTAATACGTCAATCACGTCTTTGCCTCGTCTGCAGTCCGTTTGTATCTAGTTAAGATCGGGTGAAAATTACCGTTTCCACGAAGCAGAGCCCGTCTGAAACAATCCAAACCCGTCCCCAGTTAGTTGCAACCCGTTCTTATTTAGTTCCAACTCGTTTCCAATGCGTTTTGTTCCGGCCGAACTAGTTCTGGGTCGTTTTTAATCCGTCAAAATCCGTTCTTACTCGTTCTTAAGTCGACCAAACGGCCTCGAGAAAGTTCTTCTCGTTCTTACTGCGTCATCTATCTGTGGCTAGAACGTGCTGAACGTAAATGCGCGCCCGTTCTGCTATAAAAACCTAGCCCGTTTTTGCCAGACCTCATGCGTCTTCGTAACTTCAAGCTGATAATGAATATGCAATGCTCGTTTATAAGACGTCCTAGCACATCTTTAGAACGATAGAAGTACGGCAATTTCGTTTGCAGTAGGTCCATTTCGTTTTAGGTACGTTGCCACCCCGTTAAAATTTAGGACGAGATGGGCGCCCGATTTTTTTAAATACTTTTTTGAAAATCCGACCGAGCTAGTTCATGAAGTTCGTAAACAGATCGTCAGAATTATTTACTACCTCCACTCATGTTACACACAGACTATGCCCGTTCGGCAAAATTCGCAAGGACGTAGTAGGATCGAGCTCAGTGTGACGGGGGTATAAAGTATTTATAGTGTTAGAAAGAAGAATCGGAGAGTAAAGAATACTCTCTTTTATAGGTTCAATGCCGTTTACATGCCCAATGTTGGAGGAAGACAAAATGCGAATGCATCTCTTACATTGTGTTTAGTGCGAACAAAATTATACTTTCAATGTTTTGTTTGTTGTTTTTTTTTCAAAGGTGTGCCCAGGTAAGATGCTCAGCAAAGTATTTGTATACTTGATTCAGTTACATTTTGTTTCTGCAAGGGCCTTTTTTGCTTTCATCATAGACATGGGCACTAGATATTGTTTTGTATTTTAGAATTGAATTTGAAAAGTTTGAACTTATTTAAAAAGTATGGGTAAGGGGCAGCCAAACATGTTTTTAAAGATGGTGTATATATGATATTTATATGATATTGTTCTTATTATGTTTTTTTTAAGGGGGCGAGATAAGCCTGAGATTATACAATCATTATTTTGAAAAGGTGTAAATGGCAGTGACGATGATTACTTTAGAGGTGCGTTTAATCCTATTTCTATATCACTTTCTTCAATTAGCAATAGTGGTATACGTTAAGCAAAAATTATACATACACATGTATGTGAAATGTTCGATATTTTTGTGCTAGTCTGTTTCCTTTGATTTATATTATAAAACATAATTTTTCTTAATATCAATAATAAAACGTAAAATGGAATTGCAGATGATGAAATCATATATATGCACGTTGGCACTAAAACAGTTACTGTTTGGGCATATCCATTTCTATTTTCGAACATTTTTTATTAACTGAACCCTACTAATCAAGCTACCTAAGAAAGGCTCCACTCGTAACTGTAACAATTGGCGTGGAATAACTCTACTTTCTGTCCCAAGTAAGATTCTTGCAAAGGGTTATTATACGTCGATGACAAGATGAGTAGACAGAAACTTAGCACCAGAGCAGCTGGCTTTAGAAAAATGGGAGGGTTGATCGACCAATTTTCGCCCTACGGAAATATTATACGAACAATCAACAGAATGGGCAACAGAAAACTATACATAAACTTATGTAGAACTGTTTGAAAAGGCCTTCGACATGTAATACACAGGGATAGGCCTGTGGGCGCATACAAGAAGCTACGGGTATCCCACTAAGTCCATACATATCATAAGAGTTTCCTATGAGAATTTGACTTGCAGGGTAGGCAATAGACTGAATGACTTTTGAAAGTAAAGAGCAGGAGTCAGACAAGGTTGTGTTTATGATGCATTTGTTGCTCATACCATGGTGATTGGACTCGGGGGTGAGACGAGACAGAACCACTCCGCAGACTCAGAAGAGGGGCATAGGTGAGTCTTTGATAGTAGCTATGAGGTATCTAGACTTTTGGCGGGACGATATAGACTCTGATGTCCATACTCGACAACACTGCAGGAGAAACATCTCGTCTCCAAAATTATGCCAACAAATTGGACTTAATATTAGTGGCAAAGAAAAAACCGAAGTTATGACTCTCAATATCAAATAACCCTCAGATATTATGTACATGAATCTCTAGAGATATAGTATATGATCATTGTATATAAGAGTGCAAGTACGGATACTCACGATGGGGGAGCAGGCAAGACATCACCAATAGGTTAAACAAAAGCAGGACTGACATTTTAGTATGCTGACATAATGTGTGGATAGACACGGCAAATATAGCATTCAAACTAATTAAGATTATATCAGAGCCTGCGTTTTGTCACGGCTTCGTCTATGGATCAGAATGTTGGCGGATCTACTTAACAAGACATAAACCAAAATTGGTCAATCTTTCATACAAAGAGCCTGCGGAGGATCATCAGAATTTTCTGGCCTCAACATAATTTCTAAACCAAGAACTGCTTGAAAGAACTAACACAGGATGACATGGAAACCATCATTACCAGAGAGGAGGTGGAGATGGATAAGGCCATGGTCCTGAGAAAAGATCCTGACAAATTACACGTACAGCACTCCACTGAGACCCCGGAAGGAAGAGGAAAGAGACGACCACAAAAAACACCTGGCGGCGGACCGTGGAGGCAGAGCTGATGAGCCTACGGCACACCTGGGGCTGCCATAACCCGAATTAGCCCCAGAATAGAAAACTGACTGGAGGGATCTTCGTTGCTGCCCTATGCGCCAGAAGGCATGATGGGCAGTAAGTTAAGTAAGTGAACTCCTGGACTTATGATCAATCTTCCAAAAAATATGAATCGGAAAATAGAAACCTTTGCATTTATCTCAAGGACCTCTATTCAAATATGTCTAATATTCGTATTCGACAAAAAATACTTTTAAATAAAAAGAGAACAAGATGTAAATAAATGATAAAGTAGTATTTAACTCATTTCTAACCATATCACTCCGAAGTTTCATAAAGTTTTTGCTCTACCATTGTTTAACAACCTTTCTGTAGAGTTTATTACAAGTGGAAAAGGTCACCCAATAATACCAAATGAAATAAACACCACAGAAAAAGACAAGAAAGAAGACATTATACCTCTCGACCTTTCACGGATGGGAAATTGCATTTTTATCGATTTCAACTTGTTCCATCAAATGTTTCCCAAAGGAATATAGGGCTTTTTCAAGGTCATAACATTTATAAAATAGCAAAACAAGGAAAGGAATCGATTTGTACTACCATGTTCGAGTCTGATTAAGAATAGCTAATAAGAAACTGGTATTGTAATTATGTGGGTTTTATTAATTTCAAAGTTGTGTCTTTCGAAACATTGATGAATCTATCTTACTTTGAGAAATATCCAGTTCTTTTAAAAATTCAAACATAAGGAATAATAATGATAGTTCTACTGAAATTGGAGGGAATGATAATATTTTCCCTAACAAGAATGAATACTAATACAGGCCTACTTAGAGATTAAGGAAAGAGTCTTTGATTTATACATTTTTCATGCTCTTGTAGTAAATTTTGAATATTGTCGTTATTATTGTGCAAAGTAGAATATAGTTCAGCGTCGGATCAGCAAATTACTTCACGACAAATGGTGATGAAGAAACCTTATCAAGAATGAATGCATATTTCTAAAAACATAAAATAATTAAAAAAAATAAAAAAATACTTGGCCCGTCCTCACGAGGAAAGTAATGGACATAGTTAGATTAAATTAGTTTTCATACATTAAGAGTATTTCCAAAAATCCATCAGGCATTAAAAAAAAAAAAAAAAAAAAAAAAAAACTCGAAATAATATAACATAATGAAAAGACAACTAAAGGCAGAATAAAAAAAAAAGCAGTTGCGATAATTTTGTTTGAGATTGAAGCTAAACGTGATTCAAGTTTTTATAATCAATATATTAGAGAGAGGGCGAATAAAATGAACAAATTTGTAACTAAAAAGTCTTTTTTTAATAGATTTTAAGATTTTGGTCGGTATCCTAATACCAGTTGGAAGAAAAGGAGAAATATCACAAATAGCAAGAATTAAAAAAGAATAAAATAGAACATCAAAAACAACATAATTTATCCCTGAAATAGATAATTGGCCACTAGTTTTAATGTTTTTTTTTGAGCTTATACTTATTCAAGTATGTAGCTACAAAAAATAACTAATTAATTTTGTATTAAGAAGTAGTTTATTATTTATTTATATCTTATACGCACTAAAGTATTAATGGTTATCTACAAAAGCTTTAATAACCGACTTTACATTTTTTAATTGTAAGACCCGTATATGATAAGCAAACGGGATTAAGGTTTAGTTCCATCATGTCCACTTAATTTATAAAGCTTAAAACTAAAAACTATGAAATATTTTTTGTTAACAGGTACTTTTTTTACAAATTTTATTTAAATTTTTTTTTTCCAAAGCGCGTGTAAGAACAAGTTGAATCCCCAAACTTTTCCATTTGAAAGCCGCTAGTTAATATTTACGGGAATCGCAAATTTGGGACAAAACCTTTCTTGATAATATTGTCTTTCAGGAAGTATTGTGCATAATATACCTCTTTATATTGTTCTTACTAGTCTGATTTTGGATCATGAGTATTTTTGTCTGATTTTTTGTCTTCTATACTCGTGTCCTTCATAGTATTTGTAATATATGAACAAAGTGGGGTGGGATGTGTGATGTATATTATATCTAAGACTATAACGGTTTTGTCTTCAGAACGGGAAATCCATCTGCTCTAACCCCTCTTTATATTCATTTATGTCCATCGGGTCCGTATCGTTGTATTTATGTTACTTAATGTCTCTCATGCCCATGGAGTCCGAGTGTTAGTATCGGATTGTTCATTTCAGACATATATATTTAAGTCTAATAATAGTATTATTTTCATTATTATCGTATTTATCATATTAGTATTATTGAAATAGCGGGGAAACGGAGAAATTAGGAGTATTACGTAAGGCAATGAAGAGTCTCTATCTTAAAAATATGGCAAGCAAATCATTATCAGCTGCGAAATAAGATCACATCTTTCAGGTATGATTGATTAACGTGATTAAAATCGCTTCTTTATGTTTAGACTACATTCCCATCAAAGACAGACATAGGGTTCCTTCTTTTAATTGTATGGCGCGTACTTTAATTCTGGGGCTGATGAAGATACATAGTCATGTACTTTCATGCGAGAAAAAATAATGAGATAATAGAAATACTGATTCGATTGAAAGTTTGCCGAATAATCTATTTGTAACCATAATGAGATGAAATTAATTTGATCTGGTTGAGTATCTGACCAATCGCCAATATTACTTGAGATTCAATCAAATTTGATTGCTAAATTTCCGATGATCCATGAAACAATAGCCCACAATGAATTCCATAAAATTTGATTGCTCAGTCTACGATCATCATTAAAAAATTGCCAATGACTTGGGATTCGTCTAATTTGATTGTTACTTTTATTGTCATAAGCACATCATCTCCAAGTACATGCACCGAGGCACTTCCTAGATCGAATGTAATTGTGTGTTCAATGGTGTTTGCAGCCAGAAAGCCTTGCTTTTTAGATTGGCATTGACATTTAGAAAAGTATGAAACTAACCCAACAATTCATTGCATTTTAAGACATCCATTTTTAGTTGGAACAAAAAGTCTCATTCTTTGAGAAAATAGTCAATATATATTAACTTACCACTCAGACATTATTACTTCTTTTCCATTAGATGCGTGATAGCATTACAGTCTATAATAATTATGCCACAGTCTGGTTATATAGAGTAAATTGACCATTCCTAGTATGCTGATTATAGGAGAATATAGACGACCGAGTAGAATAAGGAGATAATTAAGGCTATCTAATATAAGTGAATCAATGACACGATACTCACAGTGAAGCATATGAGTGTGCACTTATTCTTTCCCGCAATCTAGTCTCTCCTTATGCTTCTCCTCCTACTTCTCTTCTCTTTCTTTCTCTCTCTTTTCTATTCTGTATATAATCTATAAGTGTTGTATTTGTTTATTTCTTTCCGTTTCTTACAACAATCTCTTCTACTTCCTCATAATATATTATAATACATATCCTATCTATATTCTTCTTTCTTAGCTCGCTCTCTCTCTGTCTCTTCTTCTCTCTCTCTTTCTCTCTTCTCTCTCTCTTTCTCTTTCTCTTTTTCCTCTTTCCTCTTTCTCTTTCTATCTCTCTCCTCTCTCGTCTTCTCTCTCTCTCTCGTCCCTGTTATTTCTCTCAATCCCTTAGGCCTGTACTTGCAAATCAATATTTTCCTCTGTAACTCTTTCAACGTCTCCTCTATTCCTCCCTCTCTTCTCTCTCTCTCTCTCTCTTCTCTCTAGTTCTTTTCTTTTTCTCTAACCCTTACTCAGCTTTGTCCACGTATGAATATGAGTGATTCATGGAATTTGTATTTTGATGATTATTCCATGATTAATAGCACTATGATTGGTCATGACACGATCCTGTAGGCCCACACTAGCCAATTTAGAAAACATTTTGGAGTTAGAGGTATACGACAACAACAGTTCCATCATATCTTCACCGATGGATATGCCGAAATGAATGGATGGGATTAGAGGGATTTTTTAACATTAACAAATCAATGGGATACTTATAATGAAGTAACATGATCCTCAATGAATTTAATCAGATATTGCATGTGTAATAGTGCCACAGCTGCTGCGAGAGATATTTGAGATCTTACATGTTTACCACCTAAAATATTATGAATGTCAATATTATCATATTGGGGTATTTGGCCATTTTGTTTCTTCAGCCGCAATGTTTCTATCCTTCTGTCTTTGTCTCTCTTTTAATTTTTTATCCACATTTATTAACCTCGTATTTAAATATTATATCCTCTCTCATATGATTAAATCCTTCATCGATTTCCCGTGTCATATAATGTGATACATTTAACATAATTATGTATCTAATCTGTCGGTAGCCATATACAATGGAGCTGATATATATAAAACCATTACGTCTCTCTACTCATATATCTCTTTATTTCATTCATGTGTCATGATGATACCTATTCAATTAAATGGGTCCTTTTCAAAAGCAAGATAACTGGTTTCCGCACGAACATGCTTTTCTCGAAACAGAAATATATCCAATGCTTCTAACCTAACATTCATATGAAAATAATCCTTATTCGTGATTATATATATAACACTCTTCATTGTCTTACATTAAATATTATATAAATAGTATACAGTTCTACATCCTAAAAATGCATCATTCTGTAGAAATTATAAAAAAAACTTTACAACCGTTCTGTCGCAGTTATATCAAGGCAATGTTCTCCGTGTAAATAGCAGTGCAAAATAAATTGCCTGTTTAATTGTGGGACTGTCAGAACATATATATAATTGGAACATATAATGTAACCCTGAGGACCTGTGAACACTCTTGAGTGAATCATATCATATTTTCATTTTTTTTAAATACAAAGTATATCACTTTTCTTGATATTTTGTACGTTTTGAGATGCAGATTTTAAAATGCAAATACAAGTCAGTGTGCAGCATACATGTAGAATAGTGGATATTTAACGTGGTTTTCAAAAACACCATACGTGAAAGACGGAGCCATTGTATACTACGGGGAGAAGCCCTTGGTTAATAAGATCCCTTTACAAAAGACAGGCGTGTTTAAACCATTACATATTGTTTCTCCATTCTCCGTTACCTTCCAGTATTCTTAATGCATCCGCAAAAAACACACACTGGCAGACACATAAGCCATCCAACAAGTTTGCGTCAAAATATGAGGAGCGGGTCACGAATGCAATTCCGATCTTGTTGTCGGGATAATCCGAGCAAATCTTCTCAATATTGGGGCATAATTTACCTTCCCCTCTTATGCGTTTCGTGCTAGCGATTCACCGTGATCTAATGCGAAAACCTTTCTGACCGACACCGGCGGTGCGATATCGTGGTGGTACTCTTTTGCGCATTTCTCGTTCACGGGTGAATTCCAAATGCACAGCCTGCGCTCCAGCGATGAGGCTGCGACTGTCGCTCTTCAGCAATTTGGGGATGGGTGGAGAGAGAGAGAGAGAGAAGAGAGAAGAGAGAGAGAGAGAGAGAAATAGAGAGAGAGAGTAGAGGAGCATAGAATGAAGAGGATAGAAGATGGGAAAAGTATGTGGGTATGAGCATACGAGTATGAAGCAGCGACGGTGAGATAAGAGATGTAGAGAGAGAGAGAGAGAGAGAGAGAGAGAGGAGAGAGAGAAGAGAAGACGAGGGAATGGAATTGCAGGATTGGGTATGGCTATACAGTGCGTTTTCAGAAAAAAAGGAAATCTATTTTTAGAGGGCCCATATTCAAGTTAATTTGTTTTGCTGTTCATATGTTACAAATAATCGAAAATGAACTCTCCACCTTTCCAATGGTACCTTTCTTAAGTAATATGAGTGTGAAGCATAATTAATAAATTGCAAAAGAAAAAATGAGGTAAGAATCAATTTTTTCTAAGTTTTAAGGAAAGTGAAAGAAAACTGAGTGAATGCTGACCCTGGCTTCCCAGAGCATTGAATAGGATTTGCGGCGGTGATGTGTGACTCTGTTGAACAGCATCCACTCTGTCGTCTTCATTTTCTTAAAACTTGGAAAAATTTTATTCCATACCGTAATTTTTATTTGCGCAGATTTAACTTCAGGTTATGCTTTTTCACATAATGATTCAAGAAAGGTACCATTGGAAAGGTGGAGAGTTTTCATGTTCAATTAAATGTAACATATGAAGCAGCAAAAAAATGAGCTTGGAAATATGGGCCCTCTATAAACCGGATTACCTTTTTTCTGAAACGCACTGTATAACAAGCATAAAAGAAAGCAGTGGATGGGATAGAGATGCAATTAAAAGAGAGAAGGGAAAGAGGAAAAAGAGGGGAGAGAGATAGTATTAGATAGAGAAGAGAGAGAGAGAGAGAGAGAGGAGAGAGAGAGAAGGATAGATGGAGAGAGAGAAGGAGAAAGCTTGAATGGCAGGACGGGTATGTCTATAACAAAGCATAAAAGAAGCAGCAATGCGATAGAGATGTAAAGAGAGAAATGGGAGAGGAAAAAGAGAGAGGTGAGAGTGAAGAAGAAAGTTGCAGAAAGAGGAAATATAAAGAAAGAGAGAGAGAGAGAATGGAAATAGCAAGGTGGGTATACCTATAACGAAGCATGGAGCTGTGGCGAGTGAAATAGAAAATGTATCTATATTTAAAGAAAAAAAATAGAGAGAGATGAAAAGTGGGAAGAGAGTGAAGTTGGTGACAGAGAAAACAGTTAGATTGGGAGAGAGTGATAGAAAAAGAGAGAGAGAGAGGGAGATGGATTGGAGATTGCGGCTAAAATTAACACTCCTTGTCGAGCATTCGACGAAGAGAATTTCGAATATGTATATGGGATTTCGGAATAGAGGTGAATATTGAGAAAGGAAAAGAGAGCGCGTGTAGTAAGATGAAGGGACATGCGGAAGGGGAAGGGGGAACAACTATAAATAGTTGAAACAGGTGCTCAGTCGGGGAGAAGATTTTTTCGGCTTAAAATCGGATCGTCTCCAAGTGAACTTCGAATGGATGTGTTGGGGGGTAAAAAGAAAGGCGGCAAAACAGAGATGCACAAACATGAAACATCACGCACGCGCTACCGACACCAGATACGTGCTCGTTCGCAAATAAATCGCATCACGCCGAAGTTGCAGGGGTTTTACTTTGTATTCATTGCAAGTAATAAAAGCTAAACGTGAAATAGATATGAGAATTCT
>CALNVZ010003425.1:14652531-14665776 GCA_940671915.1 Paracentrotus lividus | reverse complement strand
AAAAAAAAAAAAAAAAGTTGTGGTAGCTGGTTTGATAAATGTTTCTGTTTTGTATCATGAATTAACATCGAAAAATTATGCATGCGCTCCAATAAACTTAAAAAATATATATATATATAACTTTACAGTGTAAACACATTACAAAGATATATAAATTCATATTAGAAAATACTTTGGAATTTTTCATTATCATGATTCTACCATAATTCCTACTCTTTGGTTAATTGTTTGCCTGTGCAATTTGTTTAGTAAGTGCATGGTTGCTCCAATGAGGTTTGTTTCATACGAGCTGTAATATTTTTTATTCTCTTCTCCTGGTATGAGGAAAATTACGTATGCATTTTCAAGGTGAGTGCAACGAAATTGATGTATTTGTATACATACATTATGCATTCCATATATTACATGTGTAATGTGCACGAATTATGAAAGTAGGCCTATATCGGTGCTTAGTAAATTCCTCGCTTTGGGTGATTATGGCGGTTCGGATTTTCGTGCATAACAAAGAAGGAAAAAAAAAAAAAAAATGGTTAGAGGCCTTTTCACGGTTCGGTATGGGGGCGTACAGTGCCCGGGATACGCCGCATGTATTTTGAAAATAAAAAGGAGTTGCATTTCCAACTTGTCTCCTTAGTACTTTGCCTTGCCTTGACGACTTCTCGTTAAACATGAGTTATAGAGAGATAACAATGACTCGAAAAGTACGTAGATTATTTACAAATAGAGAGAGCAACTTTCCTGCACGATCGATGAACTGCGCATGCCTCATTGCCTCTCGTATCATCCGGGGAATTGTATAGTCTTTGTTCAAGACTGTTTGATATATCCTATTTACGATTCTGTAAGACTTCGCCCAAGCCGATGTTTGTACGGAAAGTTTATGTGTACCACAGTGGAGCTAGCACTTACCCCACATGACCCCGATTAGACAAACTTTAATGAAACCCCAATTATTTTCTATTCTTTAACCTTTATATTCTCCTTTATTTCAAATTTATTTTTTTTGAGAGCTAATACTCGCCATTAGCTTGTAAACATGACTGGTTGTCTGCCGTTGAATATAAGTTTTCCCGGCCAATTTCTAACATTTATAATCTGTTTTCAGTAAATGTGTATTCAAATTCGTGTGTTTGATGCGACAGACTGACTTTAGTCAAACAATTTCGTGTTCAAGCTCTCAAATTCACTTTTAGGCACACAAAGTAATGGTTTCAAAGTTAAAATTCGGATATAGTCATTTAATTTCATTCTTTGTGCATTCAAATTAGTGCGAATTTGAGTATATGGAATAAATGTCGACGAAATTGAATAGTTATTACCGAATGTATATGCTTATTATGTAAAGTAGAATGCACAAATACGAAATCAATCACAATAATCGTTAATTTTGATGATTGAATATGATTTTGACTGGTAACATTTCGATGCATCAGCGTTTTTCCCGAAAATGAATGCCTCTAATATGCACTTGATTGACAAAACAATGAAATTGACCGGGAAAACCTATATTATATTGATATTACTTCTATTATTGCTACACTCTGAAAGCGAAGGGTAAAAAATGATCCCATTCTGTGTCAAGTAGGGCCATAAGCCATTCGTATGGCCCCACTCATTTAGACCCTTGAGTATATCCATATTCACCTTTGTGTCTGCTGAAAGCCAAGATTTAAACTATATCTCGCAGGTTTTACTCTTTTCATATAAAACTTCAAAAACGTTATTTAGATGGCATTAGCCGCCATCTTTGAACAATTTGCATTTAACGTATGATCTAGAAGAACCCATATAAACTTTGTAACAGTAATCCACATTCTAAGTATAGAAAAGAATAGTCAAACCCTACACTACACGAAGACTATTTGAACAGAATTAATTACCATACAGAGATGACCAGTAACGATCGACCTTAAAAGATATTATTATCTTCGTAAATGCGAAACACGACCTTAAAACGTGTCTTTTCGCTTAGCAACGGGATAATCACTCTAACGTATTATAAACACGTCCATCTTACAATGACGTCATAATTCTTCTGCAGTTATCTCCTGCACAATGTTAATACACAACATCTCCCAGATGGCAGGGTCTGGGGTTAGTATACACATAATACACGAGGGTGATTGCGCCTTGAGCGCGAGGGCATGCTAATTCAGTTGTAGACAATTCCAAGATTGGGTATCCATAGAAACGGAGGATTCATTTACCCCTTGTAAAATGATGCATGAGTATGACGTCATCGAACGGAATCGTAAGGTGTCATGTATTTACTGTCTAGATGTAAGATAACTATGATGAATTTCTGGAACCTTGTTAGCATTGACACGTCTCTACAAGTAGCCTGTAAATACGTTGTAGATTTTGAAAGAAAGAACAATTTTCAAATTTGTGTTACAAGGTGTGGTTAAATAATTAAAATATAACAAAATAATAATAATAATAAAAAAAAAACTTAATCGCTATGAACAAATTGTAACTAAATGAGGATATGATAACTTTAATGACTTTTAGTTGGTGTATTATGATGATATACTGTATTATAATACATAAAACAAAATATTTTTGCTTTTTATCTTATTTTTACCCTTTTTTCAATAGCACATTAAGCACTTTTTTTCCGAAGCCCACCAGTGTCGAATTAATATGAGATTTGCTACATTATCTTTAAATACATTATTATGTATGTTAATTATAGTTTGCACGATTTCTTTTTTTAATGACTAGGAACTAAAAGGAAATTATGACCGAGAGGAGATAAAGAATGGTGATTCAATTTCATGATTCAAATATAGTCTAAAGGCACATTTGTTTATCAAACTGATTGTTTTGATTCAGTTCTGATATTTGTCTCACAGCTCTTTTCATTTCCTTTGGCTCTTTCTCCTCATCATAGCTCGTTACACTGTATTCCAAAAAATTGAATGCAATAAAACCGATAATATGCCTCCAAAAATATATAATAGGGTACATGCAGGTAATATGGGCCAGCAGGTAATATGGGCCACCTGAAGCAAATCATGTCGTGACCGTCGACCGGTGACCGGTGTGAGCACCATCATGTGTTCATATGAACTGTATTCGAAAATATTATCGTCGTGAGAGCATCTGATGCCGAAATTTCTCTGAGAAAATTGCTGAAAACCAACAAGTAGGTAAAACTTACGCATTTTTTACCCTGATGTAAAATTTGATTATTCACAGAATGTGATGGTGAAAGAGTGTCTGAGGGGTACCTCAATTGTTTTGTATATTAGTAAGCTTATAGTTTCATTTTGATCATACTAGCGTGTACAGGTCAATTTGTTTTAGTGAAGGGTGCAATGTGGCATTGAATGCTTGCCTGACACAAGCAACATTAGTGCAGGTAATATGGACATCCAAAATGGCGGAAATGATTCTGGTACTTAGTATTGGGATGAGGCATCAATCTCTTTGCTACGATTTTTTGGGGTATATTTCACAGTATATAATTAATAAATAACTTATTGTAGGCCTATATTGACTTGTATAATGAAATATATTTAAATTATATTAAAAAAAGAAATAATATACAAATACATAAATATGAGATATATAGTCAAAGGATTTACTGAAGGGTCTTTATAATTTCAAATTATATCTTAAAGTTAATGATTTTCAACATTTTAAGCAAAGTCCAGACACTGTGTTGAGTCATTGTAGTTTTTAAAACATACATTAAATACATGTGCCATATTACCTGCACATGCAGCTAATATGGGCACTTTCAGTTGGTAATGACGTCAACATTTGAATATTGCAGACAGAGGGTTGGTGATAATGTTTTTCTTCACAATAAAAGTTAGAGCAGTAGTTATTGATTCATATAAACAAAGATTAGACTGTGTTCATTTACGTAATTTTATGCAATTAGGTAAATGAGCTTAGGGGGCCCATATTACCTGCATGTACCCTAATTATCATTATTCAAGTATTGATGAACTCATGTAAAGTTCGTAAATCTTTCCATAAGTTGATTGCATAAAACCGAAAATATGCCCCCCCAAAAAAAAATAAATAAATAAATAAAAAAAAAAATAATAATAATAACTAAAAAAAAATATAAATAATTTAAAAAAATAAAATAATAAATATATAAATATTATCCTAGTATCGATGACGGATATGGTGGGAAGATGTCTTTTATCCGATGTTTAAATAAAATCGTAGAGTTATGACAGATCAGTATTTCCTGATTTAACAATCCGTATAGACACAAGAAATGATCGTCACATAGACGGTTTAATGAACATCGGGTACGAATGATGGTCGGCTGTGATTAAAATCGAATATACCGGTATATGGTTTCCGCAAGAACGCACTTTGATTTCAAAATGTCCTCTCCTAAGCGAGTATGAATTCTATTGCTCTTATATTAATGGCAGATCAAGGGTGCCCTGGCCCGAGCGAGGGAGTGGGGGGGGGGGCTTAGAAACCTCCAACCCTACCAAATATCAACCTCTCATTATGTTTGTAAATATAGCAAATTTAGTTTTTGCATAGTGGAGGAGAGAGGGGAGGGGGGGAGTGTTCCTATTTGTGATTTACTTGAAGTTTTTCTTCTTCTTTTTTATGAAAATCCTTCAAACATGTTGTACAGTGCGCCCGTCCTACCACTAGACATGCATGGAGGACAGCAATTAAAATAACTTGAAGATATAAAAATCAAAATGGATAAATCTCAATTATACAATACAAATCATACCAAATTTTTAGGTGTTCATATTGATGAATCTTGTCATGGAAATATCATTTGGAAGATGTTTGTTTCAAAGTTTCTCAAGTTGTTGGTATTTTATACCGCCTGCGCAATCTATTACCCGAAAAATTTCCTTACTATCTACAATACCTTATTTTACCTCACATATCATACTGCAATATAAATTGGGCTGGATGTCCTAAGTCATATTCTAATAGAGTTTTTAAACTACAGAAAAAGCAATTCGTCTAATATCCAAATCCTCGTATATCGCTCATTCTGCCCCTTTATTACATAAACTTAAAGTACTTAGTATTTACGATATTTTTCAACTACAAACTGGTATGTTCATGTATAAATGTAAAAATAATGTACTTCCTCCTTATATTACTGATTTATTTCCTATTAATGCAAGTATCCACTCTTATCAAACTCGATCTTCTAATGATTTTCACTTTCCCAAAATACGTACATCCTATGCAAAATCCACTCTTTTTTTACCGGCCCAAAACTGTGGAGTTCTTTACCAAATGAAATAAAAAACTCAGTGTCACTCCAATGTTTCAAACGAAAACTAAAAAAAACACTTGATAGATACATCCCTTAATCCAGCACAACCTTAGTAGAGTTTCCATATCATTTTATTGTTGTTTTCTTTATTTGTTTGTTTTCACCTTTCTATTCTATTTAACGTAATATTTGATTGTTACCTCAATGTATTTTACATGTTTGGGTGCCAACGCTTTAAGACTTTTTTTCAGTCTTCCAGTTGGCTCCCTCCGCAGTAATAACGTGTTTTCTTTTTCTTTACATCGTAATTTGTTCAGTTTTCTCATTCCCAATGTTTTTGTATATTATTGTATATTATCGTCTATTATTGTATATGTTTTAACTTTGTTGTATATATGCAACGTACATATTGTACTTTTATTATTGTGGAAAATAAATGAATTGAATTGAATTGAATTGATTGGTCAATGTTAATTAAGCTAGCTGAAAATGACCGTCTTGAATGAAATTATTGAAATGCAGGCACTATTTCAAATGAACATAATTTTCTTATTTCTGGGGCATTTTTATTGCTTGTGGTGTCATATGAAAGGGCAGGATATGGACTTTTGAAATTATGTAGATTTTAAAGAAAATTTCAAATACCGCCCGCCAGACGACTTTTTTAGTGACATAAGGGTCATTTAGATTTCGTCAAATAAAAAAGGAGATTCTAAGCTTTAAATTGACGGGTCATTTATGAATTGTAATTAAGATAAAGTTATGATAAAACATCGATCAATCTCATTTTCGTTTTTTTTTTCTGGGATGCACTGTATAATTCATTATTGAAAGCTGGGAAAGAAAACAGCGAAAAACATAAATAAACAAATAAGTATAATGAAATTTAAGGGGGAAAATCTGGCTTTCAAATAGTCCGGTGATGTTAATAATGATACACTTTATTGAAATGAAAAAGTATAAATGAATGAGGAATAGGCAGTACAACATGAATTGTTACGATCGATTGAGTTGATATGTGGGCTAATATAAAACAGTAAATGTTGAGAGCAAAGTATATTCAAGGGCTGTGTGGCTGCACTCGAAGAAGGGCGGGAGAGCGGACAAGAACTTCCGGATACTAGACCGAACTGAAGGATGCAATGGGAGATTAAAAAAAACAACAACAAAACAAAACAAAACAAAGCAAAACAGGACAGCTTGAGAGATAGAGAGAGAGAGAGAGAGAGAGAGATGGAATAAGCATTATAAGAAGGGATGATTAAGAGAGAGAGGGGGAGAGAAGGGAGGGTGAAAATGGAGAGAAGATGAGAGACGGAGAGAGAGAGAGAGAGAGAGAGAGAGAGAGAGAGAGAGAGAGAGAGAGAGAGAGAGAGAGTAGAATTAGAGGTGGATATACCAATATAGATGTGTACATAATCAGTAGCTTTTAGTAAGAGAGACAGAGAGAGAGACAGAGAGAGAGGAGGGGGGGGGGGTTAAGGAGAAACAGAGGGTGAGATGGCAAGAGCAGGAGGTGAGGGGTAAAGAGACCAATGTTTCATAAGATAAATAAAACGAAGATGACAGAACGAAACAGACAGAGACAATAATACAAATCTGAAGAGAGTGATTAAACAAGGATAGAGACGGACAGACAGACATAATTGGCAAACAGAAGGAGACAGGCACCAAATTTGTGGTTATCATCATGTTTTTCAAGCACACACAAACACTTCCTATAATATTTCCTATTCGTCTCTCTTTATCTATCTCTGTTCGTCTCCATCCATCTCTCGACTTCTCCCCTTCTCTCCTATTCTCCCGTTTTATCATACAAAGTTACTTATACTTAAAATACTTATTTCTACTAACATCTTTATTGAAACTTGACATTTCTATAAAAAAAATTTAAACAAATCTTTAAGAATGCAAATGTCCGTACTATGTTTCGAAAAAAAGCAGTATACCCAATTATGACCATAGAATATTGTTTAGTTCAATATTTACAATTAAATTACTTTTGTCAATGAAACAAGTGCATTGATGGGTGAAAAATCTGAACAATAATAATTCAAATAACGTTTAAATGTTGAAATCATTAGTTGTACCATTTTAATGTTCAAAAAGAAATATTTATATTCCTCTATTTCTTTCTGAATAATTTTCTGCCTTAAGCTTCCCTTCACTTATAAATAAAATATAGTATATATCAAAAGATAAGTTAATTTTTTGTAATGAAGAATTCTACCTTTTTTTTGCGTATATACTGTGACATATTTAAAGACAATCATAATCTATAATTGTCGTTCCACTTCTAAAACATCTTTAGTATATTGTTACTCGACACCAGAAGAAGAGGGAAAGAGATGGATAAAAGAGAAGGAAGGAGGGAAAGAGAAAGACAGAAAGAGAGAGAGGGAGAGAGAGAGAGAGAGAGAGAGAGACAGAGACAGAGACAGAGAGACAGAGAGACAGAGAGAGAGAAAGAGAGAGGAAAAAAAAGACACTTCACATTTCCCGAAATTATTTAGCATTTTGTTTTCAGTTTGAAGATACTCAAAATACCGCTGTAATAAATATTGATTGCACGTCCTTGAAGTTTCAATTTCACCGTCTGCATTAATACGGTGGTCAATGAATTCAGGTATATCGTGGTCATTTGTCTTCGTGTTGGATGTCATTATCCTTTTCGCTTACCCAAGTCCATTTCGACTTTATATACATTATTCTCGTTATGGTTGACATTTCATCAATAATTAAATGTTTTTGTAATCTCTTTAGTAAGAAAATAAACTAAATTTAGAAAGAAATGCATGAAATGAATTGTTAATCGTTCACATTGTGTTTGAACCCAATTCCTGGTGTTTTATCAAACTATTTACTGACAGAATAATCACACCTCCTTTTAAAAAAGATGGTTATAGGACAACTACCCCAGACGATTACCAACGAACAACTACCCCGTCAAATATCTAACCCCAAACCATATATCTGGGGATAGTTGTCCTGATACGCAAAAATAATTGTATAATAAACAACTAACATTGATAATTGATATACAACATATAACAGGTATCTGCAAAATCGATTCGTTTTTCTCTCGCAAGCTCCATCATCATGTGGTTGTTTTCGTAACATGATCACCAATGCAAAACGTAATGTTTCGACCACTTGTATTGAAGTCATTGACTGAGTATATGGGATCATGGAAACTAGCACATAGACCTCTGGAGAGGAATGGAGCTGTTATATTATACCGTATATCGAGTCATCCGTCAGTATTGTGACGTGTCTTATTCGTAAACGGGAAGAATCAAACTCTGTGACTTCAGGAAAAAAGGCATTTGTTTTGTCAATTTTTTGACGCGCATCTATGGAAAAGCAAATGGTATACATTTTTTTTTAGTTGGTCTCTAAAATTTAGGTTTACAATTTTGTTCCAAAACAGTAATCACCTTTAAACATTGGTCTGATAATAATAAATAAATTTTCATCAAAAATGGATTTTGGTCCCCTTTGGAATGAAAACTCTTTGGATTTGTATTATATAATTTGTAGCATTTTATCCATGTTGGATTATTTTTTTTCCATGAGGAGATTCTTGGAAGTACTTTTAATTCCTTAAGAAATGTCATACTATCCAAGATCGAGAATCACGATGTATTGATATGCATGTATCTCAATACTCATCATCACACTGTCTATGAGACAAAGTCAGAGATAAATTCTTTCGTCTGACAAAAAACTGGTAAAGAGAAAGAGAACTTTCCCACGCATACCCATACAAGGAGACATGCTCTTTATTAACTCGCCTCGGGCCCGATAGGAGCGCTAGAAAATGAGATTTCGGATTTCAGTGCCTCTCAGAGACTGAAGAACAGAGCCTTGTCTGTGTATGTGCAACGACGGAGATTTGGTATTTAACATTTCAGAGCCTTCCCTTGTTTCTCTCCTCTTCATTCCATGTAAGCTCGAGGCGATATTGCTTTATTTGGATGATATTAACGGCAATCTGAGTTCGGTACAAGTCAGCTACTGCGTGCACCGTCCTAGAAGACCGCGCGCGCAGATACGACGCACGCACCTCTCAGCAGAGTGCCTGTCTATCGAGAACATGCGCAACAAGTATATTGATAATGTCATGAAAACGCCATATGGAGTTATCAATTTAGATGATGACACCGTTTTTTATTCGAACAAACATCCTGCGGAAAATTGATCGGGAGAAACAAACAAATGTCATCGATTCGACAGCATTTCCATGACGTCTTTCAGCTTTTAGGACATTTCCATTTTATTTGATTTTGCATGATGTTTTAAGACTGAGAAAATTGAATATTTACATAATTGAAGAAAAACCTTTCGAAATCATGATTTGTGTATAAAAACGGGAATATTACTTTTTAATAAAAAAAAATATATATATATATCAATTAATTATAACAAAGGCGTCCCTCATTATCCTTGTGATTTAGATAATTTGCAAGCGATAATATGCAGTACTTTATAATAAGTACCTTTTCCATACGACCAAACTATGAGGGTCTCGACCCCGGTACCATTTTCTAAAGACTAATCAACCAACCAACGAGCAACATCGCCACAATATGGACAACTTTATAGCTTGAACCACGTGAACTTGAAGATCATGAAAACATATATAAGCTAAGTAATATTACAGAAAAGTAATAGGTACAACATGTCGCCCTGATGATGACTAACAAAAGATTAATTACTCCACATCTTCTTTAGATTTCGCGCCATTTTTTAGTGGACCAAAATAATGAATACGGTAATACAGTCAACCTGGTCTTCATGGCTACCTAACATTAGTTTGTAATGCCGAGCATGTCTGATTGGGTCACCGGTCTATAGTGGCCATCTATATTGTCTTTGCTGAACATTTCTATTCAGGTCACCTGTCTTCAGTGGCACTGGTAACTTTTTTTTGTTCCTCTATAGCTTGTTTTGTATTGATAGACAGGTTTGAGTGTGAATTCGGGGAAAATTGTAAACCTGAAGTAAGTCAAAAATGCATCCGGGGCATTTTGTTATCCTTTAATGAGGTGCAATTCTTCTTCCATACTTTGAAACTGCAAACATAGTTTTTTTTTTAGTTTTTTTTTTAAATAGAATTCTTGAAATTCGTGAAAATTGAGAATGGAGCTTATTTCTCTAAGGAGGCACAGTTTAGTTACGTTTAGAGGCGGTGATTTCTAGGCCGTATTACAAGCTCAACGGCATGAAATTCTAGAAATACTCGTAAACATACCTTGACAGCTAAAAACATTGGAAAGGGTTGGATACGCAAGAGCGATCAGTTTCATCTCGACATATCCATCCATCTCTTTCAATTCCTCTTTCTTCCTTCTCTCTTTCCCTCTGCCCTCGCCCATCATCTAGGATTTCTCTCCCTTGCTCTTTCTCGCAATCTGGAAAGACTTCCGTTATATTTGCTCATCTTGGTTTCAGCTTCTTTTTTTTCATTCAACTTTGTTCTTGTTATACTTTTAAACCTCATTTCTACCACTTTTGCTTCAAGAAAAATCTTACTCTCCCAAATGTATGGTCAAATACGTATATACAAGGGAACATTGTGTTTGTTATATTACTATGATCTTGGCCATGCCAAATGCAGTTGAATTTCTCCTCCCCCTTTTTAAATTTAGCATTCGGTTCTGTACTTCTTTTTAAATCACACTAACTGTTGCCTTTATTTCGGCGCCCTCCCTCTTTCTTGCTGCCTAACCAAGACTAATCGTTCAGGGGTAGGTTTGAGCGGTTAACGTTTACTGTCAGCTCTTTTCATGAGTCTACAAACTATGTCTGATAGGACTGAGGTTCAAATCTCATAATTTCTTTCAGATGATGACGTTAAACGTCAGTCCCAGACGTAAATATCTGATTGATACACGTCAGTCAGGTTGTCTGTCAAAACCCCATTAACCAAACAACCAATTTATCTTTCTCATAATCCTTTTATTCCATCTGGTCTCTAAGTTAATTTCTTCTGTCATAATATCCTAACAATTATTATCCAACATCTTTGCTCTCCCTGTTTCATCTTATCCTTAATAAAGCCTATTCCACCTCCTCCCAAATCGCTTCTCTTCTCTTCACTGCCGATTATAAAAAGATTGATCTCCTATGTGCACTGACCGGCTGTGTATGCATTAGGGCAAACCACACAATCCCAGCTCATTCGTGTTTTCCTGAACATACAGAGGCATTCAACCACCAACTCTACATCCCCTAGCCACACCGAAGAACCTGAATCAAAACTGACCAATTTGGAGTAATGTTATCTTTTGGTCAGTCGGTGTAAGTTTAAAGTCAGTTCTACCGATGTGACCGTACTGTATTTACCACCCCACTGAGGGCGCGATGAAAGGCCTCTCTGATACGTCTGGGATCGATGACGTCATAGGTTTGTAAATGCTCCAAGCAACAAACAGTATAATGTGCTTGACTTGACAGATTAATCGTAATCCTTCCTCTGAAAAGAGCTCAAGACCATCCACATACGGGCCAAGTAGCAGAACATTCAACACGTTCATATAGTCCGGATCGAATGCGAAGGCGTGTATTCCGCCTACGAATATGGTCAGAGTTTTGTGGTGCACTGGTGGCATCGCGGGGAAACTGTGCACCATGTTTGAAGTGATCATCACATGGATGAGCACGATATAACAACATGAACCAACACAGAGACGGAGAAGACGTGCTTGGGGGACGCATCACTCTTAATTGACAAAAATAAAACTATACTTATCCAAGAGAGTCTTCAGGGACCGTCGAATAAATGGAACCGATGCGGGGGCCAGTGACAAGATGAGACAAATAGATGGAGATACAGTCAACAAGGCACAGCCACCCTCGGGCTGCCTTCTACAGTGATAACATCAAAATCAATGTTGTTTCTGCTGCGGATGCAAACCACTATGGTGCACCAATCTTCTGGAGCAATAACATCGTGACAAACTCATTGATGGTTATGTCAATGTCGTAGAATGCTCGTAATGACTTGAACACACGAGAAGCAAGATCAAGTGAATACTGAATACAGAAAGAAGAGTACTGTGGTTGGGACAGCTTGAAGAAGTGGCTTTCCTTTTTGAGAGGAAGAGAGAGAGAGAGAGAGAGAGAGAAAGAGAGAGAGAGAGAGAGAGTGAGAGGGGGTGGGGTCGGGAGTAGAAGCTCGAGAGTCATAACCTATTGAGATAGCTTGAAAAAGAAAAGAATATCGTTACCAAAGTCTAGGCCTATACTGAAACGTGAATATAAATAGATTTCAGAGACATAGCTTGGCGTTGTAGCTGAATATTAGATTTTCTCTAAAACAATGTGGGCAGCACGACCTCGTTTCATCACGACTATTGGATATCCAATGCATCTCGATGATGATATCGACAGAGTGGGCGAAGAACATAGTACATGATAAGAAGAGCATTAATGACACAACGCTGAACTGAGAGTGATGTTATGTTACAATTACTCTACTCATCCGACCATGTAAAACCAGTCACCGTACCCGACCAAAGAGGAGATAAGCATCTCACCGAGACAAAATCTTCCTCTCAAACAACTCTGCTCAAAGGAAGAGTAGATACTTTAAACCTTCGTTTGGTGTGATTTTTTTATTGAATAAACCCCCGCCCCTCAGTCACCCCCGCTCCCTCCTCTCTCTCTCTCTCTCTCACTCGCGTTCTCTCTCTGTCGCTCACTCTTTCAATTAATTTTATAATTTTCTTTATCACTCTTTTAATACCAATACACACTATATTTCTGTAAAATCATATCTTCATTTTTCTCTCCCAATATTCAAGTAATGCCGTCAAACGCCAAAGCACGCCTACTGGTTGTTGGGAGGGGGAGTACACTCTAAAAACTGAAGTGCTAATTTATGGGTGCTCGTATAGTGACTGCACTTGAAGTGCTAAATCAGCACCTGGGAGGCATTTCATCAAAGGACTTGTCGGACATTTTATCCGACAAACTGTTATAAGCTACTGAAATGCTTGCATCTGATTGGCTGA
>CALNVZ010003425.1:14628524-14650590 GCA_940671915.1 Paracentrotus lividus | reverse complement strand
ATCATGGACACTACTAGTAGTGTCCATGCTCTTATAGACTTGGGGCATCGTATGATCATTTTGAATTGGGTTGAGGGAGGTGACCATGGCTACCTTGCTATTTGTTTACTCTAGTTTAATCTATTTTGCCTTTTCATGTCCATTTGGTTATAAAATGATATTCGAAACATGATGTAAATACATGCTAACAATAATTGCTGTCGGTGTCCTTAAACTCAAAATCTTATTTTATTCGAATATAAAGGACCGGGTTATGTACGACGACCATTGTCTTTGATGAAATAATCGCGGAAAGAATTGTTTAGGGGCAAAAACCTACGAAATACGTTTGATTTTATTTCAATTTGCCGGTATGCCAGCTGAGGAAAAACTCAACAATAACGTGCTAGCACAAAAGAAAGAAATGACAAACAAAACGAACAAATTCTAAATTTTGTCATTTGCATAATGATATATATGAGTTGTGAATAGAAAGTGAGGACGGGGGTAGTTTTTACACCCACCTACACCCCTTCGAGCAGAGCCTCTGAACTTAATACGTCTTCACCTTGCCGCCACCATGTAGCATCCATTAAGGTAACTTAGTTATTCATGACGCCGGTGTGAATGTTGATAGATTGGTAGGTAGGTGCGTGGTATTCGACTACATAGAGTCAAACACGTTCTAACTTCTTTAAGATTATAATGGCCAGGATGGTTTTAGTCTGAATTTGAATTCAATTCAATTACAAGATATACATATTTTTACAATCTTATTTACTTAGAAAAGTCATTGATTACATGGTTGATCTCCACGTACATGATGCGGGTCAACTATCTACAGTTTTGCTCAGAAGTATTCATACCCCTAGGAAAAACTACAATTTTTTCAAATATTCTGCCTCAAGTAGGCTTGGATGATTAAATTTCACCTTTATTCAAGTAGAAATAATTGTTATGTAACATTCCAGGGTATATTTGATGAGGACAGGTGAATATCTTATAATCTGTGGAAATAGTTCATAAGTATTCATACCCCTATCCTCCTGAAGCACTACGGTAACTGTTGGTTCCTGGTAAAAATATTTTGCCACTCATAGGTGTGTCCAGGTGTTACCTGAATTGTTGTGACATGTTATGCCACAATTCTAAGCCATGTTGGTTTAAAAAAAGTCAAGAAATGGCTGTAGACATTGCAATCAGCGTTTTGGAATGACCAAGCCAAAGCCCATCTCAACCCCATAGAGAACCTGTGGAGAGAACTGAAGATGAAGATAACGGCCAGAAGACCATCCGGTCGGAAGGACCTGGAGACGATGTTGAAGGAGGAGTGGGCCAGAATCCCAGTGAGCACATGCAGGAACTCGGTCGTCAACTACAAAAGATGTCTCGAAGCTGTAATCGCAAGTAAAAGTCTTGCGAACGATAACTACAGTAATTTTACATAAGTGTTATACATAGGGGTATGAATACTTATGAGCATGCCTTTCTTAGCCTAAATGTGAAATAAAGTATAAATAAAAAAATAAAAAAAAGAAATTTGTCTCAAATGGGTATGTTGTATTTGACACAGTCCGATTATAACCTTTTTATATCATTAGTTATGGAATAAATTGAATTTGTTGAAAGATACAGAGGAAAAACCCCCAAAATGCTAGGGGTATGAATACTTCTGAGCACAACTGTATGTTTAAAAACCGTTCACTGTCGGTATGGTGAGCACCCCCCCCCCCCAATATCTTCTGCCTTTCTAGTGTGATCTTTTAATCAATGACATGGTGATCGATTTGGCATCTCGGGTGTTTATGAAGGGGATTTTGAATATAATGGTGCCAACTTACATTGGACGAGTGGTGTATGGATGATTGTAACCCGGTTATATTTCTTAACCAACTCCAAAACTACCCACCGCACGCACCTCATTAGCGACCCTGATTCAACTCCATAATCTACGTAAGACATGTTCAGAGAACAAATAGCAACCATTATCAAGATACGAAGCCATGTATGATTACGTCTAAGTAAATATATTCAAAGCGTTACTATGGTTACAACAATTCCTCTGACGCTTTCGCTAACATCTATTTAAAACAAACAAGACTTGAATCGACAAATGTGACTTAGTGGACATTCTCTTTATGTGTTTAAAAATGAACAAAAACGGTCATGTACATAACAGACATGTTGGCGATGACCTTTGAATACATCTATTCATAAACCGACTTCGCATATACATTACCAAAAATATTAGGAATGCCCATGTCCGGCTTAGAAACTGAATATTTTGCTAAATATAGGCTAATTTGCTTTGTTCCTACTCTCTCACATATTTTGTTTGGGTTTTGGGACATTCGTAGATTAATGGGAAACAAAACAATAAATCCGTATAGGTAGCTAACGTCATTTCCTGGGAACAGATATGTTTCCTTTAATTTACTGATTCAACTTATCGAAGTCATGAGAAAACATGAATACATTTCATATGCCACATCACTAAACTTACTCAGGGAGCGGGTGTCGAAACATAGACAACCAAGCCTTTGTCTATGAATCTATGCAAGCGGCAAGAAAATACACAGACGCTCTATAAATAAAGACACTCTCTCCATTTGCAGAAAAATACCCAGAACCCACTGCGATGGAACATGATAATTTGCAGATAATCTATCCACGATGACGTCAAACGAAGAAGCCTCAAAAACTTGTTTAGATTTTATCGTCTTGAGTCAACAAGCATGCAGGCATCACGCGGCCGGGCGCTCTCCCCCAGCCGCCGCAGTATAACGCAACAGGTTACGAGCAGTGTAGGCTACTTTTAGTGTACATTTCGAATGCATGCATGCATTATGGCCGAGAGAGAATGTCATGCTACACGCTTGAATTATGTACGGAGCATAATGAGATTTCGTTGCCATTTTCTCGTCGTTCTGGCCTTTTTGTTTTATTGTCTGCCTTAAAGGGATATACAATGCCTCCATATCATTCTGTTTTACACAGCCACACGAAAACAGATACATGATGTTAAAATTTCAAGTCAAGTTGCAATCAACCTTAACTTGTTTTTCTCTGTAAGGGTCTACTAGATTTGCCGTGCAGACGTAACAAGTGGGCCAAAAAATATCAAAATTTAGGGTATTAAAAACAAATTTCATTCTCCAACAGTGGTGTATCCATATTGTTTCACATAAGGGGCCGCCTACTAAAGATTTGTCGCCTTATAGGTAGGGGAAGGTGGGGCATAACGGACCCTAGGGCAAAACGGAACTTTCTCATAGCTTGACATCAAAAGTATTTCTTTCTATCAAATGTATTGCAGTAAATGAGGCATTGCTGCACCAATTTACCACTGAAGTTTCATCGAAAAAATCAATACCTACAGAGGGGGGGGGGGGGTGCCATTCAAAAATTTGTACCCCTCTGATGTAGGTATTTTCTGCTTGGGGCAAAATGGAACCCAATGGTGTGGGGCAAAAAGGACCATAATTGGCTGACCCTGGGGAAATTTGGTGTGCTCGCATCCCTTCTGGAGACTTCCAAAGTACATTTATTTTGCCAACTTGATCAAATTTTGAAAATCAGTCCCAGGAGTTGATTATTTCTTACGGGGCAAAACGGTACCCCATAATAGGGGTACCATTTTGCCCCAACGAAATATGCACGGAGTCCATTTTGCCCAACTAGTGGGGCAAAACGGACCTTTTCGATATTTCTTCAGCTTCATTTTGCCGGAGTATGAAAAGAGATGAGAATTATTGATCGATTGTTTTATCAAACTTCATAAGAACTCGTCAAGGAAATATCATTTTTATAGTCTTGCTCCTATCTGTGACGTCACAGAAGCCACTTGAAGTTACGTGGTCCGTTATGCCCCACCTTCCCCTAATTCAGTTTAGCGCCCCACATTTTATTTGCACCCTCGTTTACTTTCAGTCCAACAAAAGGTATAAAACCAATGAAAGTTGTGTGTGTGTGTGTGTGTGTGTGTGCTTCTCATCTTCTTTCTTGCCTCCGGACCCACTCCCCCCAAGTCGTCCCAAAACTTGTCAGTACCCTATACCCCTCATACTTAGCGACACCCCCTTCCCTTCAAATCGCAAGTCATCATAGTTATATCTATTCCACAAATGAACCTGGCATTAAGTCGCTGCCAAGACATGGAAGCCCGTCAACCATAGCCAGCTAATATCTTGTGACCCTCTCTGTTTATAGCACGACCTCTCATCGTAGGGTGCTTGGTTACATTTGATTTGCGACATTAATTAAATTTCTGAAAGAACACGGAGTGCGCAAACGAAATCTCAACATTTAAAGGCGCGATGTGTCGCTCGGCATTTACGTATCGAACGTCACGTCACTGTGGTACGTCAGACCCACCCGCCTAAATTCGATAAACGAAACTTGTTAATTTAGAAAAGGGTTCACAACATGAAGAAAGAGATAGGATTCCGTCGAGTATTTGTCAGCCTGTTGATAAATTTGCATAAAGAGTATCACTGTAAGTTCACATCTACGGTAGACGTATTTACGTCTTCATTAGATGTGTAAGTAGGCAACTGAAAAGTTGGATTCTAATAAATTTGAAACTTTGTCTTGGCTATTAAAATTATGTCAGGTTTGAGATTTAACATTATTGAAATAGGGAACCTGTTCTTTAAAACTTTGGTGACATTTAGAGTAAATATAGTCATCTGCAGTACTGTTTATGAACCCATCTGCTGGACAAAACCGTCTTGATGTTTCTTGTTTCCCATTTTTATTTCCGAAGATAAACCGAGATTGTTCTTCATTTTCGTCCGTATCAGGACAGTTCCTGGAGGGCAGCTCCCCTAGCGGAGAACTCCGGTCAAGAAGACAACTCCTCCGGAGGACATTTACCACAGAGGACAACTCCCATAGAGGACACTTCCTCGTTGTCCTCTAGGGTAGTTGTCCTATGGAGTTGTCTTCTGGGGAGCAGCCCTCCTGGGGACCTGTCAGGTGGAAGTAGTTCCCGGGTGGGTCGACCACTTTAGGAGCGGTCCTACAACCTTTTTATGCAAGCTAAAACAACAAATAGAGTTGCTACTCATTTAGGCATTTCCTTTAAACAGACCTTACGGACCAACTTCCAATAAGTGATCGTCGTATATCGTATTGAAATAAGCCACATCCTCAACAACAACAACAAATGAAAAATAAAAAAAATAAAGTACTCTTCCATTGATTCTTTAGTTTATCACGTCTGCACGTGATAAACTCAATAAACCTTTAGCACTTGTATTCTCATTTCCTCTTCATTGAAAACCATCTAACAGTCACTATCCACGTGGCATGTTTACAAAGCTCTCCGCATTAGACAATGTCTTTAATATTGCTTGATACACTTCAATGCTTTGAGAGTGGGCGGTGCACAGTTTATAGTCCAATTGAGTGTATCTCATTACACCGTTGTCCTGAAATGTCGGTCAATTAGACGGTCTTCTTTAATTGGAATTAAAGTCAGTGATTTGTTCCCTCGCGATTCTTAATGATTGTGTCGATTGCGGGATCTATAAATACGACATCGCTCACTGATTAATGAGCAATTTCCTGTAATCGATCTGCATCGTTGACCTATTCAAAAACGGATATCAAGCTCTCGACTTGTCTGTGATTTGAAGTATTTTGAAGAACATACCGAATGTTTTCTTAAGAACGTGTTTCACTTTAATCATTCCTTACCGAATCTTTTTTATATAGTTTGGCAATGAGGTTTCATTATCGAGTACATTTTAAGCACACGAGCAGCTATCGACTTGTCTGTTATTTGAAGTATTTTGAAGAACATGCTAAATGTTTTCTTAAGAACGTGTTTCACTTTACTCATTCATTTTCGAATCTCTTTTAGACACTGAAATTTCATAATCGAGTACATGTTAAGAACACGAATATTGAGAGGCAAGGCGCCAATATGATCAATACAACTTTTGGTATAATGTTTATAATGGCATAGAAGTTTTCTCATATGATTCATTTGCTTTATAGAATCTGTATTTGCTGAACATGCTGCTCTGTGCAAATAAGTTAAATAAATCAAATACTCATTCAACCGTTTATTCTACATGCATTAGGATTCGTTTTCTATCCTAACTTTGAAGACTTGTAACTTTAGTGGGTAGCTTTTTGTTAGTGTTTAAATATCCGAGTACGTAGCATTCGTAATGCTGTAGTCACACAGACACTTACGTATAGATACGTTTGTGTTGTTTTAATCTTATTTCATCTTCTATTCTATCATTTCTTATGTATTTCTTTGTTTTACTAGATGAAACAAATTATCAATATTTCAACTGCTGACTATGACGGGTGGGCATCCGTGGGGATCCACAGAAAAGAAAATAATTTTTGGACGCAACCGGACGTAACTCAACGTAGGTGTCTGTGTGACTGTAGCATTAGACAGCTAACAGCTAAAAGGACGCAATTTGCATAAAAATACTTCCTTTTGTCTATGATCAAAATTTAAGTATGTAATGACCCATACTAAAAATGTCACTTCTACTTGTAAACAACTTATTTGGCAATTTTTGTTTATGAAATCCTGTTTATGTCCATCTTCTATATTGACATGACATTGTAAATCATTAAGCATAAATAGTAATCGAAATACATTTGAACTTACCATTCACGCATAGTGCCTAAATTCCTAAAGCTGTCGATATAGTAAAGTTATCTGTAATAAAAAAAAGTGGAAAATAGTATTAGATCATTATTAATAGTAATCTATTTGGTCATGAATTTCCATCCCATTTCCATTCCTATTGCTTTTGCTGTCACCCATTCCAGGGTCTTGGAGACACCTCTAAGAAATGCGTGCCCTCAGAAATTTCACAAGAAAAAAGTTAAATACAACAAATTCCTTGCTCAATCAAGTTAACAGAAGAAGAAAACGAACATCTACACTTTGCCGCTCCCTGATGGGTAAATTATATGGCAGTTAGACCTCTCGTCACTCTCATTTGAAAGGGCAATCTACCCCTGAGTACAAATCCATCTGTTCTGACAGTTATAATGGTTTATTTATTGATCTGCAAGATTTTACTCAGAAATGCTCAATAAAGAAAATAAAATAGAGATAATATTGTCGAAATGTATAGTCTCCAACCATAAGGGCTGCCATTTTGACTTTTCAGAAGGACATGTTCGAATGGGAAATTGCTACTTCTTAACAACCCAAATACAACGACAATTTGCGATTATTTTTTTAGTATAACACAATCAGGTGAGTATAGAAATATATATTCCTGGCCATGCCTGACAAAGCATTTAATCTGACCATTGGAATACAATTTTTCTATTAGCACATGCATGCATCTGCTCACCCCTCATCTGTTCACCGCTATTGACGTCTCAAAAATAAATACCCATGAATTTGAACACATTTGCCATATGCATCATTGTGATACGCCATGTGATATTGTTAGAAGTCCTTGCTGTACAACATTCGACACTTTCTCAAGAAAATAGCAGCCATCAGGTAGTCATGGGAGATCAAATATTTGGACAAGATTCATCTTGATATTATATTTTTAACTAAACACTATTTAAACAGATCAAACGCACGCTTCATTCAAAAGAGTTTATTTCAAAAAAAAAACAAAACAAATGAAACAAGAAACAATAATATCGTCAACAACAAAATTGTGAATGATTTTAATCGTTTTTATCACTAACACAGAATAATTATATTGGCTACTCTCTGAGTAACCAGACGACACACGCATCCCAGATACAAGATTTTGCATTGAAAATATATATATCAAGAAACTCACTTCAATCCCCCTACATCGCAACTAAAAATACGTAATTTCGACACCTTAATATTGGAACTAATATGATCGATTTATTCAGAAAGGCTAAAGTACAGCCATCATGTATTTGCTTCACACAAAAAGTGACAATTCTTTATTCTTTCATCGATTAAAAATTTTGATTGCGGTAGCATTTTGATTAGTGATATTTTGTATATTGACATGTTTTGCCCGAAATGAGGGCAGTCGATATTTTTCTGTCAACACGCGTATGGATATTTCTTCTTGGAATGTGTAAGCAATCTCATGCATTTCCCCAAAAGTAGTGATTAGTTTGCCGATTTTGTAGAACTAGCAAAAAAAAATATAAAGCCAAAATAATTTTGTTCAACAGTACAACTTTGCGTCAGTTTAAGGATAGTAATTTTGTATTTGATAAAGACATCTTAAAAATGATGAAGAAGGACGGATCAATTATAACTCTTATGACCATGGCTTCGTCTTTTGACACATGTTGATGACAATGCCACGCGACAATCTTAGATAAATGAGCCTCAACTGAAAGCATCTTGTAACCTAATTTATTTTGAAATATCAAGTGGATGTCAGTCTGTATCCTCCTCTTAATTAGGACTCAATCATTTAAATTTAAAGGGTTCCATTATTCTGTCCCAGTCATCTGTTATCTATCAAGGCATTTAGAGTTAGGTTCAGGGCTCTGGTAATATGAAATGAATGGTAGAGTTTGGTTTGTTTATTTGTTATTTTTTTTTTAGGTTGTCAAGACTTGATCTTTAACTGGAACTTGTCGCAAGAACTCGCAAGGTACTCAAAGTTGCTGCTAAGAAGCCGCTAAACAGGCGTCATAATACCTGAAATTAATTGTATCAAATTGATAAAATACAAGTTGACATTGTGTAAAATATCAACGCGTTTTTATACATTCCATATGAGTAATGATAATAATAATATTCATAAAGGGTACTTCATATCTCAATGTATTTCATCGTATATCAAAGTAGAAATACATTCATAGAATCCATGGTAAATTTGTGTTTCCATAAAAAAAGCAATAAGTAATATCCTAATAATTTCATGAACGAAAGCATAATATATATACATTTTAATTATGTTAATCGTCTACGAATTTAACAGACATGAAAGTGTTAGCTAAATCAACAATCGGTACAGGCTTTTGACGGTTGTAAATATTATTGGCGTAGCAATTTATGAACTTATTTGTCGATGGTAAACTCTGTTGCAACAAGATAAAGCTTCGATGCAAGGGCTTCAGGATGACGTATTAAATGTAGAAAAGAGGAGCTCTGTCAACAGATGGATAATAAACCAATTATAACATGAATGTCAGCTCATTGTTTGCTTTCGGCATTCGTGTTCGGAGTTACGGAAACATTTGTCCTTCCACGTACACTTCAGTTTCCTTCATTGCATCATGGTCACAACTGCATGGAGCGTGTTTCACCAAGTCGTTCATAAGCTACGAACGAATGGTCGGTCATTGGTTTTGCGCTAAATAAATGACGATGTTATCAGTGAAGCACCAATAACGTGCTCCAGTCGTTCGTAGAGTCTTTTGTAGTTTTAAGAACGACTTGGTGTATATCGTACGTTTTATTCAAAGTACGTGCCCCACAGCCTACTGCTAACTTCTGAGATTATTTGCGTTTTGACATGGATGTGGAAAGAGTACCTTGTACCTTTCCGTCTGACGCAAGAATTTTGTAATACCACAATGAAAGGAGTTTCACAACGGAATTGGCGTAGAGTGGCGCAAATGGTGCACAGTTACGCAGTGTGTCGCAGACTGGCGCACAGTCATGCGTGTTGCGTAGACTGGACGTAGACATGAGGTATAGGAGCGTTTGATGGCGTGTGGCGGCGCATCCGCTGGGGAAACTCCCTTTAGTTTAGTAAGAATAATGTAACATCCACCACATCGTATCATTATGCTCCAGTTAGTAACTTAATTAAGACTTTTCACCAGCAGATAGACGTTTACATGAAGGGTATTTCAATCGTAACTCATGCGGCTCTTGCGTTGCCGTTTTACATGACTTGATACAAGGTCCGTGCAATGATTTCGTCAACGCGATTGAGGCCTTGGCATTTCATGATTGTCTGTAATAATCTTTCCATTCGATGTTTTCCGCCATTTTGCATATAATTACAGCCCCATGCATTAATGTCCTACGATAACATTTTCAAAGGTCTCATGGTCTTTTGGATAAGTCTAATACAGGGAAATGCCTCACCCAAACTTCCCTGCCTAATGTCTAATAAAAAAAGCCCAATGTCTAGTCAATTGCATGTCGAAGTCATAACTTGATTTGGACCGAAATTGTTGTCACTGTTTACTGGAAATTTGTGCGAAGTACTTAATTTATTTATACAAAACGCTCATTCCGCAAAGTGGCGCTTTGTGGCACGCTTTTACGCAAGCCTCGTTCGCTAACCTAAGAAAAATGTCCGATGATTTTGATTCCCGTCTGGGGGCCTCAAAATCGCATTATCTTAATAAAGATTCGTCGGGTCAATCTGTAAACGCTTCTCCGTTATTTCCCTCTCTCCCTTTCTCTGGTATATTATTTGAACGGTATATTCTCTTTCATGGGCGATCATGGATTCTTCATTTGTCAATTGACCTGAAATGAGGATGAGCTTCGTTCTAAACTGTATGTGAACCGTGGATTAGTTAAGAGGAGATTGCAACTGAGTAGTTCCGACACTTAAGCGTTGGAGTGGGCTAAGAGGCACAGGGATTCTGAGTCCGTGCACGTCTAAGGTATCTTGACATTTTGAAAGGGTTGGGTTTTTTTCCTCCTTCATTTTGGAGAGGCATTGGTATTTCTTGAAAACGTAAATCAAAGGGGTATGACCAGTATACATATCATTAAACTGAGGTACTAGATATATTTATTTATTGATAATTATAATTAGTATGTAAAATCCCATAATGGTAATTTTAATTTATGTACTAATTACAATCTTCATCATTTTGCACGAGAACTGATCACCAGTCTTTCGTAAAGACGGGTTTAGACGTGTAAACAACAACCTTGGTGGGTATTCAAAGTCATTCGTAAAGTTACGAATGACATGAACGTATCTACAAACAACTGGAACATGTTTTTGGATTTATCGGCTTTTGAATAGAATCCCGAAATCTTAATACGGCTTAAACACGTTAAAAGCAAAAAGCCGATTGTTTCTCGTTTTGGATCAGGAAGCTGAGGGAAACTGACACCCTATGTTTGGAGAAGGCGCCTAAAGGGCATGCATGTCCCACTAGAGGCGATCTATGTGGCGACAACCCGAGAATGTCAGAATCATAAGAAGTTCGGTTAAAAACGGTGAATATTAACCTACACACAAAAAATAAGAACTAGTTTCCATGAGTAAAACCCGTTTGCTACTCTTGGAGGCGAGTGCTTTTATTCGTATATCAAGTATTTTTATCTTAGCAAATCTGTGTTTCTGTTAAAGTACACACCCGCTCTTACAAACATGTAAAGTTAAAGGGAATCAAAAAAAAACAATAATTGATTATATAACTCAATAATTTTTTTTTTGTTCTATCCTGTACTTTACATTCAATTACAGTAACAATGTGCAAGTGAGTTCTCTTCAACTTGGTACGGTTGGTGGATGATGGTGTGAAACACTAACAATCGGAGAATTCTATGATAGCCTGTAATTCACTAGATGAGTAAACTACGAACAACGTCTTTGTACGTCTCAAGTCTCTGAGTCTTTGAGAGTAATTTTACTGCTATGCCGGTATGACTTTAGCATGTTGGCCCGGTAGCTCTCGATCACGAGGTGCACGAACTGGCAACAGGTATGTTTGTACGCGCCTATTACGTACATGTTGCGAACCTAGCGTTACACTGCTGTTTATGTGAGCGGTACGGGGCGAGAGAGTCTGCATGCTCTTAATATGTGCTTGGGTGAGTCCTATTCTTTTGTTGTTTGGTTGCCTGTTTTATAAATGATAATTGAATGTTCCGATGATATACATCAATCTGATAACACTAATTAGACTTAACAGCATGGATTTCCATTACTTGCAGTCATGTACAACAGTTTGAGTAATTTGATGCATTGATCAAACTGAATGTATTGGTTTGTTAATTGATGGCACTGAAGTTGGTAATGGCAGTGTATTGGTTGATGTGTATATCATCGCGAACATTCCAAAATATCATTAAAAACAGGCAAACAACAAACAAAAAGGAATAGGCGCACCTAAGTGAGTAACGCTTTACATAGCTCAGAGAGTCATAAGTAAAGGTGCACAAATCACACACGCAAGTTGATAGTTTTAAAACCTTACTTACTAACTCTCTGAGTAATGTAAGCGTTACTCACTAAGATTAGTTTGTGCAATGTACTCAAAACAATTAGTTATGTTACTCAATAAATAAGTTAAATTAAATAAACCATTTGTGTCACTTATATTGTCAATTTACAATAAGTCGATTAGGTCTTCAACACGTAAGCTTATGATGAAAGCACTCATGGATGTGTGTCACTATATTGTCAAAAATACTTGGATATTTGAGTGTGATCACTCATATATGCAAGTTGTCATTTTTTGTGTGTACTTACGACTTTATGTTAACTAGGCTACAACAACAACTTGCTACCACACACACTAAACCGAATTCGCCATTTGTCGCAACAACAATCGCCGTCTGTGGGACAGGCCTTTTTAGTCATTTCGCTCAAGAACCGATCACCAGCCGTTCACAAAGTCATTCGTAACTTTTTGAGCGACACGATGAAAAATAATAATAATTAGTAAAAAAATAATACTCAATTTTTATATAGCCCACATTATAATGAAATCTCTAGATATCCATGTATCCCTTTTTCAATACTGTACAAATCAGGAAAAAACAAAAATAAAACAAAAACAGGTGATAGTCGTCACAGCTGGTAAAGGTTGCCAAGGTAACACCCTGAAATATGCAGAGTTGAAATATGCAGAATTGAGTCTTTAAGAGGTATACGACTTTTCAGATATGAGTATACTCGCAATGAGGCTGGCTGGCTTAGTGGTTTAAGGTGGTATCTCACTTCGCGGAAACGTCTCCGTGACAGAATAGAAAATTTCATCTCCGCGACGGATAAAAAGTATTAGAGACGTCTCCGATATCGCGGAGACGTCTCCGATATCGCGGAGACGTCTCCGAGACGACAATTTATGAAAATAAGTCTGAGTAGTCCCAAATCCGTCTCCGAGACGTCTCCGAGACGTCTCCGCGATATCGGAGACGTCTCTGATACTTTTTATCCGTCGCGGAGACGAAATTTTCTATTCTGTCGCGGAGACGTCTCCGCGAAATGAGATACCACCATTAAGGGCCTGTCCCACAGGCGGCGATCGTTGTGGCGACAACCTGATAATTTCATAATTATAAGGAGTTAATCTTTAAAAAGGCGATTATAAACCTACATACGACTCTATCTAAGCTAGGCCACAACAACAACTTGCTACCACATCCACAACAGCAAGATCGCCAGTTGTCGCAACAACGATCGCCTCCAGTGGGACAGCCCCTTAAGAGGGGTGATCGTGGTCCATTAGAACTGTCAAGTTCCGGGATCAAAACAATAACGATGCGTGAACAGAATTGATCCATCAAAAAATGAGCATCTACCCTCCCTGTTCATGAGTACTGCAACAGAATTATTTTTCGCAAGTCTTCAGTATATTGATATTTTACATTCATAACTATATTTTGTCGACCATTTTCAGTTTTGTATATTCTGAAAGCGAAAACTTGTCCCTTTTCATTCTATGAGAGAATTAGATGATCATTTCCTCAAACACAAGTAGAGATATAAGAAAAAGAAAAAAAAAGAGGAAAATACAATTTTGGAGGTGAGGTTTATCAGTAAACGAAATCATGCAACTGATTCACAATTCCCCCCCAACTGTTTATATGTTTTGTTCATACTTCAAGTAATATAATGGCCAAAAGGCTCCAAGGGTAGAGTAAGACACCAACACTAATTGGAGAAGAGTATGACAAATTAAATTGTTCTGTTGCCAAATAGGATTGTTCCTGTATTGCAAAGACGATTAATATTGCAACTTTATTCAACCGATACATCAAATCAAAGTCATTTTCTTATGGCGATCTTATGGTGAATACGTATTGTAATTTTGTGGAGTAGGCTAAGTAGATTGTTCACACTTATCATAATGTGTTATATTTTGCTGGATAATAACATGGACATAAGAAAGGAACTCATCCTCCTTAGCAACGGCACACAAATAGGTTTCTTCTCCGGGTGTTGTCGTTTTCATCTGACCTTGTATTAGTTCACTATGGTAATTATTTCCTTGCGAGAAGTAAAAAACGAAACATGTCTAAGAAAATAATAACACTATCTTAAAAATAACAAATTTGTATCATTTGATAACAGGTGGAAGAACATTATTCTGCTGTAAACTAATTTTCGTCATCATGTAATATTATTTTACTTGTATTTTTGTTGAATTTAATGTTTATGTTATATTATGTTATGTCAGTCTTAAGCAATATCGAATAAAAGTTGATTTGAAAAAAATAATAATAATAATACAGATGAAAGAAAATGCAATGTGTAAAACCAATCATGTTTTTACTAATGATCATAATGTAGATGACCATTAACGGTGGGATTATCTACGTATTTCCTTAAATAATTCTTTCATCAAGCATTATGTGATAGTGCAGACGTCTCGATCCTTAGAAGGTAAACATGAAAAAATGTACCCTGCATTTTGTATGTATAAACTATGCTGAACAAACAAGCAGTAGGCGTACCACAACTTCCCCAAAATAAACATGGCGACAAAAAAAATCGATACTGATTGACACATATAACACTGGTCTACCTTCCCACGCCTACACCTATGCTCATAGTCCTGGCAAAGAGGAGAATTCAGTTATGATATGAATTTATTATGAGGTGCTAGGAACAAGCGGTTGGTGGGCGCGTGAAAATTGAAAATTTGAACATTCGAAGGCAATGTGAGCACATTTATCCACCCATCTCGTTTAATTGAACTTTGGTGTATTGGTCCGTGATGCATTATACAGATTTTTTTTTTTTTTATTTATTTATTTATTTATTTATTTATTTATTTATTTATTTTTTTTACTGTTTATGCCTTGTTTTATTTTAGGCTTGGTGCGTATAAATTGTCACAAAATACCATAAAATCTTTATAACAAAAACAAAAACAAAACAAAATAAATAGATAAAATCAGTAGTATGCAAAAACGTGATGTTTATGGTAATCTTTTTAACACCCCCCCCTAAATGATGCCTTATGGAAAACTCCAAATGCCGGATCATTGCTTTACATCTTTACAAGAGTTTCGCAGACGGAAAATCTTTCGCGCCAAAAAGTGGAGAATGTTTTCCCAGACTAGCCCAGGGAACACATACCGTCACGTACTCGACGTAATGAGACTGGGGTCTATTAAAAAGACTTGCATTACCTTAAGTACGAGAATATACCACCAGGTAATAAAACGTTAACCAGCCCTAGATCGAGCTGCCTCCCAAAATAACAATACAAAGAAATTGAATAAATTGTGGCGGTCTTTAGGAAAGCTTCGCGAAATGTCAGCGATCTCATTAATCATTTTTCACTGCAGGCTATATACTCCACATCCAGCGTTCTTTTCCTGCATTCTCGATACGATTCGAGCTCTCAACTCACTCCCTCACTCTATTTCGCTTCCTTTCCATCTCTCCATCTGCCTCTCTCTCTCTCTCTTTTATATGTTGGGTTGTTTGTCAATCATTCCTCTTTTGATATCATTTTAAAACTTTGAGGACATTGGCATTAGAAGAAATTAGAGTAATTTGGAAAGAAAGAAAAAATAGATTTATTTGTTCAACAAGAACAATGTCAATATGTAGACAAGGGTGATATTATTATCGTTATCCCCCCTCTCTCTCTTTCATTCTTCCCATCTGTTTGGTTGTTCTAAATTTCCAATATATATGTAAGTGTTCTTTTTTAAAGATTGGGATTGGTTTCCTTTTCTTTCAAAAAGTTGTGCCTCTATACTAAATTTATTAAACGTACACATCACCTCACTTTATATCTCTATGGGATGAGGAGTTAGTCGAGCGGTAACCATGGTAACGATTACCTTTAACTCTATGCATCAACCTACAAACTGATTCTGATAACATAAAGATCCGAATCACAGTCACGTCTTTCGGATGGTGGCGTTTAAAGGTTGATCCCAGACTTGAAGAATCATATCTGATTGATACTCTTTCAATTGTCTTACCCCTCATACTTTTCAAATATAAATTCATCACGCCCCTTCTATCACTATTTCTCTTCTTTGCTTTATTATATTCACACCATCTTTCTTCATCCCCTCTCTCTTTCGTTGTCTCTTCCTTTCTTTTGTTGTTATTTCTTTCTTTCTTTCTTTCTCTCTCTCTCTCTCTCTCTCTCTATTTCAGCAGCCCTTTTCTTTATTTCTATCTTTGTTAGAGAGCCTTGCATAGTGTTTATATTGGCTCAATTGGTCTTTTGAACAGGTTGCAGTGGAATATTATTGACGAGTGACCCATATATTTTGTTAAGCAAATTTCGAAGCGCTTGGCACAAGAAGTGAAAAAAGGCACCATTTTACTTTAATTACTGTGGATGGGATCGGATTTAACTGTCCTTATTCTCTTTGTTTCTCTATAAATCTTTATCTTTCCTTTAAATACAATATGTATGAACAAATTCCATGCATGCCCTCTATATTTTTCTCTCTATCTATCTCTCTCTCTCTCTCTCTGTCGTTCTCATCCACTCTCCCATCTAAACATCATTTAATTCCAATACAAAGTAAAAAGCTATCCAGCACCATCAATTGCTAATAGATTGATTGACTTCGTACATGTCGGCCAGAAAAAGTGTGTTTGTATGTTGACCCAATTTAGCAATGAAGGAAAAATAGGTGTAGATGCTTCATTGGTAGTGCGTGCAAATTGCCTTAGGCATTGACTGATATTACTGCTGTGCCACTCATCCTAGTTTTCCATTTTAAAAACAAGGTTTGGCTGACAATAGAGGATAATAGTCCGAAGTAATAAAATTGACATAATCAAATGGCTGTACGAGACATCTAACATGTCTAACGACGATGCATTTTCTTCGATGTTAATTTCAATCACTAACGGAATTCCTAGCTTAAAATCTCTCAAGAAAATCTAATATGAATGCTACCCAAAGCCCTAAACCTTACGCGCAACCCAATTATAACCATGATAACCATACCTATAACCTCGTCGAATTGAAGCTACGTCCCTGTTTTGTTTTGTTTTTTTGTTTTTGTTTTGTTTTGTTTTGTTTTGTTTTGTTTTGTTTTGTTTTTTGTTTTGTTTTGTTTTGTTGTTGTTGTTTTTGGGTTTTTTTTTTTTTTTTTTTGGGGGGGGGTAAAGCACTAATTTACACATCATACACTCGACCCAGGTGAGATTCCGTTTGTGAAGAAGTCATTTGAATGCTTTCGCGCCGGGTAGCTATGTTAACGCACAAATAACAACAGTGATGCTTTGCGGTTTTCTTTTCTTTTTTTTCAGAATATGCATTTTTATCATCCAGCAATATTTGGGTGCTTGACGAAAATACAGGGAACAACTTTCACAGTAGCAATTACGTCAGTTCACCCCCAATTATAGGAAAATATATGTAACTAAATAATTCAAAGCTACGAAGTCACAAAAAGAATAAACATGACAAATCGCAGAAGAAGCAGGGCTTGTTTGCATATCACTGATAATACTCTAACATCATTCCTGGGAATACGCAGCCTTAAGAGGGGATGGGTTGATCTGGGTCCTAGAACTGTCAGTTCCGGATCAAAACAATAACGATGCGTGAACAGAATTGATCCATCAAAAAATGAGCATCTACCTCCCTGTCATGAGTATGCAACAGAATTATTTTTCGAAGTCTTCATATTATTGATATTTTACATTCAAAACTATATTTTGATCGACCATTTTCAGTTTTGTTATATTCTGAAAGCGAAAACTTGTCCCTTTTCATTCTATGAGAGAATTAGTGATTCATTTCCTCAAACACAAGTAGAGATATAAGAAAAAGAAAAAAAAAAGAGGAAAAATTACATTTTGGGGTGAGGTTTATCAGTAAACGAAATCATGCAACTGATTCACAATTCCCCCCAACTGTTTATATTGTTTTGTTCATTACTTCAAGTATATATGGCCAAAAGGCTCAAGGGTGAGTAGACACCACACTAATTGGAGAAGGAGTAGGACAAATTAAATTGTTCTGTTGCCAAATTAGATTGTTCCTGATGAAAGCGTATTAATATTGCACTTTATCAACCGTACATCAAATCAAAAGTCATTTTCTTATGGCGAATCTTATTGTGATACGTATTGTAATTTTGTGGAGTAGGCTAGTGATGTTCACACTTATCTTAATGTGTTATATTTTGCTGGATAATAACATGGACATAAGGAAAGGAAACTCATTCCTTCCTTAGCAACGGCACACAATAGGTTTCTTCTCCGGGTTGTTGTCGTTTTCATCTGACCTTGTATTAGTTTCATAGTAATTATTTCCTGCAGAAGTAAAACGAAACATTGTCTAAGAAAATTAACACCTATCCTTAAAAATAACAAATTTGTAATCTTTTGATTAACAGGTGGAAGAACATTTATTTTCTGCTGAACTAATTTTCGTCATCTGTAATATTATTTTATTGTATTTTGTTGAATTTAATGTTTATGTTAGGGGTTATTTATTTTATTTTTGCGAGGGCACGTTTTTATATTTTTTAATGTTATGTCAGTCTTAAGCAATATCGAATTTAAAAGTTTGATTTGAAAAAAATATAATAATAATAATAACAGATGAAAGAAAATGCCAATGTGTAAAAACCAATTTCATGTTTTTACTAATGATCATAATTGTAGATGCACCATTAACCGCGTCTGGGATTATCTAGCGTATTTCCTTAAATAATTCTTTCATCAGCATTATGTGATAGTCAGACGTCTCGATCCTTAGAAGGTAAACATGAAAAATGTACCCATGCATTTTGTAATGTATAAACTATGCCTGAACAACAAGCAGTAGGCGTACCAACAACTTCCCCAAAAATAAACATTGGCGACCAAAAAAATCGATATCCTGATTACACATATAACACGGTTACCTCCCACGCCTACACCTATGCCATAGTCCTGGCAAAGAGGAGAAATCAGTTATGAATGAATTTATTATGAGGTGCTAGAACAAGCCGGTGTGTGGGCGCTGTGAAAATTGAAAATGGTTGAACCATATCGAAGGCAATGTGAGCACATTTATCCACCATCTCGTTAATTTGAACTTGGTGTATTGGTCCGTGATTTTGCATTTTATACAGATTTTTTTTTTTTTTTATTATTTATTTATTTATTTATTTATTTATTTTATTTATTTTTTTTACTGTTTATGCCTTTTTATTTAGGCTTGGTGCGTATAAATGTGTCACAAAATACCATTAACTTATAACAAAAACAAAAACAAAAACAAAATAAATAGGATAATCAGTAGTATGCAAAAAACGTGATGTTTATGGCTAATCTTTTTAACACCCCCCCTAAATGATGCCTTATTGGAAAACTCCAAATGCCGGATCATTGCTTTACATCTTTACAAGAGTTTCGCAGACGGAAAATCTTTCGCGCCAAAAAGTGGGAAGAATGTTTTCCAGTACTAGCCCAGGGAACAGCATTACGTCAACGTACTCGACGTAATGAGACTGGGGTCTATTAAAAAGACTTGCATTAACCTTAAGTACGAGGAATATACACCAGGTAATAAAACGTTAACCAGCCCTAGATCGAGCTGCCTCCCAAAATAACGAATACAAAGAAATTGAATAAAAAATTGTGGCGGGTCTTTAGGAAAAGCTTCGCGAAATGTCAGCGATCTTCATTAATCATTTTTTCACTGCAGGCTATATACTCCAAACATCCAGCGTTCTTTTCCTTGCATCTCGATACGTTTCGAGCTTCTCAACTCACTCCCTCACTCTATTTCGGCTTCCTTTCCATCTCTCCATCTGCCTCTCTTCTCTTCTCTCTTTTATTATGTTGAGCGTTGTTTGTCAATCATTCCTCTTTTATACATTTTAAAAAACTTTTGAGGACATTGGCCATTAGAAGAAATAAAAACTAGAGTAATTTGAAAGAAAGAAAAAATAGATTTTATTTGTTCAACAGAAACAATTCAAAATGTAGACAAGCGGTGGCATATGATTATCGTTATTCCCCCCTCTCTCTCTTCATTTTCCCATCTGTTGGTTGTTCTAAATTCCATAATATATGTAATGTCTTCTTTTAAAGATTGGTGATTGGTTTCCTTTCTCTTCAAAAAGTCTGTGCCTCTATACTAAATTTATTAAATCGACACATACCTCACCTTGTATATCTCTATGGGATCGAGGGAGTTAGTCGAAGCGGTCAACCATGGTAACGATACCTTTAACTCTTGATGCATCGACACCTACAACACTGATTCTGAGAACTTAAAATCCAACCTCCAGTACTGTCTTTCGGATGGTGGCTTGCTTTAAAGGTGTATCCCAGACTTGAATGAACTCATATCTGATTTGATACTCTTCAATTTCTTCCCTCATACTTCTTCAAATCACTACAATTCCATCCCACGCCCTTCTATACTATTCTCTCTTCTTTGCTTTATTATATTGCACATCCATTCTCCTTCTCTTACCCCTTTCCTTTCGTGTCTCTTCTTTCTTTTGTGTTATTTCCTTTCTTTCTCTTCTTTCTCTCCTCTCTCTTCTCTCTCTCTATATTCAGCAGCCCTTTTCCTTTATTTCATTTTTGTCGAGCAGCCTTGCTAGAAATAACTGTTCTTATTCGGCTCACATTGGTCTTCTTGACAGGTTCAGTGGAATACTTATTCGACGAGTGACCCACTATATTTTGTTTTAAGCAAATTTCGAAGGCGGCTTGGCAACAAGAAGTCGAAAAAAGGCACCATTTTACTTTACTTACTGTGGATCGGCGATCGGGATGTTAACCTGTCCTTATTCTTCTTGTTTCTCTATAAATCTTTATCTTCTTTAATACAATATGTATGAAAAATTCCATGCATGCCTCTATATTTTTCTCTCTATCTATCTCTCTCTCTCTCTCTCTGTCGTTCTCATCCACTCTCCCATCTAAACATCATTTAATTCCAATACCAAAGTAAAAAGCCTATCCAGCACCATCAATTGCTAATAGATTGATTGAACTTCGTACATGTCGGCCAGAAAAAGTGTGTTTGTATGTTGACCAATTTAGCAATGAAGGAAAAATAGGTGTAGATGCTTCATTGGTAGTGCGTGCAAATTGCCTTAGGCATTGACTGATATTACTGCTGTGCCACTCATCCTAGTTTTCCATTTTAAAAACAAGGTTTGGCTGACAATAGAGGATATAGTCCGAAGTAATGAAAATTGACATAAATCAAATGGCTGTACGAGACATCTAACATGTCTAACGACGATGCATTTTCTCGATGTTAATTTTCAATCACTAACGGAATTCCTAGCTTAAAATCTCTCAGAAAATCTAATATGAATGCTACCCAAAGCCCTAAACCTTTACGCGCAACCCAATTATAACCATGATAACATACCTATAACCTCGTCGAATTGAAGCTACGTCCTGTTTTGTTTTGTTTTTTTTTTTTGTTTTGTTTTGTTTTGTTTTGTTTTGTTTTGTTTTGTTTTTTGTTTTGTTTTGTTTTGTTGTTGTTGTTTTTGGGTTTTTTTTTTTTTTTTTTTTGGGGGGGGGTAAAGCACTAATTTACACATCATACACTCGACCCAGGTGAGATTCCGTTTGTGAAGAAGTCATTTGAATGCTTTCGCGCCGGGTAGCTATGTTAACGCACAAATAACAACAGTGATGCTTTGCGGTTTTCTTTTCTTTTTTTTTCAGAATATGCATTATTTATCATCCAGCAATATTTGGGTGCTTGACGAAATACAGGGACAAACTTTCACAGTAGCAATTACTGTCAGTTCACCCAATTATAGGAAAATATATGTAACTAAATAATTCAAAGCTACGAAGTCACAAAAAGAATAAACATGACAAATCGCAGAAGAAGCAGGGCTTGTTTGCATATCACTGATAATACTCTAACATCATTCCTGGAATACTTAAGTGAACTACAAGACTTTCGTTTCAGGAAAAGATTAAAAAAAAAAAAAAAAAAAAAAAAAAAAGTTGGCCACGATTGTGGT
>CALNVZ010003425.1:14606242-14628499 GCA_940671915.1 Paracentrotus lividus | reverse complement strand
GTTTCGGGCTGGCAGGTCAGACCTTCATTTTTTCTCCAGTTTTATTCATATGTTATTTAAAGAAGTAATTCGATTATTGATGTTCTTCTTCTTCTTTTAAGCTAGTAGTTCTGTTCATGTAAATCAGGCTGTTTATAGAGAGGTTCAGTGAAACTGATGAAAATGTTACCTTGGATACATGAATGGATAAGAATTATAATATGTGGGAAGAACCGATGGCAGTTTAAATACGCAAAGAATGACGCAAAGACATAATACCTCTAAATCTCTACTAAGGTTTCATTTCCTTTTCGTTAACCATCTTGTGAATATTTCCCCTCTCCAAGTCTTCTAACATACCCACACGTTTCACCCGTTTTGATTTTCCCCTACTTTTGATAGCCCCGGCGTCCCTGCCCTTCGTTCACAAACGCTATCATGGCTATGAGACGCCAATCAGAGGAGCAATTATTACCGGGAGCGCGGGGTAAATGCAAAGCTACATGTCACCTGTTAAATGCAAAAAGGTTGTTAATTGAGTTTTTTTAAGAAGGATATATTTAACATCCTTCTAGCTGTAAAAAGACGAAGTGATCATGACAATCTTACTGATCACTTTGCGGAGTAATCTTGACATGTCTTGTGGGCAATGATTAGAAAAGGTACAAAATGGGGGTCTGAATGTCGTTCACACTCGGTCATATCTTCGTAAAAATGTTACCCATGAATTGGAATAACTTGGTATATATTTCGTGGTTAAGTGTGTGGACAAGGTTGAGAATAAACATTCTTTCAAAATTTCATTTTTTGTTTGTAGAAGATACTATATTCTCTATCAAGAGTGTGTAGACGAAGTCATTATTATGTCATGACAAGATCACATATGAAAAAAAATGCGGAAAACTAATCAAATGTTTATTTTCAGAACAACTTCATCCTGGAATAGAAAACGATAAATGTAAAATCGCCAAAGATTCTTAGGAGTAAAAGAAAAATACGCTAATATCCCAGAACACAGCCGCTAAATGGAACTTTGAAGGAGTTGCCTCAACGGAACAATTCTCACCCAGAAATATTGACAACGTCTTTCGTATGACGTCATCCGCATAATCAAGCCTTATAATATCCAGGGACGGTTGAGGGCAGGCATCGGGGCATCAAGTCTTTAATATAAAAACAGGTGTGTTTTTCAAGTACCTGGTAATCAGGGCATTATGGATGTGATATGTATATCATCTCAAACAGCTCTGGGTATCTTGGGAAGTAATTTTTCTTGAAGTTTGGGAAAGTGATACGTTTAACCAAGACGGCGTCGTATGAGCTTGAGCACGAGTGATTTTCGTTGGGGCGACTTAAGTCAAATTTTGATTTTGTAGTATTAGTATTATTTTCATCGCTTTCGTTCCTCTGTCTTCCTATTCCTCTTCTCTTCCCGTTTTCCTCATTCTCATTCCCCCCCCTCTCTCTCTCTCTCTCTCTCTCTCTCTCTCTCTCTTTCTCTCTCTCTCTCTCTCTCTCTCTTTCTCTCCCCTCTCTAAAACTTTCATACGAATTACTAAATGCAGTTTTAAATATACAAGGAAATATTACAGTATCAAGGTCACCGGAAAATATATTATTCCTGTACGAACATGATGATGATGATTGGTCCTCATGTTTTTACCCATGTATGGAATGCGCAAATGAGCAGTTAATACAATAAATCTCAGTGCCCAAACCCAAACCTGCAGTAATTTTTAAATGACTCATTATACCTTTTACACACTCATCTTATTGTAAAGATTGAATGGAAATCAACACAAAAGTCATGGCTGCCAAAATGGCTGCTTGTAAGGGTGAACATAATTTTGTTTACCTAGGAACCCGACTTCAAATTACACATTTACACAACCTTAAGAAAGAAACTTATATCCCAACAACTCAGGCCATTTTCAATTCTCACCAAAAGTAAAAATCTACCAAAAGGTGTTTATCATTGATTGATTGATTTCATATTGCAACAGACGAGTATGATTATGATTTATGATTATGAATCTCACGCTTATGATTTTGCATATTGTCAAGAGGGATAATGTATAAAGCTCAATTTAAGATGTATTTATGCACCCGCGTCACTTAATCGATGCCGCCAGGGTAGATGACACTTTTTTTCCTTTTTTTCCAGAAGCTTTTCCATTAAACTTTCAGCTAAATATAACCTCCTATCATGCATAAAACATATTTTGAGTAAAATTATACGGTCTTGTATTAGTTGTCTTTTAGAAAATGAGAGTCTCCCTGAATGATACTAAAATAACTTATTTGAAATATATTTTTGCGTTGAAGTAGAATTTTATTTATTGAATAAGCTTATTCCAAAATATAACATGATTTAAAAAAAAAGAAAAAAGAAAGAAAGATGAGAATGTTATAGCGAATTGGCATATCGATACCAGGGGAAATAGAAAATGAAAGAGCAACAGATAATGAGACAGAGAGAGAGAAAAAAGATAGAGAAAGATTATCGTCACGTGTGAAGACGGATCGATTGATCACTGCTCTTGTTTAAGTAAGCATAAGGGTGTCACTGGCCTCCAGTCAATCGCTTACCTAAAAGATTACTGTCAAAAATGCCAACTAAAGGTTGCTTCAGACCCGTTTTAACCTTACTATTAGTGGATTTATGTTCGATCGCATAACCCCAGAAGGCCATTACATCCCTATGGTAACTAGAATGACAAATAGACCCAAAACTAGCCTACAGCACTTGGATTATCTCTATAAATAGCGCTATTAAAACATATTGCGTATGCTGTTAACACGATTCCACACTATATAATTCATTTTAAAACGACCGGCAGGTACTGGCTTACAATTATCAATGTTAATCATAAGAGCTTCATCAACCCAATCTGATGAATATATTTCATCATCATTACGACGAAACTCGCAATGTATTCGCGTGCATTATCTGCGATTTATCAATTTATAAACAGGCTCGGCCCAGTGCCTTCGACCCATTCACTTCCAATCAGCAGCGCTCTACCAATTAAAGACAAACCGAGACGAGCAATAGCGCAATTAAAATGTCATTCTAATTGGCTTTCCGAACAAAAGCACAACATGCGCCGTTCCCTTGATCGTGATCGTCCTTGACTTCCTTTCTTCAATCCTAACTTCGATTTCGATGTCGGCCGAAAGGAAAAACGGGTCTCTCGTTGCCCCAAAATGCGAACAATCAATCCTTGTTTAGTTTTCTCTTTTCCAAAAGAGCGAGATATTCAACGCCATGTATTAGTTTGCGGATCACGCACGAGCTCGCGTGGGTTGTAACCAGTGTCGTTTTCAGGCAAACGTCAATGTTACAGCCGACAGGCAAGCAAGAGAAATAATTACAGTTGTCTCTTTGGCGCCGTTTTCATCGGTCGCTTTCTTTACCCTATAGGTCTACACAAACTATCTAGGCAGATATAAATAATCAGTGTTGGTATCTTTATGGAGGATGCAGTGGGGCATCCAGGCGAGGGCGCAGGGGACGCGCGCCCCTCTATAATTTGACAACTCATGGACTGTACATGTTAAAATCGGAATATTTCGGCGGCTCACCCCGGCCCCTTATCGGGCCTGGCGCCCCTCTATTTCGAAATTCTGGATCCGCCACAGGGTGTTTACGCTTTGAAGGAGGTACGGATTCGTGTAGAGGCCTAAATGCCACATATTTTGAGAAAGTTTAATGTTCAACATCATTTTTTGTTAAACGTGTACGCGTTGTCATAATACGCTCATTGACAAAATAATTTTTTTTTTTTTTTTAAATGGAGATTTAATGGCGGCTACGTATTTCAAGAGAGTTAAGGTTGTTTAAGAACATGAATAACCAGACGTGTTATTGCAATATTTTTGTTCCCTTAATTTTGTTTGACCAAATCGAAAATTAACAACATGAGCATCAGACTACGAATCGAACAAGATTTAACATAGCCCGTTCAACATTTTAACTCTACAGCACTGAGAAGTGAACACAACATTAAAAATAAGACGAAATTATTATAATCAGATCCCTCTGACCACATTGACTAAAAATGAAGACTTATCGATCGAATTAAATCACATAAATTCGGTTTGGTAGGAATAACATTCTGATATATTTGTATCTTGTATTTTTTTTATGACTGAAATTTGAATAAATTGAATTCTAAAAATTGTAAAACATTTAACAAAATGGAAGTTTACCTTCGATTTAAAAAAAGTCTCCTTATTTTTAAGCTAACTAAGAAAGTTCAAGTCATATTGAAATATGTATGAAAAGTACATCCAGTATATCAATGTTCTTCTAAGAATGATACGTAATCATTTTTGATTTGTTTTCTTGTAGCTCGCTTGGCTGCTTGATAACATTAGGCCGATATGACGAGGTGAAATAGGCTGCCAAAATAAACCTTTCTGTCAGACGCAGAAGGACACTACATCAATGATGTCAAGCAGATGTTATAGGTCATTCTCAGCCTTTCAATCTTCTCTTGCTATTATGACATCTTTATCTCTTCGCATATTGCATAAATACACTGAAGATCAACAACATTTCAAATACCTGGAGTCTTAAACGCCATCTTGATTTACACCGTTGTACAGACATTGCCCTTTGCAAACTGGACACGAAATCGAAATAAGAAGGAGTTTGAAGATGCCCTTTTGCCGTAAATCGCGGAGAATAATCCTGCCCTATACCATCGACTGGTCTGTGACAGATTTGACGGGTAGCTAAATCACCCCCAAATGGACCCTCATTTATTATACACTTTCCTCAACAAATCTCAGCGAGAGCTCCCGTTTCAAAATGGCGTCGCATCTCGCTTGCATTATTCTGCAGTGTATTAAACACTATACCTACACACAAGTTTGGCAACTTTCTATTGAAGGACGTTCTGTTTACGTTAAATGCATTCGAAGCTATCTTCTTTAGACGTAGACCAATCGCAAAAGTAAACGCGGGTTGTAATTAATAAAACCGGTTGCGCTTGATAAAATGGATGGAGTATATTTAAATTAATTTAGCGATCAGGGGTTGGTCGTGTGGTAACGTACATAAAAATATTTCTGCACATCGGACAAAGGTTCGAATCTCAAGTCGAGTCTTTCGGATGGTGACCTTACAGGTCTGTCCCTTAATAGCCGAGTCAAACCAGTGAAACTGACTCCAAACCGACCACTAGCTTGCCATGCATGGTAATGTAATATTTTGTTCGATATGATGTCAGTTCGGGTTTGGTTTCACTGGTGTGATTCGGCTATTAACGACCTTCAGGGATCTTGGTATCGTACATGATGACTAGCTCGCTGCATGCGCACATACATACTGCGTTTGATCATACCAAGGTTCGAATCTCAGTTTTGTCTTTCGGATGGTGACGTTAAAGGTTGGTCCCAGACATAGCTGATAAATGCACGTCTGTCAAAACCCAATCACCTAAGCAAAATTATCGTTTTAAATAGGCAAAAGAGCACGAAATTTGTTAACAATAAGATGTAAAACTGATTATGGTATTACGTGATGCATCTCCAAGGCCCGTATATAATGTAAAGTGTTAATTATTAGAGCAAGGTGCAACATATTGTCACTGCTACCCTCGTAAAACAAAGTTAAGACAAAGTATAAAACACAGATATTACCATGCATCAAATATACAATATAATAAAATAATTACGATCTTCTTAAATAAATCTTTATAATTTTTATGTAGATATGATAAAAAATATTTAAAAATAATAATAACATCGCCGTAACCCTAGAGATATATCCTACAAATACAACCATCATCCTAGATAAATAGTTTTGATCTTTTTAGTTCTTATTTTCCATGTCATTAAATTGTATTTCTGCATTTGCGTCACTGCCTTCTTCATTTGCCCGATCTAATAAATCTTCAAAAATATCCCAAGAAGTAATTTGAATCAGCTGATTCTAAACTCGAAACTTTAAGCTAAGAAGTATAAACTCATTTCATTTTAAAGAAATATCAAGAATTCATTTACTATATATATTTTTTAATTTGGAAATTAAAATACCATCGTTATTTTTGTATATTGGTGAACTCGCCTGTATATGAATATAAACTGAAACTCAACGTTCTGTACGTCAATGTTACGTCAATTAACGAGCCGCTTATTTTAGACTGGACTATATATTTTTAAGGTCTTCTTATAAAAGATCGAGCTTTCCTAATTTACGATTAAAAATGTTTCGGAACATGAATGCATGTTATTTTCCTGTTCATTAATAGTGCAACATAGCTGAAATGTGTACTTTTTTTTTTTTTTTTTTTTTTTTTTTTTTTTTTTTTTTTTTTTTTTTTTTTTTTTTTTTTTACAAGCTTGTCTGTAATTCATATAGTATTGTCAATCATCCTTGTATATTCCACATTTGAAAACTCCTTATTTCTCAGAGCAGAAGATAACCAGACCTGGTCATTTTTTTTTTCAAAGGGTCATACAAACGAACGGTTGTAGGACACAAAGATCCATATAATAAAATTTCGGGAGGTGTGGATTTTCAATTGAATAAACCATGAAGATGTTTTATATTTCTCCTAAAACTGTTCAAAGGTTTCGTCTATACCTTTCCTAAAGAGATATTGTAAAAAATGTATATACCTAGGGCAGAGGAAGACGATGGGGTCCCAGAGTAGATAAATTACTTTGTGCCTTTCCTAAGGGAACTTTGCGCCAAAATTATAGGTCGTGATTCTTCAGCAATATAATAAAGGTGTGAAAAAATATATTTTCTGCAGTAAATTACAATATACTTACCTCAAGAAAGCGATTGTAATGTGTCATATTGGTAATAAGAGAGTTAAGGTAATAGCTAATTAGCGGGTCTGGTCATCTTCGCTCTCAGGAATAAAAGAGGCACAAATTTGCTCTTTCAGGAGATACAAAAATGATTTACAGCATAATAATGTTTAGAACTGAACTATACCAATACACCGAAAATGCAGTAAGGCCTGTAAAAAAAAAAAAAGAAAGGAAAAAAAAAAAAAGCCTTTTAGCTATGTTGCCATACTAATATGAACATACAACTTATATGTATCGGGTTTAGAGCATTGTAAGGCTATACTCTTCAGATAATCACGAAATATAATTCGCTGTGGATTGTTTATAAATGCAAATGATACAGAATTTTAACATGAAAGCGATACATCTGTGTTATTTGCACTGCGTCGAATTACACTTGGTGTTATTGGGCTGTTTATTTTCATTCAATCGTGCGTTTATTTTAACTGCACACGCGTCTCGATGCAAATGTTATTCTCGCCTTGCCTTAGGGGAAAGGGCAAAAAAAGATTACAGTAAGAAAAATCCATATAACATCGTGCCCAAAATGCTCCGACGGGATTTACCAATAATCCGCTTTTCGCCCGTCTAGGCATGCCATTTTGGAATAGCGATGCGTATTAAAGACTGAGGGGAGAGGGAAGGCCAAATACCAAGGGCCGAGGGAGGGGGCGAGGAGGAAGAGACAGAAGAGAGAAAAGGGAGGGAGAGAGAGAGAGAGAGAGAGAGAGAGAGACCAACAGCTACATCATAAGTTGGAGCTGAAATGGGCTACCAGCCGTATCTATGTTTCTGCTTTATGTAATTGCATATGATTTTTTTTTTTTTTTTTTTTTTTAACGGAAATAAAACCAACCAACCAAAGAGAGGAGGAGGTAAGAAACCAACATTTGAGAATAAGAGAGAGATAAAGGTTTGGAGAGTGTGTCTGTGTGTGTGAGAGAGAGAGAGAGTATTCGAAATTGTGCTTTTCTTGATTACGTAGTATATAAACATGTAAAAAGAAGGGGTTATGGCAGCGGCGTCGTTTATTCTAAAACGACAAAGGATGGGATTCTAAACCTAATTGCCAATTTACCTTAAACAGGAAAGGAAAGATAAAATGCCAAGACCCTCTGTCAGATGATCAATTAGCCACGAATGCCTTTATGCACTGAGTATTATTCCGTTCTTTTAAGCTGATCATAATTATCCGATCCCCATATCTCATCCTTCATTCTAGTCGTGGTTTGGTAGGCATGGTATAGGTTGCGCACTTCAAAACGGGGTAATGTAAATTCGATAACAAAAAGTCCCTTGAGAACTAACTCCTCCATGTCAGATAGTTCAATACGCAAGCATACCATAGAGAATGAGTCCTCAAAATAAATCTACAGAATTAAGGGTGACGACTGTGGCAACGGCCATAAAGAGGTGTCTGATGATAGTTAGGGGGACGAATAGCGAAGAGAGGTAGCGGAGAGAAGGGGGGGGGGTGGGTGTGAGGGACTGGGGAAGAAGGAAAACTATTTGATCCTTGCGTATCGTTTGGTTGGGGGAGATATAATGAGAAGGCTGTGCGTAATCAGAGAGAAATTGTGCCGTCACAGTCAATTGGTGAAGCCATTCGACATTGACTGATGATCAGGGGTACCAACGGTACTACGAATGAACCCAGTGAAGAAACAACGGCAGATGAAGAAAATAGAGAAGGGTAGGAATGCTTCTATTAAGGCTTGACCTTTTGAAAAGCGATTTCCTTTTAGACTTGATTAGTTTTCTGATCATACGTGACGTTAATGGGTGTGAATATAGCAGGGTGGAGGGGTCTACCTGTTTGAGGTGTATCTCATCAAGGTATTATATCTTCTCATTTTGGTATGACAGCTGGCAAATTGTAGAATATTTGTAGGACAAGGGAAATATTTTGATAACATTTTTATGTGCGAAAATTTGTTTGCGTGTATTTTTTTATTTTTTATTTTTTATTTTTTTTTTTTGGGGGGGGTTGCTTATACAGGCATTTCTTTAAAACTAAAAATAATAATAATTAAAAAAAATTGAATCTAAAACATTCTATGGGCATCTATTATTTTTGTTTTTATTTTTTGTAGTAGTTTTTGCTAGTACAGGTCAAGCATTTTGGTTAAAAAGAAACCTATAAAACGCGTGTTTTAAAGCATTCTGCGAGCAGGTATACCATTGTGCATGTTCTAAGTAATTGATTGACAGTATCGTACTCAGAAATCAATGATGAGGTGTGTGTAAAACCTCCTCCCCCCCCCCCCGCTCATACAATGGGGGGGGGGGGTCTGATTATTTACCTATATCTGAATCTACGTAATTGTTTTGTATAATGACATTTAAATATAGGAGAAGGTAGATAACTGCTTTATTCTTTGCATGCGTGCGTCGTCAAATTGTATCAAAGTTATCTTTCGTAGATGTGAAACTACTGCTAGAGTAAAACGTTCACCGCGAAATAAGTTAACTCATAATTTAAAAAATAAAAAAAATAAAAATAAAAAAATAGCAAAGAAAATGGGGTCCCATATGAATTCGAACATAAAAACCTCGTGATTACTAGACAGGCGCTCTACCAGTTGAGCTATAGAAAACCCACGCTGACATTCGTCCCTGAAAGCCGTTAACTCTTCAATGCTCGGGTGGTAAGAAGCTATTGAAACCTTGCATAAACCAAAGGACAGGACTAATAATTTATGCAGAATGTATATAGTTACAAGGTAAGATCCCATAATCAACACTGGAAATTAATTTTGAACAAGTCTATTGAAGACTATTTTGATTTACCGTCTAATTCTTTGTATTAAACAACGTAGAATCACGTAGAATCATTGACAAATACTTACAAGGGAAATAACACCCAGACCAGACACGTCGGCCCGTATTCTGGAGTGAAGACTGAGTTTGTATGAGTCGCAAGTTTGTGCCAAGCTATTGTGCTATCATTTTGTCTGATGCATCAGTCAACATCAGACAAAAGGATCGCACATTAGCTTCACACGAACTACAGTTCGTACAAACTCAGTCTTCACTCCAGAATACGGGCCATCGAGTTTTCTGGACTAATGATTTACTGATTTGACTGATTTGTGTCATGTTTATAGTTAGATACTTATTCAAATCGCTGTTATTACATACTTCGGTTATGTCCATGGTTACAACTGGGCGTTCACCCATCTGCCTTAGATCTGCGTCAGATTTCGAGGAATAAATCGTTGTGTCGAAAGCAGGGTGTTGTTTCTTTTGTTCCGGCACTTAGGAAAAAGGTGACCGTAGACCTAGTAAAGACATGTCGAAACACAAGGTCGCGCGCAGAAGTTGGAAACCGACCGACGCAGGCCATGTGCAAGACGCATTTGCACTTGCAAAACTCTAACAGCTTGTTGTGACCACGATAATACATACTAGTTGCTAGAGTGTATTTGCCTGAAGCTCAAATTGCTCTGCTTCTCTTCGCAAATTTCACCTGATTAATATAATGGGTATGGCATATGACGTTTAAATATTTCATTGATATCCATATTATATTGACAGTTCTGCTTAACGCATTGTCCAGGGCAAAATGATAATAATTATCATCGCACGACTGAATAGGCAATGAAAAAGGGCATTTAAGGATTGTTTTTGCCATAAGCCCCGACTGGGCTCTCAAAATGATTAGCAAATTAAATCGAGATCGAGATATGCCACAACCTGTTAAGAAAATTAGTGGACTAATAAGGCACTTTAGAAATAACGCAGTGTGGGATTGATTATCCCCGCATAGACTGTGCATTCCACAGTAATAAGAATATAGACGTCTGGCGTTAGATACAGCGTGGGCAACGTAAACACGCCTTGAAATTATAAATCGCACTGTAAGGAATGGTTGATTTAAATTAAATGTATTTTTATTTCAGTATATAGAGTGCTGAAGACAAAGTGAGATAGTAATAATAGCCTGATTAACCATTACATAAATGTTCATCTCATATCACGGACGCGTTGAAGTTCGTCAGATTTGGCGGCAAAGAGAAAAGGGGAGCATTTCAAAAATAATGTAAGCAATAGTCTTGTTTGTAATGCAACATTGTGTTTTAGATCAATATTAAACGAAGAAATTCGTTACAATTACACAATATTTCAAACCATAATAGAGGGAGCTAAAGTCAAGATAAACACTTATTCCAGGAGGAGAGAACTCGAAAAGATTTTTTTTTCCATGTATGAATATAAATTTATATGCAGGGGCCTACATGTATGACGAGCTTTTTAGAGAGTAGAATATGGCATTATAGATAGAAACACTTTTTCATGAACGTCGAAATGGAGCGCCGATGCTCTTTTTTTTTAATGACAGTTGGCTCTATATGGGTGACCTATAATTTTTATTATTATAATCTTAGTTTTCATTCCAGCCGAGGTCTATCATCTTTCAATTATTTCAATAACAACAACAACAACAAAGAAAACCCCACTTTCTTCAAATCTACACATTTATTTTCGGTCATACTATAACGTCTGCTACTAAAAAAGGCATGGAAATTACACCACGGTACTGCCTTTACCCGCAAATATTATTATAACCCACTTTGATTTAGCTGTCTGTTTTTGTTTCGCATGAATGTTTGCCAAAGTTACCCAGGACGCATAAAACCGAATAGAATGTGCAGTAACAACAAGTATTACTGCGCTAACGGTCACACAGCGGAAAGTCAATTATTTATTAGTGGCACAAGACTGGTAATCTTATTGGCTAAGATTGTGTTACTTTCAGTCGGTTTCGAGACGGTTTTCCTGTGTGAATGGGACCGTTACGCGATTATCCATGAAAAAAATATTGTGCCTTGTACCTTGTATAATCCACATATACAAAACCAGCGTATCGTAAGACTTAATGTTTTCTCAGGCTTGTCTGCAATTTTGTTTTATAAATCGTTGAGCAGACAAGTATCATGATTTAAATGAACCATTTATGAGCGAGTCTCAATCCAATCATTAAAATAAAAAGTTTCGTGTAGGCCTACGCAATATCTAACTATACGCTTTTTAAAAAGTCATTCGCAAAAAGAAGAGGGGAAAATTCTACATCTAGTCACGATATGTGTGCTCCAATACACAATGATTGAATATTAGAATGCATAATAAACACGTCTGACATTTTAACACGTCATGAATTATTTGCATGGATAAACACCCACAAAGCATTTTAGTCAGTGACAAAATAGGGAGATGTTTTCTAAAACCTGCCTTTTCCATCTTTTATTAAATTATTGACCAGTCATTATGAGCTGTGCTTTAAATTGAATTTAAATCACAAGTAATTATTTCCATAATTACACTTCAATTGGAAACTGCTCTGGAATGTATATCATTAAACATTTGCTTTCCAAGTTCGTTACTGTAGATGATACAAAACGTAGGCCTATATGTACACTAATGGCTAATTGAAATGACCCATATGAATAAACATTATTTAATTACCATGTCCGTCGCGAATTTAATGAGACTTGAATGTGTGTTAAAAAGCATTTCTTTAGGCAAACAAGTAGGAAAATGTGAGGTTTACCCCTCTCCCCTCCCCCCCCTCTCCTCCGATGCGTCAATGATTGAATGATAAATATCATCCAAAGATAATGTTGGGCGTATAATTTTTTTATGCATAATGAAATAATGTTGAGTATGTGTCACAAATTAACCTACCGGCCATCATGGCCATGGATACTTATTACGTCATTCGCCCGTCTTTGCACTACATTTTTTCAGTATCAATTTTATCGATCGATTTCATGTCACGACTGGGGGGACGGAAACACCCAAAAGTGAAAAAATAATACACTCGAAATTCGCATACTTCGCACATTATGCAGAAACTAATTAAAATGTTCGTGAGCGCGAAGCTCGAGCCGAAAATTTGCCTTATAATAACATTTAGCATTGTATTTGACATACATTTTACCTCTTTATTAGCTTCACAAGCCAATCACTACATAAAAATATGTTAAGCTTTAAAAATCGAGGGGGCCGCCAATGGTCTTGATAATCATTGCAGGCACATTTTGAAAGAACGAACAAAGCTGAATAATTGGATATTCCAGGGGAATTGTACTAATATAGTGACCACATAATTAATGTCATATCTATCTATGGAATTTAATAAATTTTGGTTTGCATAACATTTACGAAGAATTTAATAATTTAGAGTACAATGATTAGTTTAAAAATGCGGGTCACAATTTTCACTGTTAACTTCAGATAGGCCAGTAATAATAAACAAAAAGTTACGGTTGGATACGCACTATCATAATCAAGCTTTGGGTATATGAAAAAAAAAAATCAAGTTTGATGTGTTGATGGAGAATTTTAACCCGCTCCCCCAACAAACTGAGAAACATACAAAAACAGTACTTGTCCACTTTTAAAGCTAAATACTATAACGAAGGATTTTGTAAAACATAATAGTGACTGTCATTTGCATGTGGGGTAGTGGTTAAAATAATAGCTGTCGGAAGAAAGCACGGTTTTAGTGTGATTTCGGGCAATAATTTTTATAGCCTTTCCCCTCAGGTCAATCAATATTTTGTTTTCAAATTCTTGAAAGAATAAATAAATAAAATAATTAATATTAGATCATGATAAAAATGATCACGGCAAAAAAGCAATGACGTACAATCCAGGGGCCGCCGAGCGTTTTCTAAATAGACGGTCTGAGCCGAAAGTGGGAACGGGGGGGGGGGGTTTGCTGACAGACTTAAAAAAAAATCATAAGTAAATGGTCATTTTACGTCTTCCCCCCGCCTTTACTGTAAATAGTGGGTGGGTTGAAGCTTCCCCCCCCCCCCGCTCAGCAGCCCAAACCCGTCTCCGCAGCCACTACAAAAAGAGCTTTGATTTTTCGTTATTTCAATTAGGGAGGCGGGGTGGAGGCGGGTGGAGGGAGGGGGGGGGGTTGTGGGTGTGTACTCGCGGTACCTATCCACAGTACTGTTAGCACCATTTATCATTTTAACTTATGGATAGGGAAAAGTGGTAATCATCTTATTGTTCTCAAGATATAAATACTTAGAAAGCAAAAATTAAATGATCAGTGATTATTTACACAATTGCTTATGCTAATCGGCGATATATATTTTGTTGTTGTTGTTGCTGATCCTCTTTTTTTTTTGGGGGGGGGGGGTTGCAACCATAATTTTAGTATTTATAATCTTAAAATAAAGCCAATCCATGATTACAAATATTGTATTTAATACTAATTACAAACGGCAATGTGAAATAAAAGTATTTGTTCGTCTATCTAAGGTCGTCCATTATCAAGTACGCAACCTTTGACGACAAAGATGCATTTACATTATCCGGGAGCTACCCAACTCCGGAAATTGCTTTAAATTGCCTCCAATTGCTTCTTTTTATTGTTCATCAGAATCCATTCCAGACACTTATTTCTGCTTTAGGAATACTTTCCTGGAACCATAAGCCATTGCTGTTCTATTTCTGTCTTAGTGTAGTAATTAGCGACATATTTAGATATATTTATTTACTGTAACTGTTGCCTCTTAAATAAGTTGATTTACTTACCTTTTATTGTCCTCATTCACAATGCACGTTTGCAAAATTGATATTATCATCAAACAGAAATTACAATTCAGTGAATATAGGTCGTTTTGTGAAGAATCTCCTATGGATTTCAGGTCCGTTTAGCAATCATGCAAGCGATATCCAACGTGAGTTTACTCGAATGATTTTATTCCTTGAAAATTCACAAATTTAGACTGGATTCCCGCCACGGAAATGAAATGATTCGGTGACTGACATCGGCTGGTTTGGCTTTGAAACGGGAGAAAACCAACTCGGAGCACGGTTAAACGCAACAAGCATGCAATAAGGCAAACTCGTCACGAAACACCGTACTAGCGAGGGAAAGGGAGAGCTGATTATGCGCTTTATACGTGTGCGTTACACGATCCGCAGAACACACAGTGACTGTACAGGTAACAAGTGTCGTCTGCAAAATTTGGGATTCATTTGCTTATATCCTCATTTTCCCTTCCGCCATTAAAAGTGACATTTTTCGTTTTTTTTGTTTTTTTTTTGGTCTTTATTTTTATATATATATTGTTTGTTAAAGTTATACAAGATATCATTACTGGTTCCACAATTTTGGAGAATGCCCCAACTAAACAAGCGGGGAAAAGTTTATTTTTTTACCATAACATCCGCCATTTTGTCCCATCTTTCGTCTTATCGGATTACATGCATGCATGACGAGTTTATCATTTACAGTAACCTAAATGTAGGTCACATGCTCTTACCTATTCAACACTTTCTCTTTCTGTGTCTTGATGATTTACGGGTTAGTAAGTATGCTAGGGGGCACCCGGTGTAATAAAGAGCACGTTTAAGCAAAGAGAGTAAACACCTGGTGCAGGATGAGTAGAAACAGAGGGGGGGGGGTGTGGGTGTGAGGGACTGGGGAAGAAGAAAACTATTTTGATCCTTGCGTATCGTTTGGTTGGGGAGATATAATGAGAAGGCTGTGCGTAATCAGAGAGAAATTGTGCCGTACAAGTCAATTGGTGAAGCCATTCGACATTGACTGTTGATCAGGGGTAGCAACGGTACTACGAATGAACCCAGTGAAGAAACAACGGCAGATGAAGAAATAGAGAAGGGTAGGAATGCTTCTATTAAGGCTTGGACTTTTGAAAAGCGATTTCTTTAGACTTGATTAGTTTTCTGATCATACGTGACGTTAATGGGTGTGAATATAGGCAGGGTGGAGGGGTCTACCTGTTTTGAGGTGTATCTCATCAAGGTATTATATCTTCTCATTTTGGTATGACAGCTGGCAAATTGTAGAATATTTGTAGGACAAGGGAAATATTTGATAACATTTTTATGTGCGAAAATTTGTTTGCGTGTATTTTTTTATTTTTTATTTTTTTTATTTTTTTTTTTTGGGGGGGTTGCTTATACAGGCATTTCTTTAAAAAACAAAATAATAATAATTAAAAAAATTGAATCTAAAACATTCTATGGGCATCTATTATTTTTGTTTTTTATTTTTTGTAGTAGTTTTTGCTAGTACAGGTCAAGCATTTTGGTTAAAAAGAACCTATAAAACGCGTGTTTTAAAGCATTCTGCGAGCAGGTATACCATTGGTATGTTCTAAGTAATTGATTGACAGTATCGTACTCAGAAATCAATGATGAGGTTTGTGTAAAACCTCTCCCCCCCCCGTCATACAATGGGGGGGGGGGGGTCTGATTATTTACCTATATCTGAATCTACGTAATTGTTTTGTATAATGACATTTAAATAAGGAGAAGGTAATAACTGTCTTTATTCTTTGCATGCGTGCGTCGTCAAATTGTATCAAAGTTATCTTTCGTAGATGTGAAACTACTGCTAGAGAAAACGTTCACGCGCGAAATAAGTTAACTCATAATTTAAATTAAAAATAAAAATAAAAAAATAGCAAAGAAAATGGGTCCCATATGAATTCGAACAATAAAACCTCGTGAATTACTAGACAGGCGGCTCTACCAGTTGAGCTATAGAAAACCCACGCTGACATTCGTCTGAAAGCCGTTAATTTCAATGCTCGGGTGGTAAGAAGCTATTGAAACCTTGCATAAACCAAAGGACAGGACTAATAATTTATATGCAGAATGTATATAGTTTACAAGGTAAGATCCCATAAAATCAGCACTGAATTAATTTGAACAAGTCTATTGAAGACTATTTGATTTACCGTCTAATTCTTGTTATTAAAACCAGTAGAATCAGTAGAATCATTGACAATACTTACAAGGGAAATAACACCAGACCAGACACGTCGGCCCGTATTCTGGGTAAGACTGAGTTTTGTATGAGTCGCAAGTTTGTGCCAGCTATTGTGCTATCATTTTGTCTGATGCATCAGTCAACATCAGACAAAAGGATCGCACATTAGCTCACACGAATACAGTTCGTAACAAACTAGTCTTCACTCCAAAATAGGGCCATCGAGTTTTCTGGACATGATTACTGATTTGACTGATTTGTGTCATGTTTATAGTTAGATACTTATTCAAATCGCTGTTATTACATACTTCGTTATGTCATGGTTACAACTGGGCGTTCACCCATCTGCCTAGATCTGCGTCGATTTCGAGAATAAATCGTTGTGTCGAAAGCAGGGTGTTGTTTCTTTTGTTCCGGCACTTAGGAAAAAGGTGACCGTAGACCTAGTAAGACATGTCGAAACACAAGGTCGCGCGCAGAAGTGTGGAAACCGAACCGACGCAGGCCATGTGCAAGACGCATTTTGCACTTGCAAAACTCTAACATTGTGTGTGACCACGATAATACATACTAGTTGCTAGAGTGTATTTGCGTGAAGCTCAAATTGCTCTGCTTCTCTTCGCAAATTTCACCTGAATTAATATAAATGGGTATGGCATATGACGTTTAAATATTTCATTGATATCCATATTATGATTGACAGTTCTGCTTAACGGCATTGTCCAGGGCAAAATGATATAATTATCATCGCACGACTGAATAGGCAATGAAAAGGGCATTTTAAGGATTGTTTTGGCCATAAGCCCGACTGGGCTCTCAAAATGATTAGCAATTAAATCGAGATCGAGATATGCCACAACCTGTTAAGAAATTAGTGGACTTAATAAGGCACTTTAGAAATAACGGCAGTGTGGGATTGATTATCCCCGCATAGACTGTGCATTCCACAGTAATAAGAATATAGACGTCTGGCGTTAGATACAGGTGGGCAACGTAAAACACGCTTTGAAATTATAAATGCGCACTGTAAGAATGGTTGATTTAATAAATGTATTTTTATTTCAGTATATAGAGTAGCTGAAGACAAAGTGAGATAGTAATAATAGCCTGATTAACATTACATAAATGTTCATGCTCATATCACGGACGCGTTGAAGTTCGTCAGATTTGGCGGCAAAGAGAAAGGGGAGCATTTCAAAAATAATGTAAGCAATAGTCTCTGTTTGTATGCAACATTGTGTTTTAGATCAATATTAACGAAGAAATTCGTTACAATTACACAATATTCAAACCATAATAGAGGGAGCTAAAGTCAAGATAACTGTATTCCAGGAGGAGAGAACTCGAAAAGATTTTTTTTCCATGTATGAAATATAATTTATATGCAGGGCCTACATGTATGACGAGCTTTTTAGAGATAGAATATGGCATTATTAGATAGAAACACTTTTTCATGACGTCGAAATGGAGCGCGATGCCTCTTTTTTTTTAATGACAGTTGGCTTATATGGTGACCTATATTTTTATTATTATAATCTTAGTTTTCATTCCAGCCGAGGTCTATCATCTTTCAATTATTTCAATAACAACAGACAACACAAGAAAACCCCACTTTTCTTCAAATCTACACATTATTTTCGGTCATACTATAACGTCTTGCTACTAAAAAGGCATGGAAATTACACCACGGTACTGCCTTTACCCAAATATTATTATAACCACTTGATTTAGCTGTCTGTTTTTGTTTTCGCATGAATGTTTGCCAAAGTTACCCAGGACGCATAAAACCGAATAGAATGTGCAGTAACAACAAGTATTACTGTGCGCTAACGGTTACACAGTCGGAAAGTCAATTATTTATTAGTGGCACAAGACTGTAATCTTATTGGCTAGATTGTGTTACTTTCAGGCGGTTTTCGGAGACGGTTTTCCTGTGTGAATGGGACCGTTACGCGATTATCCATGAAAAAAATATTGTGCCTTGTACCTTGTATAATCCACATATACAAACCAGCGTATCGTAAGACTTAATGTTTTCTCAGGCTTGTCTGCAATTTTGTTTTATAAATCGTTGAGCAGACAAGTATCATGATTAATGAACCATTTATGAGCGAGTCTCATCCAATCATTAAAATAAAAAGTTCGTGTAGGCCTACGCAATATCTAACTATACGCTTTTTAAAAGTCATTCGCAAAAGAAGAGGGGAAAATTTACATCTAGTCACGATATGTGTGCCAATACACATGATTGAATATTAGAATGCATAATAAAACCGTCTGACATTTTAACACGTCATGGAATTATTTGCATGGATAAACACCCACAAAGCATTTTAGGTCAGTGACAAAATAGGGAGATGTTTTCTAAAACCTGCCTTTTCATCTTTTATTAATTATTGACCAGTCATTATGAGCTGTGCTTTAAATTGAATTTAATCACAAGTAATTATTTCCATAATTACACTTCAATTGGAAACTGCTCTGGAATGTATATTCATTAAACATTTTGCTTCCAAGTTCGTTACTGTAGATGATACAAACGTAGGCCTATATGTACACTAATGGCTAATTGAAATGACCCATATGAATAAACATTATTTTAATTACAAATGTCCGTCGCGAATTTAATGAGACTTGAATGTGTGTTAAAAAGCATTTCTTTAGGCAAACAAGTAGGAAAATGTGAGGTTTACCCTCTCCCTCCCCCCCATCTCCTCCGATGCGTCAATGATTGAATGATAAATATCATCCAAAGATAATGTTGGCGTATAATTTTTTTTATGCATAATGAAATATGTTTGAGTAGTGTCAACAAATTAACCTACCGGCCACATGGCCATGGATACTTATTACGTCATTCGCGCGTCTTTGCACTTACATTTTTTCAGTATCAATTTTATCGATCGATTTCATGTCACGACTGGGGGACGGAAACACCCAAAGTGAAAAATAATACACTCGAAATTCGCATACTTCGCACGATTATGCAAGAAATAAATTATGTTCGTGAGCGCGAAAGCTCGAGCCGAAATTTGCCTTATAATAAATTTAGCATTGTATTTGACATACATTTTACCTCTTTATTAGCTTCACAAGCCAAACTACTAAAAATATGTAAAGCTTTAAAAATCGAGGGGGCCGCCAATGGTCTTGATAATCATTGCAGGCACATTTTGAAAGAACGAACAAAGCTGAATAATTGGATATTCCAGGGGAATTGTACTAATATAGTGACACATAATTAATGTCATATCTATCTATGGAATTTAATAAATTTTGGTTTGCATAACATTTACGAGAATTTAATAATTTAGAGTAGCAATGATTAGTTTAAAAATGCGGGTCACAATTTTCACTGTTAACTTCAGATAGGCCAGTAATAATAAACAAAAGTTACGGTTTGGATACGCACTATCATAATCAAGCTTTGGGTATATGAAAAAAAAATCAAGTTTGATGTGTTGATGGAGAATTTTAACCGCTCCCCCACAAGCTGAGAAACATACAAAAACAGTACTTGTCCACTTTTAAAGCTAAATACTATAACGAAGGATTTGTAAAACATAATAGTGACTTGTCATTTCATGTGGGGTAGTGGTTAAAATAATTAGCTGTGCGAAGAAAGCACGGTTTTAGTGTGATTTCGGAAATAATTTTTATAGCCTTTCCCCTCAGGTCAATCAATATTTTGTTTTCAAATTCTTGAAAGAATAAATAATAAATATAATTAATATTAGATCATGATAAAAAATGATCACGCAAAAAGCAATGAGTACAATCCAGGGGCGCGCACGAGCGTTTTCTAAATAGACGGTCTGAGCCGAAAGTGGGAACGGGGGGGGGGGTTTTGGTAAACAGACTTAAAAAAAAATCATAAGTAAATTGTCATTTTCACGTCTTCCCGCCGCCTTTTACTGTAAATAGTGGGTGGTTTGAAGCTTCCCCCCCCCCCGTCAGCAGCCCAAAACCCGTCTCCGCAGCCACTACACTAAGAGCTTTGATTTTTTCGTTATTTCATTATGGAGGCGGGGTGGAGGCGGGGTGGAGGGAGGGGCGGGGGGTTGTGGGTGTGTATCGCGTACCTATCCACAGTATGTTAGCACCATTTATCATTTAACTTATGGATAGGGAAAAAGTGTAATCATTATTGTTCTCTAAGATATAATACTTGAAAGCAAAAATTAAATGATCAGTGATTATTTACACAAATGCTTATGCTAATCGGCGATATATATTTTGTTGTTGTTGTTGCTGATCCTCTTTTTTTTTTGGGGGGGGGTGGTTGCAACCATAATTTTAGTATTATAATCTTAAAATCAAGCCAATCCATGATTACAAATATTGTATTTAATACTAATTACAACGGCAATGTGAATAAAAAGTATTTGTTCGTCTATCTAAGTCGTCCATTATCAAAGTACGCACCTTTGACGACAAAGATGCATTTACATTATCGCGGAGCTACCAACCCGGAATTGCTTAAATTGCTCCAATTGCTTCTTTTATTGTTCATCAGAATCATTCCAGACACTTATTTCTGCTTTAGGAATACTTTCCTGGAACATAAGCCATTGCTGTTCTATTTCTGTCTTAGTGTAGTAATTAGCGACATATTTAGATATATTTATTTACTGTAACTGTTGCCGTCTTAAATAAGTTTATTTACTTACTTTTATTTGCCTCATTCACAATGCACGTTTGCAAAATGATATTATCATCAAACAGAAATTACAATTCAGTGAATATAGGTCGTTTTGTGAAGAATCTCCTATGGATTTCAGGTCCGTTTAGCAATCATGCAAGCGATATCCAACGTGAGTTTACTCGAGATGATTTTATTCCTTGAAAATTCACAATTTAGACTGGATTCCCGCCACGGAATGAAATGATTCGGTGACTGACATCGGCTGGTTTGGCTTTGAAACGGGAGAAAACCCAACTCGGAGCACGGTTAAACGCAACAAGCATGCATAAGGCAAACTCGTCAGAAACACCGTACTAGCGAGGGAAAGGGAGAGCTGATTATGCGCTTAATACGTGTGCGTTACACGATCCCAGAACACACAGTGACTGTACAGGTAACAGTGTCGTCTGCAAATTTGGGGATTCATTTGCTTATATCCTATTTTCCCTTCCGCCATTAAAAGTGACGTTTTTCGTTTTTTTTTTTTTTTTTTTTTTTTTTTTTTTGGGGGGGGGGGGGTCTTTAATTTATATATTATATATATATATATAGTGAAAACGGGCCCCTTGAATAACGTGCTATGCAGTGAACCATCTTTTATTTAGTATAGCCGAAATGAATGAGACAGATGACTCGAACGTAGCTCTCAAATTCTTTATTTCACAAGCTTTCGGCGACATGGCCTTCGTCAGGCTAACAAAATAAGACTTGTCAAATTTTGTTTCGTCTTATTTTGTAGCCTGACGAAGGCCATGTCGGCCGAAGACGCTTGTGAAATAAAGAATTTGAGAGCTACGTTTCGAGTCATCTGTCTCATTCATTTCGCCTATATATATTATATATATATATATATATATATATTATATATATATACTATATATGATGATATATTGTTTGTTAAAGTTATACAAGATATCATTACTGGTTCCACACATTTTGGAGAATGCCCCAACTAAACAAGCGGAAAAGTTTATTTTTACCATAACATCCGCCATTTTGTCCCAACCTTATCGTCTCA
>CALNVZ010003425.1:14603391-14606217 GCA_940671915.1 Paracentrotus lividus | reverse complement strand
TCGGATTACATGCATGCATGACGAGTTTATCATTTACAGTAACCTAAATGTAGGTCACATGCTCTTACCTATTCAACACTTTCTCTTTCAGTAAGACTTAGGAATTCAAAATACAAAAGACATTCGGAAATGAATGGATTAGCTATGCATCAATCTTATTATGTAATAGTAACTAGTCTACTTTGGACAAGCTTCTGCAATTGCATTTAGGTCATGTGGGATTAATGTGTTTTAGTTGTTATTTTCGTAAGGCAATTTATAATCCAAAGAATATAATAATAATTATGTTCAGAAAAACATTCAAACACAATACATCTGACCAAGAGCAGCAACAAAAAAACACAAACAAAACAAAACCTTTTTTTTTCAAGATGAATTATCAATGTCTTCTATCTCTCTAGCACCAGTGCTGTTATGATTATCATATCTCTTCAGACGTGTATCAATCAGATATCATTTACGTATGAGACCGATCTTCAATGTTACCATCAGAGGGACATGACTGGATTTGGACCTGGGTCCGATTTGTATCAGTTTTATAGGCTGATGCAGAGAGCTGACAATCAGCTTTACTGAACGACCAAGTAGAATATATTTTGGATATTCTTTATGAAAAAGATTTTTTTTTCCATCATATTTTAGATTCTTTAAGGGGGCGTAAAATGTCGATGTGCACGGCATGGTACCATTTTAAAAAATGTATTCATTATTAATGTTGTTTGCCAGCATAGAAAATGCTCTCGCAAAAATCATTAAAGGAAACGGATACTTCAGTCGAGAATCAACCTCAATGAATGAAACAGAATGAGATGAGCAATTAAAAAAAAAGAAGGTTTCATCAAATTTGAATATAAAATTAGGAATATTAGATTGAAGTTTGAAAAGCCTCGTTCCACTTTTTACGGGGATCCTCAAATTGGCAAAATTTTGAGACAACTCTTTAATGGTCTTGTACAAAGATTTTCATATCTTTCCCATTATTTCTCACATTTGTCAGTGTGTCCTTCTTACATTGTGGTGTGACATATTTTCCTTTGACAATTATGTTGAGCTCAAAAGGAGGTAAGACACATTGTAAAAGATAATGGGGAAAGGAGAAGAATCAGCCATTTTGAATAAATTTTGCCAATTTTAAGGGCCCCATAAAAAAAAGTAAATAGAAAACTAAACTTTCTTATTTCAAAAATGATTTCGTTGAAACTTTTATTTTAATTTTATCCTCTCACTTTACCCTTTTCAATCAAAGTGATTCTCTCCATGGGTTTAGTTTCCTCAAGGGATGTTATTTCCTCTGCTATATACCCACTTGTTCCTTTAATGTTTCATAACAGGTTAATTTGCAACTGATCATTCATTAATATGGATGGCAGCCTTGGCAATTAAATTGAAAAAGATACAAGATATCGTCTCTCCTACATTTAATGGAAATCCATGTATAATTTAGTAGATTTTAAAATTATGAGGGATAATGATATTTGTAGAGAATTTAAAGGGATGCAGTAACATTGAATGATATTCAAATCACAATTTCTTGACTTAGCCCATTTTGTCAACATAATTATAAACTTATAGGTCAGTCTGGTATCTCTTCAAAATTACAAGTTAATTGCTTGCTTTACTTTCGAGATATCAATGATTTCATACTCAAATTTAGTAAACCATCTCGTGGTGGAAAACAAATTGCCATGTGCTTTTCAAGACACCCCACTTCCTGTCGTGTTCCCCCCGACCCTAGCGGGCTGGAGGGTTTGCTGCAAAGGGTTGAAAATTCACTCGCGTTTGGCTGTTACACTGTTTTGTGGTAGTAAATGACTTCCATTTGATCTGAAATTTTCAGTAGTTTGTTTTTACTATTAGAGCAATATAATTTTATTCATCTTGATCTAATTGCTCTTGTTTTTGAAAGTTACTGTTTCCCTTTAAGCAAGTTATGGGATTTTATGATATGTTTTGAGTTTGTGTAGAAATAAATTTTAATTTTCAAATTTAATGCATTTACGAATATACTAATCCCGGATTAGCCTACGTGAAAACTATCAAATATGCTGATATAAAAATGATGTGTACCATGTATATATCATGTATTATTAATGTTTTTTTTTTTTTTTTTAATGATGATGGTGAAAACAAGTGAAAGGAAAAGTTTCATGTGATGTTGGTTAAAATGGAGAAATTTGTTAAATGATTCATAACATAGATGTATTATAAACTTTATTTTGATAAAGAGGACCTAGATTGTCCAACAAAAATCAATCGTTAGAGTCAAATTATGGTTTGTCTACATAGAAACAATGGTGTTTATGGATATTGCACTTTGTTTTCCGCTATGCCATATTTAGTTCAAATGATGATTTCTAAACAATACAAACAAAAAACAAAAACAAAAAACAAAAAACAAAAAACAAAAACAAACACGTGCTTATTATTTCTACATCTACTGCTGATAGTAGGCCTACAATGAATCTTCAATTTTCCAGGTCAAGGGTTAAAGTGCTATCAAGGGCGCACTATTATTTGTGAATGCAGTTGTAGTGGAAGATCTAGGATTTGAAAAGGGGGGGGGGGCATAGCCCGAAAATTTAACAAAAATATGGGGCAGCCCAGAACTTTTCTGATTTTAACGTGTATAGTCAATGCGTGGCTTTCCAACAAAAAAAGGGGGCACTGGCTTGGTTCACTTGGGTCAGTTGAAGATCCCCTGGCGGAACAAATTAGCAATAAGCTTCAGGGGTTGCAAATATACGTCATATCTTTCTTATGTGTAACACCCTCTGTCTCTATCTCTTGCTACCCTATCTTTATTCCCCACCCTTTCTCTATATATGA
>CALNVZ010003425.1:14593391-14598391 GCA_940671915.1 Paracentrotus lividus | reverse complement strand
GTTTCTTGGAAATGACAATGAACAATCCATTATCATCAATAACTCCAGATGTCTTTTTGCAAAGACATGTTAAGTATATACAGTGTAAATTAATCAAATTAAGGAACAAAAGATTAGACTTTTATTGCGACAGTGGTTATCAGAGGGAAAGGTGCAAAATTAAGTTAATAAATATATCTCATATGGTGTATTTAAAGGGGAATCCAACCCAAGGAGAGAATCAACCTTACATGAAAGAGGAAAATGAGAGGAGCAATCTAAAAAAAGTTTCATCAAAATCGGTTATAAAATAAGAGAGTTATGGAAGTTTGAAAAGTCTAGTTGTTCCTTCTATGGGGATCCTCAAATTGGCATCATCTGCTTCAAAATGGCCGATCTTATGGACAACTCTCCATTCGTTTTGTACACAAATTTTCAGATTTTCCTCATTTTCTTTCGAAATATGTCTTCTTTACTTCTGAACTCAAAATATGTCATGGGAAAATATATTTCACACAACATATGTTGAGCTCAGAAGGAGGTAAGATATATTTCGAAAGAAAATGGGGAAAATCTGAAAATTTGTGTACAAAATGAATGGAGAGTTGTCCATAAGATCGGCCATTTTGAAGCCGATGATGCCAATTTGAGGATCCCCATAGAAGGAACAACTAGACTTTTCAAACTTCCATAACTTTCTTATTTTATAACCGATTTTGATGAAACTTTTTTTAAATTGCTCCTCTCATTTTCCTCTTTCCTGTAAGGTTGATTCTCTCCTTGGGTTGGATTCCCCTTTAAGATTTTAGATTGCATACGGACCATGGACAATGCATAACTATTCGATATTCTTGGAAGCTTGAAATACATGACAAATATCATTTCCCTTCATCATGTTTAAACATAATATATCCATTTCTGTTTTTACCTGAAGAAGCCTGAGATGACCACAAACTAATAGACATTGACTCTTGTTTCACAATTATATATTTTTTTAAAATTCCTAGCTGTATTTGAAAAGAATGTCTTAGATTTTTCAGATGGTCATGATTGCGAGAATACGAAAAAAATGTCAAGACAGACGTAGGGGTCTCTGGTTTCTTTTCAATAAACGTTATTAAAATCGATTTCTCTTGGATGTATGCCTCCGTTACGTTTGATTAAAGATTGTCTCGTGTTCTTGAATTGACGATAACAAAAAATAATACAAAATGTAAACGAATTTTCATGGAAAACCCATGACGACAATTTGTATGCCTGTATTGTAAACCATAATAATCCTACGGAAAAAAAATCGAAAAAAAAAGAGGAAGAAACGAAAATATATCTGGTTTATTATGTCTTGCCAATAGAATAATACCTAAACCATAATGTTTATGTTTCTCTGTATAAGTAGTCTTTAGAAAGATATCCTAATAGTGATTGCACTATGCTAGACCATCTCACCTCTCCCACATCCCCTCAAAAAAAAAAAAAAAAAAAAAAAAAAAAAAAAAAAAAAAAAAAAAAAAAAAAAAAAAATCGAATATTAATTCTATTCCATTTCGTTCAACAAGAGGGGGATAGAACAACGTCCATTTGGCGCTGCTCAGCGGCTGCCGGGCCCACGAGAAAAGGGGCAGAAAGAATATCCGTTTCGGACAATAAGTCAATAAAATTTGGAGCATTTTCTTTTCTTTCTTTTTTTTTTTCCATTTTTTTTCTTCATTTTATTCCAAAACTACATGGTGCCTTTAAAAATTTTATATGACACCGAGTTCCAGTCGGGGACCTTTGAAAAAAGTAACAGGCTCTCTCGTCGCTGTCTTCCCAAGGGCACTACGATTCCGAGAATAAAAATCGAACTATATTAAACTACAAGACGATGAAAATTTACAAGGTAAATTTGCAAAAAGGGTTCTTTGATTTCAAATGAATGAATATCTTCATGAAATGAATAACCATTTTCAAAAAAGGAGAGAAAAAAAAAATAAAAATGTGAAAAAAACTGCAGTTTTAAAGTAATATTTAGCATCACATCGCTGTATAATGGCAATAGCATTGCATTGTATGTTCCCCAAAGATTAAATTCGTGCATGCATTGTGTGCTGGTATTCGATATCCTTATATTTGTATTAATATAATAGAAGTACAGTAGTAGTAGTATTAGTAGTAGTAGTAGTAGTAGTAGTAGCAGAAGTAGTAGTAGTAGAAGTAGTAGTAGTAGGAGTAGTAGTAGTAGTAGTAGTAGTAGTAGTAGTAGTAGTAGTAGTAGTAGTAGTAGTAGTAGTAGTTGTAGAAGTAGTAGTAGTAGGAGTAGTAGTAGTAGTAGTAGTAGTAGTAGTAGTAGTTGTAGAAGAAGTAGTGGAAGAGGTATAGTAGGTTTAGCATATCAGCAGTAAAAGTTGTATGATAATTCAGGTCGTTTTAAGATTCGCTCTGCAAGAGGAGAGAGTAGATTCAAGGAAACGTCGAAACCAGTTAGTGTCAGTTGGCAGAGATAGGTCGTTAGTGCGATTGTTTAGCAGCATTTAGCAGAAATTGGGGTAATTGGATGGGCCGGTGAGTGTGGGGGCGCCGTAGACGAGGGGCGACCTGAGATGTCGTATAGGGGATGAGAAACGTGTGATTAAATGGGTGCAAAGGGGTGAAAGTAATAAACAAATCGAGAGTTAAAGAACAAGAGAGAGATGGTGATAGAAGAGGAGGGATAGGTGAAGGGAGAGAGAGATTGGGATGGACGGAGAAGAAAGAAGAAGAAGAAGAAGAAGACAGAGGAAGGAGAAGACAGAGAGAAATGCATACAGATGTACCGCATGAACATTAACCAACAGCACGAAATGCTACATTTAAATCTATACAGAACGGGACGGCTTTGTTAACTGGAGCAAGTTCGGCCAAAGATGAATAAAACAGGGATTGTTTCATTTTGAACAACTCCAAATATCCATGACACATAAACGGTGGCCTAGTTAACGTTATTCCCTGGTTGAATAACACTCTCGCTATCGATTCGCGTTTCATAAGTCAGTCAAAGCTGACAGAATATGGACTTAGGTTGCAAATTAATAGTTGACTGAGGGTTTCCTTATAACTTTCATTCTCAGAAGTTGTGCTTAGCCTGAAACACAAATTTAAATCAGAAATAGGTTTTCCCATTTTTGAGAATTCAGAAATAGGAGACGATATGTTTGTCAGTATTGACAGAAGAGCATCTACCTAAGATGTGAACTTTTTCGCTATATTTGGTGTTGTCCATGTTGTGTATGCAAATATTTGGTACGAGTCACCTCGTCTCCCCCCCTCTCTTCTCTCTCTCTCTCTCTCTCTTTCTCTCACTCTCTCTCCCCCCTCTCTCTCTCTATCTATCTCTCTCTCTCTCTCTCTCGATCGATCGATCTATCGACCTCCCCCCCTCTCTCTCTTTCTCTCTCCTTCCCACTCTCTCTCTCTCTCTCTATTCTATCTATGTGTTTTTATGCGAGTTGGGGTGTGCGTGTGTGTTTGTGTGTGTGTGTTCGTTTGTATGTGAGTGCATGTGTGTGGATGTGAGTGTGTTTGTGGGTGGGACTGCTCCTCACAGGATATTTTCCCCGGAGGACTGCTCCTCATAGGACATCTCCCCGGAGGACTGCTCCCCACAGGATATCTACCGGAGGACTGCTCCTCACAGAATATCTTCCCCAGACATGCCAGAGGACTGCTCCTCCCAGGACATCTCCCCGGAGGACTGCTCCCCCAGAGGGCACCCTTACAGAAATATCGTGTGGTACCACACAACGGTACCATAGAAAATACCACAGGATTTTCCTATGGTTTTTGGCACAAATACCACACAAAATACCATAGAACAGTACCATACAGCTAAAATACCATAGGATTTCCTATGGTTTTTTGGCACAAATACCACACAAAATACCATAGAGCAGTACCATACAGCCAAAATACCATAGGATTTCCTTTGGTTTTTGGGCACAAATACCATAGGATTTCCTATGGTTTTTGGGCACAAATACCACACAAAATACCATAGAGCAGTACCATACAGCCAAAATACCATAGGATTTCCTATGGTTTTTTGGCACAAATACCATACATTTTGTATGTCACACACTATATACACTAATCACGATTTATTTTTCCCAATCACAAGTGTATAAGTTATAGAATTATTAAAGAACCATATTGAATAATTTAAATATTATAGTATCATGTTACATTATTATTATTTGTTTCTATTCAAACTAAAAAATACCAACTCTAAATTTTACGATCATCAAATTCAACAATAACTGGAACGCGTATGCGTGCGCAAATTTTCAGAAAGCTAGCCAAAGCTGCTTTTCACCGTCGCACCGCCCGCTGTGCAGGCCTGCAGGGCTGGTATCGGAGACGATCCTGGTCTTCGTCCGGTCGCTAAGCACTGGCTGGCCGACGGACGGTACTCCCATTGCTTCATCAAACGCCAAGTACACCGCACCATCGAAACATTCAACTTTACAATCTGATGTGATCCTTTTGCTTCTTTTATGTAAAATGCAGCAGACTACTTTGCTCAGTATCTATTTCGTCAGATATCTCAGGCCTCTTTTGGGGTCGGGAAACCGAAAAAAACAACTATATTATTGCGCCATTATTGGGACGATTCCGACAGCCAAAATGCTGACAGACACCATCTGGGAGCCGACTGCACGGTAAACAAACACACAAAAACGCGCGCTGGCTAGGCGCGGCGATCAGCGAGCTTGTTCGTCGATCGTGCGAGTTTGTTTCGTCGTGAAACGTCAAATTCGCAGAGACCATGGCGAGAAATATATGCAAATATCGCAAGATGGCCATCTAATGCCGCGGTAATCTCCCAAAATCAAGTTGAGTTGAAGTTGAGCTGGCAATATCTTCGGATATAGTCAACCGATTTTCTTCATTTAATTTTTATTAGTTAAGTGAGTATGGCTCGCTTTATAAGTTTTGCTCAGCCTTTCATTCCTTTAACAAAATAATATTATACATATTAATACACGAAAAGAGCACAGTGTGCCGTA
>CALNVZ010003425.1:14577199-14593366 GCA_940671915.1 Paracentrotus lividus | reverse complement strand
CAGAATACCTACACCAATTACCACTAGTTCTTATGGTCTGTGCACCAATACCATACGGAAATACCATACAAGCCAACTACCATAGGACTTCCTAGTTTTTGGCACACAATACCCAAGATTCCTAACGGATTTTTGCACAAATAGCATACAAGTACCATACAGCCACATACCATGATTCTAGGTTTTTGGCACAATACATACAGATACATAAATGCAAATAACATAGGAATTCCTATGGTTTTGTGCACAAATACATACAGAAGTACCAATAAGCCAATACCGATGGGATTTCCTATGGGTTTTTTTGTGCACAATACCATTACAGAAGTACCATACAGCAAATACCATAGGATTTCCTCATGGTTTTTGGCACAATAACCTATCAAAGTCTAAGCATACCATCTGGCTATAATACGATACAAATACCATACTGCAAATAGAGGATTCTTGGTTTTTTGGCGAAATACGACCAGGTATTCCTATTGGATTTCAGCACAGCTACCACAAAAAATACCCATACAGGGTGTATCCATACCGCACAGAAATATACCAGTCAGATTATTCAAACTAGTACTCGACACTCAATACCCGACACAGTTACCAGATTATGGAACACTTGTGGACCTGGAACACACCAACGCCGTTAATTCAGGGATGCCAAACGCCCGTTTACACAGGACTTGCGCTACACCGTTGATGTCATACGACTGGTAGTAATTAACCAACTATTTAAGCAATAACTTTTGGTGTAGTTAGGTGTCATTTTCATATATTCTTGATAAACAATGACAACTGTCAAAACCGTAATCGCTCTGTGTAGTACTGTAGTTGTTTGGAAAATATATTTCTCCCTTAAAAGAAAACAATACTATCATGCTGGCAATTACTGTTAATGTAGGTAAGCTTAACAAATAGAGCTGATTGTGCTACAAACATATTGTGAAGTGAGCTAATTTAATAGTACTCTGAACGGAAATGACAAATATCGAACAGGAATACCATACAGACTACCAACTTCAGCAAGTAAAATCTACCATAAAGCCTTGACTCAATGTCCCGTTGGTTTTTCATCCTAGTCATGCCTGTTGGAGTTTTAGGGTCTTTCAAAATCAGTTCGTCAAATTTTATTTTGGTCTATGATAGTCCACTTTGTCTAATCAAGCGCTTGGTCAAGAACACTTAGTCAATTCTGTAGCAAGAACACGTTTGAAATTCTTGTGACAATTACTACAAAGCGGTAGGATGTGCGGCGTCCCGGGTGAACGGGTGATCGAGTCCCCCCCCCCCATTCGATTATTTTGTTTTTCTGGGTGGATCGTCACCTCGATTTTTAAGCTTAAACCCAAAATAATACATATAAATAGACGAAGAGGCACAGTGTGCGTAAAATGTACCAAGTTCAGGTTATTAAAAAGCAAAATTTTCGGCTCGCGCTTCGCATTATCAAAGAAACACCCAGACAATAATTAAACTAAATAATCTTTCTTCAGGTCCCTATTCATTTATTCTCATTTAGTTTTCAGAACGCTTTATTTGTAACTTTGGCATATGTGTGATAGGTTTCTATTGTGATTTTGGATATTAGCTTTTATATGTTCTTTGGGTGCTTTATTTATTACCGAATCTAGGTTCATAAATTTAATTCCTCTCCAAATTTGGCGGCAATCAGGGGACGTGTCCCTTGATTTTCAAAGCTCACATTTTGTTTTTATTTTCTAAATAATTTGTATAATTAGATTAATAATTAATGTTTTATAGAGCAATATTTTTAGCGCTCACAAAACAAATAACATACAACGATTTAACGATTTAATACTATGTCTTCAAGGTGTAGTTTGTGGAATATGTTTTATTTTGTTCCAACCTTATATTCTTAAATTGTATTAGTTTCTGCATAATATTGAATAGATCATTCTATTTGAATTTTGGGTATACAAATATGTAGGAGCCTTATTCCGTTCGATCTATAATAATCCCATTCCGGTTCCGTTCTCCCCCACCCCTGACCGTCCTCACTGAAATCGCCGCCCTGATGTAGGGGAGATGGGACATAATTGTACACGGGTGATTAACAGGGCTCACTCCCTAGCAAACATGCTTCAACTTACCTATGTAAAAAAAAAAATAATAATTAATAATAAATAATATAATATAAAAAAGCTGATTTCGTCGCTCCACGGTGACGTTTGAGGTAAGATTAATTTTAACGGTTATGAAACTGTTACTATGTGGTATTTGTGCATACATGTGTATTCTGTGCAAATAGATACAGCAATGGAATATGTGTAAAAAAACAAGCAATATCATATATATGTATTTGTGCCAGAAACCATAGCAGATACCAGATATATGGTATTTGTGCAACAAAGAAACCATACATATGGTATTTGTGCCACAAAACCATGACAGAAATCATATATTCATTGTGAAAAAAACTACAGAAATAACATAATGGTATTTGTCGCAGAAAGCAACTAAGATACATACATATGGTATTTTGCAAAAATACAGAATTCCATACATATGTATTTGTGCAAAAACCATAAGCACAACAAGTATCGGTATTTTTGTCTAGAAACCATACGCAAATCTACATTATAGTATGGTGTGCCAAAACAACAAGACTACATGAAAAACTAGCGGGATACATATATGGTATTTTGCCAAAAAAAATATACAGCAATCATAGATATGGCATTGTGCAATACAATTAGACAGACAAACAATACCATAATATGTATTTGTGAAGACCAGACACAAACATACAATGTTTGCAACCTAGAACATATAGCAACATAAACAGATATGGTATTTGTGAAACACCAGAAAAACATTCAGCAATGGAATATTGTCAGAAAACCATAGAACCTATACATAGTTGTGAGGACCGTTTCAGCAAACTTTGTTGCATGAAAAATTGTGCCAAACGAAGCACTCATATGGATTTGCCACCAATGCATACAATGATTGCAAAAGACAAATACCATATTGTTATTTGATGCAAAAAACCATAACAATCATACATTATCGGTATCTTTGGCAGAAACGCATACCGAAAACATACTATGGATTTGTGCAAAAAAATCAGTAATACATTTATGGTAGTGTGGCAAAAACCATATCGAAATACCTAATATAGGTATTTTCTCAGAAACACTACAGAACCATAAAGGTATCTGTGAGAAACATACGCAAACATACATTTATGGTATTTTGTTGCCAAAAAAAAACATACAGACAATACCATGACATGATGTATTAAAACTGCCATGCAAAAAGCAAAATACAGAAACAACTATGAATAGTATGGATTCTTATGGTCCCTTTCTGTTGGTATTTCCTATAAATACTATTATTAATATGTGTAAATAGAAAATCAACATAGAAACAAAATAGAAATAACAACAACGTAAATACACAAGAACAATATCAAGACAAAATAGAACACAGAAAGACCTTTTGTAAGGGCATCTCCCAGAAGAGACAGCTCCCGGGACTGTCCCCCGTAGAGGACGTCCCCGAAGAGTTTGCTACCAGAGAGGACGAAGCATCACCGCGAGTGTGTTGCCAGGACAAGCTACACGAGGACTGCTTCTTCCAGGGACATTCTCACATGATGTCCCCTGAAAGAGCTCCGAACATGCCTTCAGAAGATTGCTTCCCCAGAGAATACTATCCCATAAAAGAAACAGCTGAACGACATATACCATGAGGAGAGTACTCTAGAGACAGGTGACGCACGGAGAGGCACTACGGCAGAAGAGAATCACTACCCACCACCTGACAGATATAACCCACAGTGTACTGAACACAGTATTAGGTACATTCTATGTGGGATTGTCCTCCGTAGAGTGTCTCCATTGGGATTGACTTCAAAGGAATCAGTCTCCGAGGACTTTTAAAAGTCTGAGTAGTAGGAGGGCGTTGATCCCAGGGATGCTGTCTGAAACCTTTTAGAGAATTGCTGTATGTGAAATAGGAGGTAGATAATTAATTGGCTGAGAGAACGATTATAACACACTTGTAGTTTGCTGCGTTGAATAGCGTAACATTTTAGGCGTGCATATGATTTTTTAACAGGAAATTGAATAAAGTCAGTAAATAATTTATAGTTGTTGCCATTCCTACTTTCATACTTATAATCATTATTATATTTTCGAAGTTTCCTTTATCCGATAGATGCTTATCATGCAAAACAGATGTCGGCGAGATTTGGGCGTGAATGGCACATAATCTAATACAATGCCAACTATACAGGTAATCGACGTTTAAATGGATACTCGACAATTTGTTATCCTATCACGCCAGCCGCAATGCGCCTAGAGAACAAGCAAATCACTCTGGCTTCACTCCTGTGATGAAAAGATAGGGGACTTACTCGAATGAGATTGACTAATCACTCGTGTTAAGCAACGGGTTATCATGTGCCTATGTCATTATATGTATGTTCTTGAGAGGGATGAGGTACATTAACCTGTAAGCTATTTATTAAGAAGGTGGTATATTCAGCATAAAGACGTGTTGTGTGTTTTAATTGCCATTCATGAACAACATCGTAGATAAAGGACATGTGCGTGCAAGAATAACTGTTTCACGCATTTCTGCGATTGTACGTATTTGCGAAGATCGTCTTGTCGTACTCAACGTGCAATGCCTAAATAAGAAGAAAAAATGGTACGCCGGAAGAGTTTGTTTTCGACGAGTTGTACGTTGCAACAGGATGTGTTGTGACCACCTAGCAATTAGAGGCGATTTCTCTAGTTTTGTTGTAATGTATCTTACACATCGAGAAATTGTAAAGCGCTTAGGTTAAGAAAAGACGCGAACTTCTCACCGCTCGCTATTGTTTAGGGATACATTATTCCAGTGGTGTCGAACATCCTCAAGGGTTCAGATTGATGCTATTGCTAATATATAACTTATTTGTGTCAGATTATCCAATTGTATAAAATAAAGCATAATTTCTTCTCATACATGCGATGATTTGTATTATTACGGTCTAATTTTATGAAATTTGGGATTATTGAATAAAATAAAATATGATGATTGCTGAAGAAATCTTCTTGGTTTGTCAACGGATATAAAAATGCTATGTCTTTAGTTATATTACATTTGTGTTTGATGATGACTTTTAAGAGTGATTTTGTAGAGTGGCGTACTTGATCATCAGTTTTAGTTGTTTAGTTTAATGGGAAACAATCAATATTTTCCATTGTTTTATACACGAACTCCATAAGGTTTCCTGAATTCACTATCTGTTAAGATTGAATATGCTATACACTATTATGTTGTCGGTATTCTTATGCAGTGTGCTGCGATGGGAAGATTGCGGAACAGAGAAGCGATGCAGATGATCATATTACAGGTCCAAATATCTCATTGCAAATCTAATTGGCATACTGCAGTCAAATCTCAAAAGCATGATTAGTGATCGATTTACCCCTCTCTTGGGCTGGATTACAATATAGTAAAGTGTGTTCCTAAAAACGAGAGACTAGGAGAGTTCAAAGGTAAGTATTCAATAATATCTAGGTTTTATCTTGTGTTCGTTAATCTTAAAATATTTAGGAGTGACTGATCAGCTTTATTTGACGACTTCTACGTCCACGTTAATGGTACTAGTTAGTCTTTTGAGCGATAGTACACAAAACCCGTTTTTCCAGTTGTGTTTTCGGGTATCGAAACAACCTTTCTTAATACATTGGTGTCACTTGCATCCTTTCAGCAGTTTCATGTGTCCATTCTCTTTTGCAAATGATCGCACTGTATGATGCTTCTTAATATGGTCTCTGGAGTCTCGAAGAGTCCCTGCGACCGATCCTGAGCTCCAGGGAAGTCGCGGAAACCAAACAATGTCAAACATGTTAACCTATTTTAGTGGACTTCTTTCAGACGCAGCAAATCTCGTGACTCGTTCGCGGCGGATTGCGCGACGTCCCTAAATAGCCAAAGTATCGCACGACTTCTCAGAAATTTGTCACGCCTAGCGATTAAAAAAAATGAACAGATTGACATTTTTCCAGACTTTGTACCGTATTCTACCCACGACGCCCTGACTCAGGAGACGTCACCACGACCGTCACCCACGACTCCAGAAGAAAAACCCCATCCTCATGCAGTGGTCCTTTGAATAAGTGCTAATTCTATTGAAACCTTGTTGTCGAAAAAACGTACACCCCCATATGATTTTACAGAAACTAACAAATTTTGTTTCTTGTACCCCCAAAAACCCCAAAAAACTTAGGGAAAAAACGGTTTTAGCCAATGTACCTTTCAAAGGCCTACAACCCTCCTGGACCATTTTACATAAGACGTTCCCAGCCATGTTCATTAACTTAAGCTGATGGGGTTACTTTAATCTGCTGTTTTAATACAAATAGTATAATTATCCCTATCATACATTATACTATAGCGAAATGAATACTTGGAAACTTCCCGGTGTCTTTTTTTCGAACACCTCACCCTATTTCGTATATTAATTATTTGTTACTTTCTCCTTGCCGTTCTTCTTATAATATGTTCTTTTGAAGTGGAACCTTTCTAGTAGATTGTTAAGAGTAGTAAGATTGACCTTGATACGTATGTCCCCTTGTAGTGACACCTCTAAATAGATCCTTTGAATACGTTTAAGTCCAATATTCCCCATATACCCATGTTACCTTTTGATTTACCTAAGTGCCTGTTTTGATTTCTAGTTGGAATCCATCCTCATCGTCATGAGCATCTAGGTTAGCCCTCTCTCATCCTCCTCACACATTCATCCCCTCTCTCCCTAGACTCTTAATCCCTCTCCCGTTGGTTCCCCTCTAACGAATTCGCCTTGCCGTCATTCTCACCATACATTATTACGTATATTTAACATAAATTTTTTATTAAAATGTTGACAAGACACAAGGGATGAATTTTATCAATAAATTAAAGATGTCCAGAAATGATGATGTCTTGTTACTAATTTTTTAATTTCGAGAAATTTCGCAATAATATATCACATGCACGTACTGTTTAACTGTCTATTTTCTCAATGCAGCAGTCTGGACACATTGCGTCCATTTCATGATATATGGTTGAGGGTGGTATAATATTAATTGCTGTTTCTTAGGATCACTATGGTATTTTCCCAAGACTCCTGACGTTTAAAATCCTCCTTTTATTGAGATTGGTTTTATATATGATCGTCTTTCAAACGAGGTGAATTTTAATTCAGGCAATACTAGAATGGTTATGGTGTTCAGATAATGCTAATTGGGGTCAGGTAAGCTCGTTGTATTTTAATCGTTATACAGACATATAACTGTATCATAAGGGTGAATTTTATGTTATGATATTGATCTTAGGTCTTGTTAGAATTGATTCTGTGATGATGGTTCAAATTTTTAATTATGACAACTCAGTGACTCTTTAATCAGTTTGACCTTCCCCAAGCAATTCTAGACGAGGAGGCAATAATCCTGCCCTTTGGCTTAATGGATATCAAAGTGGGAATTGTATGAGTGCTGCCAGCACGACTGCATGGCCGCTTGCTAGTGTCCCACTGGAAGAAGACACGAAGGCCATCCGTCCGACCACCGACAAGAAAGGGTCCGGTGTATAGTGTGGGAGTGGTGATATGGTTAGCTTACTTCGTAGTCAGTTAACTATGATGATATTATTACATTGTAATGATTGTGATGCATGAATGAGATGGGATAGAATGGGAGGAGTGCGAGGTACTCACTGTGTAGATAAGACCATATTATCCTCAATTTACAAGTCCATTCATTTGTTTGTGAATGTCCAAGGACACATCGTTAGATTCTAACACTGCAATAGCATACTTACTTGGCTTAATAGTTCCCTTCAATACCTCTTAAGCTGAGCTCAAGTACATATTTTACTCACCACTACGGCATCAAAGTACAGGTGGCCTGACGCACATAATAGTCCAACATAAAATCAGTCCGTAGCAACTTCATCATCCCACTAAGCCCCTGTACTCAACAGCAAAAGAATGTCACGCACTTCATCTGAAACTTCACATCAGCTACTAAACATCGAAGTACGTATACATTGAAGAGGACACCACACCACAAATTCATTTAATATCTGAATTGTCCTTAATGTTAGATCAATTACTTACTTTTAAGTTTCATAATATAGGGATTTTCCGGTTTTTCTCCTCATATACAAACTCTTTCGTTCTCCTTCTCTTTTCCTGTTATGTCTTCTTCTTCTAACCACGCGACCCACTAGAACCAACAACATATATCCTCATCTGTGTTCCTTCTCTCATGTTTTCGTTTCTCTGCTCTATCTTGTTCTGCCTTGAGGGAGCTTACTTATCCCCATCATAATCTCCACATTTTATCTGAGAAATTGGGCCTATCATAATAGATAGTGTTTAACCGGACCCAAAGGGAGTAGGGGTCCCGGTATTCCATAAACCGTTTCTAGTTTTCTGCTCAAGATTAATTTTTCTTCCTATTGCTGTCCCAACTTTTCCCTGTGGTCCAAAAGCCTCCTTTTTTTTTCCCTTTTTTTTTATTTTTTTTTTTTTTTTTTTTCCAGGATATTACATCCAGCATTGTAGATTACCATGCGCCACCCCATCGCGCGAATTGAATTTTTACCACATCATTATGAACATTATTTCCCCGAAGACAAATTTCTGTGTAAAATTGTTTTAAAGGAAAAAGCCTGTCGTAGCTGTAAAATCTACTGATGAATGCCTTGCAATAAAAAAATCCCATTATTTTCACTCCAAGGCAATATATACATACATCTAAAAATTTTACTATTGTAGAAATCTTGTAGATGTTCATGTCTAAAGCGTAAAATGTACCAAGTTCAGGTTATTAAAAAGCAAAATTTTCGGCTCGCGCTTCGCTTTCAAACGAAAACACCAGACAATAATTAAACAAATAATCTTTCTTCAGGTCCCTATATTCATTTATTCTTTTATTTGTCAGAACGCTTTATTTGTAACTTTGGCATAATGTGTGAGGTAGGTCATTCTATTGTGAATTTTGGATATTAGCCTATATTATATGTCTCTTTGGGGTGCTTTATTTATTCCGATCTAGTGTATAATTAATTCCTCTCCAAATTTGGCGGCAATCAGGGGGACGTGTCCCCTTGATTTTCAAAGCTTCACATTTTGTTTTTATTTTCTAAATAATTTGGATAAATTAGATTAATAAATTAATGTTATTATAGAGCAATATTTTTAGCGCTCACAAACAAATAACAATACAACGATTTAACGATTTAACTATGTCTTAAGGTCGTAGTTTGTGGAATATGTTTTATTTGTTCCAACCTTATATTCTTAAAATTGTATTAGTTTCTGCATAATATGTGAAATAGATCATTCTATTTCGAATTTTGGGTATACAAATATGTAGGAAGCCTTATTCCGTTCGAGTCTATAATAATTCCCATTCCGGGGTCTCCGTTCTCCCCCCACCCCTGACCGTCCTCACATGAAATCGCCGCCCCTGATGGTAGGGGAGACTGGGACAATAATTGTAACACGGGGTGATTGAAACAGAGGCTCACATCCCTAGCAGAAACATGCTTCAAACTTAACCTATGTAAAAAAAAAAAAATAATAATAATAAAAAATAATATATAATATAAAAAAAGTGCATTTCGTCGCTCCACGTGACGTTTGAGTGTAAGTTAATTTAACGGTTAATGGAACTTTCTACATGTGGTATTTGTGCCATACATGTGGTATTTGTGCCAAAAATACATACAGCAATGGTATATGTGTAAAAAAAACATACAGCAATATCATACATATGTATTTGTGCCAGAAAACCATACAGCAATACCAGATATATGGTATTTGTGCCAAAAAAAATACAGCAAAACCATACATATGGTATTTGTGCCACAAACCATACAGAAATACCATATATATGGTATTTGTGCAAAAAAAAACATACAGAAATACCATACATATGGTATTTGTGCCAGAAAACCATACAGCAATACCATACATAATGGTATTTGTGCCAGGAAAACAACAGCTACCATTTGAATTTGAAAAAGTACGATCCATAATATGGATTCTTGTTGCCAAAAAACCATACTAGAAAACACAAGATATGTATTTTTGTCTAGAAAACCATACAGCAATACCATACATATGTATGTGTGCCAAAAAACATACCAGCAAAACCATACAATATGGTATTTGAGCCAAAAAAACATACAAGCAATACCATAAATATGTATTTGTGCGCCAAAAAAAAAAACATACAGAAATACCATAACATATGTATTTGTGCCAAAAACCATACAGAATACCATACATTGGTATTTGTGCCAGAAAACCATACAGCAAAACCATACATATGGTATTTGTGCCAAAACACCATACAAGAAATACCATACATATGGTATTTGTGCCAAAAACCATACAAGCAAATAAACCCATACCACTAAATAGTATTTGTGCCAAAAAACCATACAGAAATATCCATACATATGGTATTGTGCCAGAAACCATACAGCAAATACATACATATGGTATTTGTGCCAGAAAACCATACAGCCAAACCACTACATATGGTATTTTGCCAAAACCATACAGAAATACCATACATATGGTATTTGTGCCAAAAAAAACCATACAGAAATACCATACATATGGTATTGTGCCAGAAAACCATACAGCAAAACCATACATATGGTATTTGTGCAAAAAAACATACAGAAAATCCATATCATATGGTAGTTGTGCCAAAAAACCATCAGAATACCATTACATATGGTATTTGTGCCAGAAAACCATACAGCAATACCATACATATGGTATTTGTGCCAGAAACACAGCAAAACCATACATATTTATTTTGTGCCAAAAAAAACATACAGAAATACCATACATATGGTATTTTGTGCAGAAACCATACAGCACACAACACTGCTGTATGTATTTCTTATGGTACCCCTTTTCCTGTGTGGTATTTCCCTATGGTACTTCTATGTATTGATTGTACCATAGAATACAATAGGAATACCACAGGACATTCAGAAATACCATACGAATACCACAGGACATTCAGAAATACCATAGGAATACCACAGGACATTTTTGTAAGGGCAGCTCCCAGAGGACAGCTCCCCAGAGGACTGCTCCCCCTGAGGACAGCTCCCCGGAGGATTGCTACCGAGAGGACAGCTCACCCGGAGTGCTGTTCCCCAGAGAACAGCTAACACGAGGACTGCTTCCCAGAGGACATCTCTCATGACTGCTCCCCTGAAGAGAGCTTCCCCGAAAACTGCTCCTCAGAAGATTGCTTCCCCAGAGGACATCTTCCCAAAAGAACAGCTCCCCCTGAGGACAACTCTACCTGAGGAGAGCTCCTCAGAGGACAGTTGCCACGGAGGGCCACTCCCACGGACAGAAGTCCCCCCCCCCTGGACGATTCCCCACAGGATAACGTATTAGCCTATTGTCTTTGTGGGATTTGTCCTCCGTAGAGTTGTCCTCATTGGGATATGACCTTCAGGGAATCAGTCCTCCGAGGGACTTTTAAAGTCTGAGTAGTACCGGGAGGGGCGTTGACCTCCGGGGATCTGTCCTAGAAACCCCTTAAATGCATGTATGTGAATGGGGTAAATAATATTGGCATGAGAGAGATTATACACACTTGTGTTTGCTGGTTTGAAGTAAACATTTTAGGCTGAATAATGATATTTTTAAAGGAAAATTGAAAATAAAGTTCAAGTAAATATAATTTCATTGTTGCCATTCCTATCTCTCATAATTATAACTATTTCTATTTTCGGCTTTCTTTAATCGATAATCACGCCCAAAACAGATGTCGCGCGAAGATTTGGGCGTGAATGGCGCCAAATCTAATTACAATGCCAACCTGATACAGGTCAATCCCACGTTCTAAATGAGATAACTCGACAATGTTTCAATCTCATCCCGCCACCTGCGCCTAGAGAACAAGCCAAAATCACCACTGCTCACTCCCTGTGATGAAAAAGACTAGGGACTTCTCGGAATGAGATTAGACTATACACTCGTGTAAACAACGGGTTATCATATTAGCCTATATCATTATATGTCACTGTCTTCGGAGAAATGGAATGAGGTCATTACCTAGTAAGGCTATTGTATTAAGATAGGATGCTCATTCTCAGACATGAATAGCGTGTTTATTTTTAATGCAGTGGTCATAACACATCGTAGACTACGGAGCACGTGCGTGCAACGTATAACTTGCTTTCCACGCATTTCTGCGATTTGTACGTATTGCAAAATAATCCTACCTGTCGTAACTGCAACGTGCATGCCTAAAATGAAAGAAGAAAAAAATGGTACGGAAGATATTCGTTTTCGAGATTTGTACGTTGCACGTAGGACGTGTTGTGACCACCGCATTAGCAGGGCACTTTTCCTGTTTTCGTTGTAATGTACTGTACAATCGAGAATTTGTTAAAGGCCTATAGGTTAAGAAAAGCACGCCGAACTTTGCCCTCGGCCCTCGCTATTGTTTTAGGGATAACATATCCCAGTGGCTGTCCAGAAACATCCTCAAGGGGTTCAGATTCGATTGTCTATTGTCAATATTAACATTTGTCAGATTATCCAAATTGTATAAAAATTAAAAGCATAATATTTTCTCATCAAATGCTGATATTGTCTTATTACGTAATTTTATGAAATCTTGGGATTATTGAATAAAATAAATACTGAATTGAATTGCTGAAAGAAATCCCTTTCGGTTTGTCCAAACGGATATAAAAATATCATATCCGTCTTTAGTTCATTCTCACCATTTGTTTTGATTGATGACCTTTTTAAGAGTGATTTGTAGATGGCGTACTTGATCACATCAGTTCTTGTAGTGTTCCTTAGTTTAAATGGGAAACAATCAACTACTTTTTCCATTGTTTTATACCGAGAAACTCCCAATAGCTTGTTCTGAAATTCCTTGCATCTGTTTAAGATTAGAACGATGCCTAATACTATTATTATTTGATCGTTATTTCTTTAGCAGGTGGCTCTGGGGCAATGGGAAAAGATGGCGAACAAGAAGAAGCGATGAGATGATCAATATTACCAGGTCAATATCTCATTGCATGGATATCATTGTGCACCTGCATCAATCTCAAAAGAACCAGTGCTTAGTGATGACCTTTAACCCCTCTCCTTGGGCTATTACTCAATAATAATACAGTGTGTTCCTAAAAAAGAGGACCGAAGTTCAAATCAGTCATTCCAAAAGTATATGGTTTATTCTTTGATTTCGTTTTACTAAAATATTAAGTAACTCATCAGCTTTAATTTGAGACATGCTGACGTCCAAAGTGTAATGGGTCACAGATTAGGGTCTTTTGAAGCGATAGGTACAAAACCCGTTTTTTCCAAGTTTGTGTTTTCGGGTATGAAAAAACCTTTCTTATAAATTGGTGTCATTGGATCTCTTTCAGCAAGTTTCAATGAAAATTCATCTTCTTTGCCTAAATGGATTTCTCACTGGTAATGAGATGCGTTCTTAATTATGAGTCTCTGGAGTCTCGGAGATCACTGCGACGGATCCTGAGCTCCAGGAAGTCCGCGAGAAAACCAAACAAATGTCAAACATGTTCAATATTTAGTAGACTTCTTTCAGACGCAAGCAAGGTCTCTGTGACGTCTCGGTGGGTGCCGCGACGTCCCCTAAATATGCACGAAAGTATCACGACTTCTCTCAGAAACCTTGTCGGAACTTGCTAGCTACATTCAAATGAAATTCGAACAGGATCACAATCTTCAGACTTTTGGTTCGATCCCACGACGCCCTGAAGTCTCAGGAGACGTCACCACGACTCACCACGACTCCCAGAGCCCATAATAGTGAACCCATCTCCATGCCAGTGGTCCTTGGAAAATGAGATTGAATTTATTGAAACCTTGTGTGAAAAAATACCCCCAAAACGATGAAACCAAAACACACAAAATTTTTTTACCCCAAAAACCAAAAACTGGAAAAAACGGGTTTTTACCTATTACCTTCAAAGGGACCCTAACTCTGTGACCCATTACAAGTTTAGACGCCAGCAATGTCTCAAATTAAAGCTGATGAGCTTACTTATTTTCTAGTAACAAATATCACAAGAATTAAACCATAATACTTCTCGAATGACTGACCTTTTGAACTTCGGTCCTCTTTTTTTAGGAACACACTGTATATTTAAAAAAATCATTTGTTAAAACCATCTCTTCTCTATCCTGTCCTTCTCCATATATGGTCTTTGACGGACATTATCTAGATAAGATGTTAACGTATTAGATGCTTGATACTGTTCATGTTGTCTTGCCAAAATGTTAAATTAGTCACTATATCCATCACTACATTTTGTTTACATAAGCTTTGTTTCAATTGGAATCCATCGTCATAGAGCCATCTCATATTGCCTCTCTCTCTCTCGCTCTCTTCATCCCTCTCTAGACCTTTATCCTCTCTGTGGTTCTCTAACGAATTCGCCCCTTGCGGTCATTTCTCCATCCACATCCCTATTTAACTATATTTACATAATTTTTTTTTAAAGGTTAAAGCCAAGTTGAATTTATAATAATTAGATGTCAGAAAAATGAAAGATGTCTTGTTAGAATATTTTTTTTAGTTATCGAGATTATCGAATTATATCATACGATGCACCTTACTGCTTTTACTCGTCTATTTTCCCCCTCATGCCATGCATGTCCTAAGCCGCCCCTTGCACAATTGCGTCATTTCATGCAAATATTGGTTTGCAAAATGGCCAGGATAGCGATTAACCAAATACAAATCATATTGCTGTCCTTTTAAGGATCACTATACGGCTAAATTTTCAAGACATCTGGTTTTAAGATCTACTTTGAAAGCTAATCAATGATTGAATTGCGCATTGTTTAAAGATATTATTTGCATCTGTCTCTTCACTACGAGGTGAATTTTTAGTTCAAGGCCGGTCATAGGATGGTTAACATGCGCTTAAAAAAAAAAAAAAAAAAAAAAAAAAAAAAAAAAAAAGTAAAATCCACACAAAGGAATAAATGGAACGCTCAACACATTTGGGGCGTCATAACGGCTACCAGTTTTTAACACGCTTCGTAATCCTTTTTTATTGATTATTACAAGGACCATATAACTGGTGTCATAGGGGCGGTGATTTCCCAAATGGTTTATGGTAATATTGATTGCTCATAACAGAGCCTCTGTTAAAGCAAAATTAATTGCATTCTGTGCATTCCACTCGTATATTTTATATATCCACGGCTATCAAAGCTTCCTATCCAAGTGAACTTTACACATACATAAAACTCAAAAGCACGACGGGATACTTCTTGGTATGATTAATTGGGGGAAATTAGTCAAATGCGCCAAACGGCACGGCATGAGCGTCCAGGCAGGCCCAAAGACGACCCATCTAAAGATATCGCAGGAAAGCCTTCAGGTAAATTGAGTGTGGGTGGATAATTAAAGAGGATTTTAATAGCTCCTCTCACCGATTCCGTCAAAATTGGATTCTTCCTATGAAATATTCAGCAGGTATGGTGTGGAATTGGATGATAGGATGAGATGAGGGATAAGATGCAGCCCAGTCGAGGTCTCCTCCCCTGAGACAAACCAATATGTCACATTCATGATCAGGCTTCTGCGTTATGACGTCATCCAGAAAAGAACACACATGTTCACCCTTGGTCTCTCACCATCACGAACACCCTCATACATACACACACGCGTAAGTACATACCCTCACTCTCTCTCTCACACACAACAAACCCACAAACACACACCCACTCATACACACCACACCCTCACACACAAACACACGTGCACCCTAACACACACACTTACACACAGCACACACCCACAAACACACACCCACTCGCACACACCCACACCCTCGCACACAAACACACGTGTACACTAACACACAAACATACGTGCACCCCAACACACACACATACACCCACCCACATACCCACAGACATACACACACACACACACAAAACACACACACACACACACACAAACTTAACAAGAAATATGTCAACATCTCAGTTAGATCATTTACTAATATCTCCTCCCTCGTTTCCATGCATCTTTCCTTCCTTTCTCTCTTCTCATACCTCCACCCACATCCTAAAAACCTGCCTACAGATCTGATATACATTGTATGATATGACCCCATGGT